>CM031621.1:36947785-37023169 GCA_018398815.1 Conus ventricosus
AAATGACGGCCAACGAAATTGGCCATTTTGAATGCACTCATTTTTAATTTGTTTTAAAAAATGTTTGTAACAATAACAACCCAAGACCGCCCTTCGTTTTTAGAACATGCTATTGATAACGAATGCGGGCCAAAATGGTTGCGCTCCATGAAATATTCTACAAAGTCGTATGGTTTAATATAAGCGAAGCCAAGGAGAATAATACGGTTCTAAAAGTTGACAAAACAGGGGCCAAAGTTAGCCAGTTAATCATACCTAATGGTTATTACGGTTTTGCTCACTAAAAGAAGCAATGAGTAACTTTGACATTACTCTCAAACTTAACAATGCGAATCTAAAAACAATGTTAACATTCAAACCTGAAGAAGAAATAGCACATTACCTTTTTGATGTAGAGCTAGCTAAAATGTTAGGCTTTGAAGCTGACAATCATAGATTTAGAGTTACACCAAACAAAACTACTTATGAGGGAGAAAATCCGCTCAATCTTGCATTACATTCATTACTCTATGTTCATTTGGATGAGCTGAGCACTGATGAAAACTTATATGACGGAAGGCCCTCAAACTGTTTAAAGAGCTCTTCCGTCAGGGAAAGCTGCATATTGCGATTATGAAATTATACAATTCCCTAATTTACAGTTTAAAAGATTAGTTTTGGGAGGTCGGGTCATTTATTATAAAAATCAAAGACAAAACAGGGAAAGTCGTGAAATGTGATAACCTGCACATTGTTTTGGAAATAAAATAATACGTTACTAAAAAATAATGTCGCGTGGGCCAGAAGAATCAGGAGTTACATTAGCGCCTGTGAGGTGTATAACATTTAGAATTAAAAGACCTTGCAGACGTTGCGGACTTTGAACAGAACGGCGAGATAGGCGCTTTGTATGGTTTTGAGTACACAAAAAGATGGTGATTATAAACGCAAAGAGGTTGGCGACAGCAAAAAGTTTCCTAAACTAGAACAACTGCGCAATCTAGAGGCAATAATGTTGGCCAGTATGAATATAAAATAGTTCGAAAACCTGACCTCAAATGGCACTTAGAACCATATTTAGAATGGGACATAAAATTTGAATTCATAAGCCATTTACATTTTTTGGTCGTCAAAAAAGTTTCAGAAAAGCATTCAACTCTGGCCCTTTACATGTAAGTCTTATGCCGGACGACAATAGTCGGAAAGAAATTGAAATAACGCCGTATGGGAAAAAACAGTACATCCTCCACAGAAAAGAAACAGTTGTAAAAAAAGCTTCTACAAAATTACAGTTCTTTCCAAGCAGAAATTAGAGACACGTTCACAATGATATTTGAAATTTCTGTCTTTAAAGATGTGGAGAGGGATGGGGTTGTGGGCGTTAGTGACGCCCTTATAAAAGGAATTAATATTAGCTGGCAAAACTTAGACGTTTAAACGCCTTAACGTTGTTGTCGTCGTTCTTCACAACGGTGAGGATATTAAGGTTATAACAACCAGCGACAAAATTGATATTAGTCTAAATAGAAACGATCTTACAGGACTAAATTGGATTAATCTTACACATTTAGGCCTCGTAGGGTTTTATTATACTGAACAAGTTTTGACGGAGAGTATGATAAAAATAATAACTGGATTAGATTAAACTCTGTTATAAAACTATGGAGCAGTTAAACTTTATGACAAAAACTCCTCATTGCTCATTGATTTGTGGGCAGACTGGTTGTGGAAAAACAATATTTATCCTCGACCTGTTACAAACAGTTTATCGTTATAATTTTAATCATATTGTGGTTTTCTGTCCAACACTTAAATGGAACAAAGCATATCATGATAGAAGGTTTATATGGACAGATGATAACATATATTTAGTTGATCCCAGCAATAAACTGAGTGAGTGTTTAGAACAGTTTTATAGACTGTTTGAAGGAACGCAGACACTATTTATTATAGATGACTGTTCGGCAGAAAGAGACATAGTTAAAAAGAGAAACACTTTGTCGAAACTAGCTTTCAGCGGAAGACATGCTCGGATAAGTGTGTGGATTTTATGTCAGAAATATAACTCAGTTTTAAAAGACTTTAGAGAACAGTTAAAGACTGTAGTTTTATTTCACATGAAAGACAGAGACTCATTTGAAGAATGTTTGCGCGAAAATGATGTTATTGAAAATGAATCAGGAAAAACATAGGATTAAACAAAAACTGAAATCTGAAAACTTTAGTAAATTAGTATTAAAAACGGATAACCCTACACAGTATATTGTTTGTAGGGCCGTTATTTTTTGGTTACTTGTCAGAGAACAGGAATAGGCGGCTTTTAGGCCACTTTCGCCCAAAAACGTGGTGGAGTAGCAAGTGAGTCAGAAGCGGCATATTACGTTCTCTCAAGTTAAGAGTGAACATCCATACCCTCAACTTGACCGATACATTACTGACTAATTCATTGATAAATAAAGTGTCTAATATCATCTGGCGATGAAAAGACATTAAATAAACCACTGAACTGAACTGATAAATAAAATGACAGGGAAATAAATTATCTAACCACTTTGATGCAGGAAAATTGAAATACACTTCTTTCTGTTTGGGGCAAATATACTGTCAGTGGAAGAGTCAAGCACAGGTTCCTTCCACACATAAAGTGCAAGGTTTGGCGTATGTATCTAATCTGACACATTTCTCCAATATTCTCCAATATATTGACATTTTTGAAATTCAAATGTAAACAGACTGCATTGCCGACTCTGATGCAAAACATCCATCCAGGTGATAAATTGTGCAGTTTAGTCCAACACTTCATTTTTTTTTTCTTCTCTCATTTGACGTTAACATCGCAATCTGTCATCGATCATCTGTCAATGAATCACCGAGTCATAATGATTTTGCATGATGGATCGAGCTCAGCAAAACTGATTTCGCCCAAGAATTCTGAATGGCAACATTTAAAAAAAAAAAAAAAAAAATACTGAACAGAATTCTGTGCGACGAAACATTAATATATATTATATACAGCTGAAAGATTACTGAATCGGTGAATGTGGCCAAATACCGGTTCAAAAACCGAAAGCAATATGCTGCACCGCATCTGCTACGTGCTAGGAAGAAGGCGTCAACGTGTTTCTTCCGTTTGGATTTTTTTTTTAATAGGAGCAAGAACATTGAAGTAGGTAAAATTTAAAGTACTTCTGACTTACACGAAAACGAGAGGTTATCAATCCCATTGTGCTTCTGCCTTAGAAAAAATTTTTTAACCTTGTCGCCACTCAAAAAATTAAATGATATATATTTGTATCCTGTCACAATAAGATAGTTGTCTGCCTTGACCGCTGTCAGTTTTGTGGTGAATGGCTAAGGGAAACCACTCAAACCAATAGCCTAACGTTCGTCCCTCCCCTCCGTCTCCCACAACTCCCGCCTTCCACTTTTGCATGTATATATGCAAGGCACCGATGCAAAAATTGACACACACACACACACACACACACACACACACAGAGGAAAAGAGCATAAAGGATCACTCATTCCAAGAAAGATTAAAATATTTACACAAATCTTAAATAAATGTTAGCGAACCGCCCAGAGAACGTGGACAACGAGTCACAAGACAAAACACAACGCGTTTCGACCTCTTAGGTCTTCCTCAGGTGAGACATAAACAACGAAAATTCACTTAGCTTTGATCGCTTCAGATCGCTTCAGAGTTCAGCGCAAGGAAGAAGGCGTTGAATGAGAACGAGGCTGTTGAACAACAGTTAAAGCAAGAAGAGTACGAGGGAACTTGATTTAGACATACAAGATACGAAATGGTACTGATGATGTTGACAAAGCATGCATTTTTTGTACTCCACAGATCAATACTACGAGAAACAGTGAAGATTAGATATTCAAACAATATTTCAGAAGTAATTTGAGAAAATTTACATTTACTAACAGAGTAACCAATTATTGGAATGAATTAACAACTAATATCAAACGTGCATCTAGTATACATATATTCAAGAACCTCATAGATAAACATGAATCAATAACTAAAATAAAATATGACTCTGATGGCTAAAGAAGACTGAGCTAGTCAACGACTGGACCAACAGAACCACAAAAAATAGAAGGGGTATAAAAAGCCTGAATTGGCTAAGTTGTTTTAATACAACACTCCAAATCCTGATCCTGAACAGACAGAAAAAAACGGAAGCAAAAGCAAACAAATGAAAAGACCAAAGGAAAAAAACACAGAAAAGAGCGATTACAAAATGTCACGCATTACACTTAAAAACAAAGAACATTACTTCCATGCATTTCAGAACATCATGCCCTTAGACCAATCCTGCGATGTCAATATGATCCATGTGATAAACACATTATCTTTGGTAGCTTCAATATCATACAGCAAATAAAGTTATCTATGATATTTTTGTGCATATTCAATGTCTCAGTAACAGTGACTGTAATGTTGTGATTGCTGGGGTTTGAAGAATGTTTGCTGTTTGGATTCATACAACAGAAACGTTTTACACTTGTTGATGCTATGATAACGTTGTATTGACTGATCTTCTTGACGGTTGTCAACAAAAACTGTTTGTCATCAGAACGAGGCTGCAAAAGTAAAAGCATATGAGTAAGTCCCTTGAACCAAAACTTGTTCACAACACTACAGTGACTGATTTAAACAGGACCAATGTATATACACATGTGTACACATGTTTATCATTCAGGAAAAAAAATCTGAACGCAAATGAAAGTTAATTTCAAGGCATAGCTTCCTTGGGATCATATCACGCACATGCACACACCCACACGCCCACACGCCCCCCCCCCCCCCCCACCACACACACACACACACACATGTACGCACACACGCACGCGCGCGCGCGCGCGCGCACACACACACACACACACACACACACACACACACACACTCACACAAATAAATAACATGAACTGCAGATCAATTGATTGACTCATAAATCAACTATCGGCCGGCCATCAAAGGTATAAGGCATACGTGGTCACTGATATCAGCCATTCGAGAATATAAAATGAAAATGCTTAAAATAGAGGTCACACAGCAAGATCTCCTGGTGAAGATCATTTCTGTTAGAAGACTGATTCCTCGCATTAAAACTCCTTTGTAATTTTGAAATCAATCCCTATTATAAAAGCCCCTAACTTTATTCTCAGACTGGTCTCTCTTAAAACCAAACGTTTATCAGACATCCCTCCATAAACAGCTCCCAGTTATTACTATATTTAAACCTTACCATTATCAAGAAATTCCAACTGGTATTTAAAACTTCCAAATCATTAGAATGATCTTGAAGCATAAAAGCTCAATATTAGAAGACTTATTCTTATGTTAATAGACCCAAGTCATACAACTCATCCCCACGTTAAAAGCTTCCAGTTACTAAACCTATCCTTTTTTTTCCAGTTATATGACAGATCCTTCTCTTAAAAGCTTCCACTTATGAGACTGAACTGAAATTTATGAGATGGCTCTAAAAGTCCCAATTATAATGTTGATCTTCCCTTAAAAGCTGCAAATTAGAAGAGTGGTCTATTCCTCAAAATCCTCTATCCTTGTCTTCGAGGACCATGTTTCTCTGGCACTTTTGCTATGATAAGGTTCCCATATGTGCATTTGTATGTATTTTTAGACCTCCTCAGTCGTTCTGGGCATCAGCGAATTTTTAATGATGGCCCTCTTAAGGTTGTTCATCCATCAAGTTATTCTGTGTGTGTGTGTGTGTGTGTGTGTGTGTGTGTGTGTGTGTGTGTGTGTGTGTGTGTGTGTGTGTGTGAGAGAGAGAGAGAGAGAGAGAGAGAGAGAGAGAGAAGAGAAAGAGAGAGAGAGAGGGGGGGGGGTAAATATGTAATTCTGGGAATGACAATTGGAGACCTATTTTGCCTTCGTGGATCTCGTGAGGAAATCTTATGAATTTGAAGAATATTGTGCAGTAACTGCAATTTCAAGAAAATACAAAAGATCAACACTTGTCTAAATGTGGGGTGGGGGGAGGGGGTATAGGGATTGGGAGTAGGAAGAAAGGGGTGGAAGTGATGGATGATGGTGGGGGTGCGTGAGAGGAGAAGAGGGTGGGGTTACCAAGATAGCTCTCTGGTGAGGTAAAAGTGAGTAAAAGTCAATCATTCATTTCCAAAACAAGCAACATTTAAAAATAAAAAATAAATGGGGAGCAATAGCTTTTCTTCCAATAGTGCACCAGCAATCATTTTTGCACGGCTGCTTTACAGATAACACGGTCATTTGGTTTCTAATCAGCATCAGACGAATTTTTCGGGAACTGCAGGTTTGTCATGCGACCGATATGTTCATTATTTATATTTCATTCTTTGTTTATTATTAACGTGTTTTGCGTTGTAAATAAGGCTTTCCTCCGCAATACAAAGCACTGATGATAATTATGATACAGTGAAACTTCGGCGACGATTTGATTCTGCAGTGATGAGGCGATTCGACTGTTAACATCAGTCATTTTCACATGACCCGATTCAAATATACTATATAGTATTACATGTATGATGAATATATCATCTCTGCTATGTCTGAGGGGTCAAAATGGCTGTGTGACAAGAGTACTGAAGATTTGAAATGCACATCTTTACCTGATAAGTATCCACGATCATTAGGATTTAACACTTGTTGGCGAGGGACAGGCTCTCCTCCTCTCCCCCCCCCCCCCCCCCCCCCCCCCCCCCTCAAAAACAACAACAATAATTTCAACAAAGAAAAAAAAAAAGACCTTCATTGATAAATAAAAGTTTGGATCCAAGTTGTGTCCTTGTAACAGCATCAGAGAGAACCAGTGAATGTTTAGAAACAATACCAGCAGGATCACACACATGATGAAGAATATTATTTACTTCAGTAAGACTGCTTTGAAACCTTCAGTACTTCAAGTTTGGTAACGTTATAACCGCAAGATTCTGCTCTTGCTCCAAATCTTTTAAGCATACCTGCAATTTTCTTTCAGAATCTCCATTTAACACATATGATTAAATCAATGTGATATTTTTTAAAATTTGTTTTAGTGAGGGACTTGATTTTTTTTTTTCATTCTTTACTGCACAGAGTATGTCTGTCGTTAATTGAAAAATAATGAGGGGACGCAAATAGGCCGTAAGGCCTAAGGCTAAAAAAGCTGGTCCCTATTACTACTACTACTACTACTTTTACTTTAGTGGGTTACCCAAGATAACTTTAAAAAAAAATGAGATTGAAAAGATAAGTAACTTTGTGTGAGTCAGTTGTTTTTACTGTTTCTAAGATTGAAAAAGTCAGTTGTTTTTACTACTATTGATGTTATTTGTTCTGCCTGAAGACAAGCAATGTGTTGAATTGCATTGTGTTTGTTTTGTGACTTCTTTACTTTATTCATTTGATGGTCCTGTACTTTGTTTTTCTTCTTAAAAAAAGAAGAAGCAGAAGAACAGAGAGAGTGAGAAAGGTGACTGGTCAGCCAGCATCTGTTCAGTGGGCCCAGCATGTTGCTCTGGACGATCATTGATCAGGGGTTCCATTTATTGCAAATTTGCGTAATTATTGCGTTTTTCTGCCTTCCTACGCATTTTTTTCGCGGCCGTGCGTTTAGCGACGCAATTTTCCCAGGACCCTGTTCTCAACCGCAAGCCTATGTCAGAGGGGCAAAACACGGCACAGACCTACAGCAGACTGCTTGACACCGCCAATTAGTGATAGTACGTGCACATTTTACTCTGTGGCACTCGCTGACTTTTTGCTAGATCAAGAATGTTCCAAAGCGCCTCATCCTTTCTCCCCTCGAAATAAAATGGAATCTTTCCCGCGTCTGCGATGGTGCCATCTTCCAATCGGAATACGTTATGACTTCCCACGCACACACGGGAGTGAGTACAGTTTACTTTGTTACGCATTTTTTTCAGCGCTGACGCAATTTTTGCGGAGGCATGCGTTTCTTGACGCAAAAACTAAAAAGTCAGTGGAACCCCTGATTGATGTTTTTGAGGAACAGGCAAGGTCTCATCACTGATCCCTGGGGAATACCCACAGCTGAAAATTCCCTAATTTTTAGTTGACTAGGGAATAAGTTACTAAAAAAAAAAAAGCTACTTGTTCACCCAAATTTCTGCTTGCTCTCAGTAAGTAAATAAAAGTGAAATTCCACTAACAGTGCAGTGACAAGACAGCAGATATGATTTAGTATATAAACAATATGTACATGCGGAATAGAGATGTATTTGTTTCATATTCCCAGTGATAAGATAAGATAATGTTGCTTATAGCCCAGCCGACCGCAAAGGGCCACATCAGGGCTGATGTTCCCAGTGAAAAGAATTGAAAAGTCACACATGCTGCACAGAGTATGTCTGTCGTTTACCTGCTGAACAAGCAATATGTGCATGCTGCTGACACAATTTATTAATACAACATACCTTACCGTAGTGAGACAATATTCAGCTTGAGTTCTGAGAAAAACGAGAGGGAAAGGAGGGTAATATGTGGGAGTGAAAGGGGAGGAGAAGAGTATGATCAGTCACCACTCAGATTGTCTGTTCAGTAACCCTTTCACCAACACAGTCAAAAATCAGTAGCCCAATGATCAATTTATGGAGGAGAGCAGTTCCACTTGTCTGCTAGATTTAATTTAGCCTGACAATTGGACAGATGGATGTTTCAAACCTTGACACCTGATTTCACATTCACAACGTCTGACTGGGCTTCTTCATCACGACTGACTGTTATCTGCCTGATGCACTAATGATAGAAAGCCATGGACCGAATGACCTATCTATAGATATCTACATAATAGGCCGAGTCCAGACTGATGAAATTTTGTTCATGATGATATGCCCTTTGATCTTGTCATGATGATTGTTCATCATTATTGCTCATTCATGATTATTGTTCATTCAAGTTTCAACATTATCCTTTGTTTAATATAATGATTTAACTTAAAAAATGTTTCAATGTTATATAATTTGAATAAAATCAGATGAGATTAAGTAGAACAGAGAGAAAAACTAAAATGTGTTTTGTCCATTGGCACAATTGTGCACATGATTTGTGGTTAAAGCTAACATAACTTTGTACAAGTTTGCAAACATCAGCACCTATCAGCCATTCAACATCAAGTAATAGAAACTGGAGCAATCTGGAATCGTGGCTTTAAGTAGATAACAACAAGCATGGCATTGTTCTGTCTTGAAAATATCAGTGTTGACCTAGCCCCACTGAAAAAAAGTTTGGGTCGAGGCTGAAGCTTGTCATCCCACTCATTCAAGCAGATCGTGACGAATATCTTCTGTTGATCTTAATCTGGATCAGAATGTTGCACACACAAAAAAGAAAGAGAAATGTTGGTGTTTTGCAATTTTCTTTAGTGAACAAGGAATTAAAGTAAAGTAATTATGTAGCATCATTTCTCTACAGTGAACAAGGAATTAAAGTAAAGTAATTATGTAGCATCATTTCTCTGTACTTTTCCCAGGCTGTCTTTCCTTAACTACTCACTCTTTCTCACAGAATGCTGTTCCAGGCTCAAAATGTTGATTTTATGAATGATGTACATCGATGGTTAGACATTGTTCTTCAGCAGAGTCTGTAGTTTTTGGCAGTTATTTTGTTATTGAAAAAGAAATTGTCAGAATTAAGAAGCAGCTTCCTTTTTTTATGATCATTTCATTTTATTTTTAGGTGAGTGAGTAGGTGTCATAAAAAAATTGATAAATAATGTTGATGGTAATTATTCTGTCTTTAGTTTAAAATTGATCTTGAAATGTTCTGAGGTTTTAGCATTAATCAAAGGAGCTGTGTTGTTGAAATCAATCTTTCTGTATGCACACTGTTTTTTTAAAAAAATTTTTCTTTCTTTTTTTAAACATAGCTGCCTTATGAACACTAGTTGCAGTGTTTAGCAAGAATGATTTTGTAATTCAGCATGCTTGTTACAGTTATGAGTCAAAAAGTGTTACTCAGCTTTGATAGACATGTGGTGGTATTTTACCTGACACAGCAGGTTAAGTGTTTGGTGCACCAAAGTTCACAGCTCTCTAAGAGACTTTTCCTTCGGTAAAGATAGAGGTGAGTATTGATAATGAATTTGGGAATAATCACAATGCCTGCGTGTGTGTGTGTGTGTGTGTGTGTGGTGTGTGTGTTTTCAGGCATCATATATGTGTAACAAAACAACCGAGGAAAAAAACTTTGAACCCACTGGAGAGATGAGGAATTGAGTACTTCGACTCATAGAGTCTTCAAAGCAATGACGTAAAGATCAGAATTTCATCATCACTGCATTATGACGTAATGCATATGAATGTAAATAGTGAGAGGGAAGGTGGTGGGGGAAGAGGAAAATGAGGGGGAGGGGGGGACGGGGGAAGCTGTGATTTGGTTTAGTCTTTGATGTTGAGGCCATCTGGTGTTGTAGTACCGAGATGGTGGATGATCTGTTTCTCCATGTTCTTTCTCTTGAAGGCGTCACCAGTGCTGTTGCGCCAGACCACTGATATGGAGAAGTGGGTTATGCTGTGGGGATCGGTGTTGAAGTGTATAGCCACAGGTTTGCTTTTTCTGGAAGATGCTGTCCCTGTGCTCTTTGCAACGTTCTTCCAGTGTGTGGTATGTCTCGCCTACGTAGATGCGACCGCACAGGCTGCAGTGGACTACATATACCAAATCACTGGTTTGGCAGGTGAAACTGCTCCTCATGGTGAAATGGCGTCCTGAGGGCCCTTTAAAGGTAAGAGTGGTAGTGTTGAGGAGGGGACAGCATTTGCAGTTTTGTCGTGTCTCAGCAGCTGTTGCCCAGGGAGTGGTGGTTTTCGGGGGCTGTGGGTCGGAATCATCTGTTAAGGTCATCATTCCAACCCATTTTGGGAGATCATCTGGTTAGGTCGTCATTCTGACCCACAGCCCCCCAGAACCACTACTCCCTGGGCAACAGCTGCTGTGACAGACAAAAGTGCAAATGCTGTCCCCTCCTCAACACTACCACTCTTACCTTTAAAGGGCCCTCAGGACGCCATTTCACCATGAGGAGCAGTTTCACCTGCCAAACCAGTGATTTGGTATATGTAGTCCACTGCAGCCTGTGCGGTCGCATCTACGTAGGCGAGACATACCACACACTGGAAGAACGTTGCAAAGAGCACAGGGACAGCATCTTCCAGAAAAAGCAAACCTCTGTGGCTATGCACTTTAACACCGATCCCCACAGCATAACCCACTTCTCCATATCAGTGGTCTGGCGCAACAGCACTGGTGACTCCTTCAACAAGAGAAAGAACATGGAGAAGCAGATCAGCCACCATCTCGGTACTACAACAACAGATGGCCTCAACATCAAAGACTAAACCAAATCACAGCCTTCCCCGTCCCCACCTTTCCCCTTTCCCTCCCCTCCCCCTCGTTTTCCTCTTCCGCCACCACCCTTCCCTCTCACTATTTACTTTCATATGCATTACGTCATAATGCAGTGATGATGAAATTCTGATCTTTATGTCATTGCTTTGAACACTCTACGAGTCGAAGTACTCAATTCCTCATCTCTCCAGTGGGTTTGAAGGTTTTTTTCCTCCGTTATTTTGTTATCCTGTTTCAAAGAACCCAGGCACTCTAACTTCTTTTATATCATATATGTGTGTTTTCAGGATATCCTGTTTCCATATAGACACAAGTGGTATATATATATATATATATGTGTATTAGTTTCTGTGGCATGTCTCTTTTCCTTATTTCCTCTATTATGCCTATACCACTCCTTCCTGATCTTTCTCTTACAGTTCTCTCTTAATCTTGACTGGGTAGGGTGGGGGGGGGGAGGAGGGCAGAAAGCTGAGCATGAGAAACAGATAGGTAGTAGGAGGTGTCGCGTTAACAACTGGTAAATTTGTTGTTATAAATTAGTAAATTTTAGCAAACACTGAGACAAAAAGGTTTTGATTTTATATTTTCCTCACCTGGTTTTTTTGGGGTTTTTTTGTTAATTCAAATTGAAAAAACAACAAACACCCAAAGCATTTTACAGAAGCGCTTTCGGTTTTTGCAAACCTTCCTCAGCTGACCTTGGAAGTCGGCGTCAAAACTAGTTGACGTAATGTGTGTTTTTTTACGTCCTTAATCCCCCACCCCCCCACCCCCCTCATAACTGTATGATAAATAGTGATGCCTGGTTTTTTTTGTTAATTAGAATTGCATTACAGTGTTATTCACACTCAGCTTTTATGACCACACTCATTTCAAATGATGCGGCAGACAAGGATGCTTATTCCAAACCAACTCAGTGTTCGAAGTAGGGTGTTTGAGGACATTTTCAGTACTCCGGTAATGAATTTAGACTGCGCAATGATTCATTCAGATAATGGAGCTGTATGTGACTGTGAGTTTGCTAAACCAAATAATCACAGATTGACAACTCTTTTGTGTGGCATCATGTTCAGACAGCTTCGCCAAATGTTGCCATGCACATTATGAATGGCAGTATGGACAAGCACGCTTTACACACTTGCTGTATGAAACATATGGCACAGCCATTGTTGTCAGCCCTGTCAAATTGTGACATTAGATTTCAGCTGTGCTTTTCAATTTTTGTCTGCTAACCTTGAGAGTATTGTATAAATACTTTGTATGTTACTGTCCTTCAGTGAGAGAAATCAGTTTTGTGTCCCCTCCCCTCACCCCCCACCCCTACCCCGAGTCCTCATCCCTGCCCCTCCCTATCTCTCTCACTGGTGTGTGTGTGTGTGTGTGTGTGTGTGTGTGTGTGTGTGTGTGTGTGTGTGTGTGTGTGTGTTGGTGACATTAGGTTGAAGCTCTGCTTTTCAGTTTGGCCAGCTGATGTTGAGAGTATTGTATGAATAGGCTACATTGCATGTTACTGTCCTACAGCAAGAAAAATCAGTCTCGTGTTCTCACGCCCAGCCCCACTGTCTCTCTTTTTGCCTCACTCTGTCTCTCTCTCCATGTTTCTCTGTCATTCTGTCTGTCTGTCAGTCTGTGTGTCTCTCATTTTCTCTCTCTCTCTCTGTCTCTCTGTCTCTTTCATTTTCTCTCTCCCTCCCTCCCCCCTCCCCTTCCTGCCTCCGCCCTCCCCTTCCTGCCTTCTCGCTTGCTGTCTTTCTCAGCATAACCTATTCAGGTATATTTTTTGTGCAGTAAACAGAGGGAAAACCGAAAAGGTCAATTCTTTGGATAGTCGGTCATTGTGTACAGCATCCATCACTTCAGTGTTTCTGTAAAATTTTCTTCTTCATTTGCCGTGCATTATCTTGCAATCTCAGAGCAGATTGATGATTTGTCCTAATGTCTTTTTCTTTTAACTCATATTTTGTTCCTTACAATACTTTTTTTCTGTTTATGAAAACATATATTCAGTCTCACCCTGCCACCACGTACCCCATCCCCCTTTCCCTTGTAATTAATATTGTGGCCCCAGGCTGATGTACATTAACTTTCTAATCTCTCTCTCTCTCTCTCTCTCTCTCCTCTCTCTCTCTCTCTCTCTCTCTCTCTCTCTCTCTCTCTCTCCCTCCCCTTTCATTCCTCTGAACCTGTCTCTGTATTCCTCAGTTCTTTTGTTTCTTTCCTCACTTCTCCCACACTGTGTGTGTGTGTGTGTGTGTGTGTGTGTGTGTGTGTGTGTGTGTGTGTGTGTGTGTGTGTGTGAGTGGTGTGTGTGTGTGTGTGTGTGTGTGTGCGTGTGTGTGTGTGTGTGTGTGTGGCTATGCAAGTTTGTATGCATATGTTTTCTTTGATTATTTTAGATTTGAATTGGATTTTGACTGACAAAAAAAAAGAAAAAAAAAAAGAAATTTTTTAGGAAGTAATTTAATGTTTACAATTTTAATTGACATTGGTATTTGGTTTCAAAAATGAAGAAAAAGAAAAAAACAGAAAGAATGGAAGGAAAAGAATTAGGTCTCGTTTAATTGTAAGAGGTGGTGTTATATATAAGCTGTTGTGTCCGAAGTATGACATCACACTGCATTAACATTCACGGTTCTGTTGGCATCATTCACCTTACAAACTCAGATGTCAGAGTCGGAGGCTTTCTTCTTCCTTGAACTTGGCTTTGGCAATTCTTTGTTTCTTTTCTTTTCTTTTTTTCTTCTTTTAATTCTTGTAATATTTATATGTCTTAAGTTTGCATACGCTCAACATGAAGCCAGCCGCTTGTCTGGATGGAGTTTGAAGACTTTTGTCAGTACAAAAACTTTGAATTTGAGTATCCTGCTACCTGTCGAGATTAATGCGTAGATTTGACATATTCTTTGAAAAATGAGACAGTTATTCCTGATTCTCTGTTACAGGTGTGATCTTTAGTGTTAGATATGATTGGTAAATTTGCGTTTATTATGACAGAACATTACCATGTGTGTATGTACTTTTGTATGGTTATTGTTTTGGTAAGGATGGGGGGAAAAAGTTGAAATGGAGTGAATGAGATAATACTTTTAATGTTGAAAAGTTGAGAGAGAGAGAGTGTGGTGTGTGTATGTGTGGTGTGTGGTATGTGTGTGATTAAGGGTCTGTGCATACTGGGTGATCATAAATTTAAAGAAAACTGAAAGAGCACCAGTGGAAAGTGCAGCCCTCTACCATGGTTGAATGGATCCTGGATCTGCCCTTTGGATCTGGATCTGCACCAAAATGTATTTGCTTTGTCCTTTGGTTACATTCCATCTATCCACAAAATTTTGTGAAAAAGAGTTCCGCAGCTTTTGCACAGTCTTTGTAGGCATACTATCAAAATCAGCACCAAGTGACATGGATGAAAATCCTTGGTGGAGTTAACAAAAAGATATTGAAAAAAATGGCAAATATACAGTGTATAGAAGCAATTTAACTATAAAGAGGGAAATGAACAGGCTGCAACAATTCTGTTGTAATTTACTATTGTAATATCGGTACTTATATTTGTATCTATCTAAATATTTGTGTGTGTGTACGTGTGCGCATGTTCTTGTGTGTGTTTGCTAGATAAGTAGATTTTTGGTTATTTCAACTGAGGTGAGCTTTTAAAAACATTTCAGTTGAAGCTTTAATGGCTTGTAATTTCTTTGAAGTAAAGTTTCAGCTGAAATGTTTTAAAAACGCACAGTGTGTGCGTGCGCACACACACTCATGTGCACACATTTAGAGAGAGAGAGAAATCACAGCAAGAGAGATAAAAGATGCAAAGTAATTGGTATCAAACTCAAAGAACTAGTCTGAATGTTGTATTTCTAGAAACAAGCAGCTCATTGCCATTTTTGTTTTCCTGATATGATTCCAGCACACATTTTGTCGCAAACTGTCCCTTGTAGTTGTAGAGAAACGGAATTTGGGGGTGTGTGTGCAGGTGTGTGTGTACATGCGAGCTCATATATGTGTATGTCACTTTGTGTTCACATACATGTATGAACATATGTGTGTGTTAGAAACCTTGCTCATGGATTAAATATTTTGAGTTGATTCATAATTTGATATGCCGCTGGCACTTTTCATTACCATCACCAGTCATCATCCTTGTCAGCATGGTCATTGTTGTTATATTGATTAGTACATGGATTGTGTGTGTGCAGTGGAGGGAGAAAGGCTCACTGTCTCAAGATGTATGGCACTGATCCAGAAATGGGGCCCAGTGAAGAGGGGTTCTTCAATGCGGATAGTTTCTCTGATAAGAACATCCGATTAGGTAAACGGCTTGCTTGTAGTGGGTACCCAAGCTCTATGTGCACACGCACATGTACCTGCACATGTTAAAATGCGTGCATTAACACTCTTGAACACACGCATGTGGGCATAGTCCTTTTCATACTAATGTTTAAACTTCATATTATGATACAATACCTGGTTTTTGGAGCTCCCGTTTTAAATTCATTTTTACATCTTTTACGCTTTGCATCTTTTACTCATTTTAATAATCAGCACTGTTAGCTGTTGGTAGTTTAATGCTTATTTCTTTTCTTTTTTAACGAAATTGTGTTTTAAACCCTTTCAGGTAAGGTGAGTCTTTCTTATTTGGCTTTTCAAGATGGCTACCGGCGTGTTCCTCGGCTTCGTTAAAAGTTTTCTATTTTTCCTTGCTGTTTCCACATGTGACAGGAACAACAATATCCCTAGCACTCAGTTTAATTTTGAAATTTTAGATGTAGACGTAGACGCCTTTAGTTCCATTTTTGCAGGTTTTAAAACTTTGTGCAACCTGAACCATGTTAGTCTCCTGTGTGCACCTGTGCCAAGTACTGTTCTCACGTCTATTACTAGGCCCAGATTTGAACCCCTGATTTCAATTAACATCAGAAATAGTACAGTGATAAGGAATTGTTTGAATAAAAGAGTTAGACATAGAGGAGTTAAATCATGGCTTTTAAGCCTTATCCTGCTATAGGGAGACATTGAAATCAATCCTGGTCCGTCCACCGAAGTAAAATATCCATGCGGAGTTTGCAATTTGTGAGTCACATGGAAACATAAAGCAGTTGCCTGTGACGTCTGCATACATGGTATCACACTAAATGTATGTTAATGAATTCAGCAGTTTATGAAGCATTATGCAATAGTGATATATCTTGGACTTGTTTTACCTGCGGGCTTCCAAACTTTAGTTCGAGACTTTTTGAAGATTCTATTGAAGACTGCAGCTCAGAAAGCAACCGTTTTGACCCCATCTCACCAGACCGATCCCCAAAAGAAAACTTGAAATTTTGTCCTAAGTTTGCATCCACCCCTGATTCTAAAAACTGATAAAATCCCAAATCATAAAGTGCAACTGAACCCCAAATCATTAAGAGAAAAGATAAACTTAAATGCATAGTCGTAAATTTTCAATCTCTTATCAAGAAAAAGGAAGAACTCAGTAATTTAGTCACCGAAAAAAACATTGATGTTGTAATTGGAACAGAAACTTGGCTAGAAACTGGAACATCCAGCAGTGAACTTCTAATGGAGGATTTTGATATTTATAGAAAGGACAGACTTGGAAAAAGAGGTGGGGGAGTCTTGATTGCCATTAGGAAGAACTTAGCTAGTGAGTTTTAATTACACATACTATACCGTGGCTCACTAATGCAATAAGCGGCAGCAATTTGCTATCCCTGCCTCGTATACAATAAAGTCCGTACGGACAACAAACCCCTGAAGGGCCTCGTGCCTCGCGCATGCTCAGAACAGTCCTCTTTTCTCGGCAGCCATTTTTCCCGTTAGGCCGCGTGTACATGAACGGCTAAGTATTTTTGACTTTTCTCGCAATCGATCGATTGTTGTTGCTGTTCGTTGGTGTCCTTGCTTATGTTTTCACTTAAGGGAGAAACGTATGTGAAGCGATTGGGTGGTAAGGCGAGAATTAAGAAGGTTTCGTCTCTCGATTCCCACATCTCGCCGGCTGGCGCTTTGTCTATAGCCCCGCCAATTCCTCCTCTCCCTTCAGCGTCACTTTCTCCCGAGGGTTCACCTCAACTCAGCTTCGGTTCTGTTGTCGTGACAGCGAGCTCTTTCTCGCAACCCTCAATTCGTGACGGTGATCGGCTCAGCTTCGGTTCTGTCGATCCCGTCACAGCGAGCTCTTTCTCGCAACCCTCATTTTGTGGCGGTGATCAGCTCAGCTTCGGTTCTGTTGATCTCGCCCCTTTGCCCCATAACGGCGAGCGACTCAGCCTCGGTTCTGTCGCACCCGTTAGTACACCCCGTGTTCAGTGTTCTACTGCTCGCAATTCGATTCCCATGGCAGAATCGAAGGTGTATGGGCCCTCTACGGAGGCGCCGGGCAATGAGGGGGACTATGCGTCATCCCCCCCTCGCCCGGTAGGCGATCCAAGGGAAGCAACTCCTGCTCAAGGGCTCGAATTTAGTTCGCCCCCGGTTGTTTCCCTTCCCCCGCCTCATGTGTCTGCCTCTGCTGTTGGGCAGTCCACCGGGGTGTCGCCCTCTCTCCCGAGCACCCCTCAGGGGACCGGCGCATTCGGCCCCCCACTTTCAGGGTTGGGCCAGCAGCCACATTATCAGCCCCCCTATCATGGGGTCAGGGCCCTTTGCCTTGGGCGCCATGGGCCCAATGGCAATATCCCCCGAACATGGGCTTTCCTCAGCCCCCTGCTCCGGGGTTTCCCTGGTGGCCGGGTTTTATGCCCAGCCCTCCACCAGTGCAGGCATCTGCCTCCCAGGCTCCCTCTGCCCTTCCGGGGTCTGACCCTCCCCCGGGATGTCTGGGGAACCAGCCATTCCAGGCCACTCAGGGCCCTCGCCGCGCTCCGCTTCGCCGGGGGCGGCCACTCCATCGGTCTGTGGGTCCGACCTGGCGGAGTCAGAGGATGAGGACCGGTCACCCGGTTCTTATTCTTTCCAAGACTCGGTGGCTGTGCTGGCTTCCCTGGTTCCGGGGGCAGTGTCAACCTCTCAGGAGGCCAGGGCCCCCTGCCCTTCGGCAGCGGAACTTGCCCTGGGATCTCGCCCATCGGCGGCTAGGCCCTCCTCGCTCCTAAAGGAGTCAGTTATGGTGGCCGACTGCATGAGGAGGGCCCAAATACGAGTCAGGGGCACGGAGGCGCAGGACCCCGTACCTGGTTCGGTCCCTGATTTTCCTTCCGCGTTGGCGTGCGGGAAATTCCTTAGACCAGAGAGTCTTCCATTTGCCAAGAAGGCCTTGGCAAATGACACTATCCCCGATGCCACTCTTCCCCTCTCCCAGGAGGACCTCCTACTGGTCCAGGAGAGGTCAAAATCGCACACTAGGCACGTGTCCCTCTCAGAGCGCTGCCTTGTGGAGTGGGAAGAGTCTGCGCGGAGGGGTTTGGAGGCCATATCTGTTATGGACTCCTTTCTAGGGGGGCTAGTGTCTGCCCTTAGGGATCCTGATTCTGGTTCCTTCGCCATCCGCCAGTCCGCGGACCCAACTGCTGTGGTAGCCTGTATCCAGTCAATGGCTGAAGGGCTTAAGTATTCGGCTGGGGCTTTCACTAGGCTCCATCTCAACTCAGTTCTGGCTAGGAGAGATGCGGTCCTATTGGCATCTTCTGTGACCCGTTCTCCATCTGCCCGCGCTTCCCTCAGAGCCTTGCCTGTCAAGTCAGGGTCTCTGTTCGGGAATCACGTGCAGGCCACCATCAAGAGCCAGGCCGAGATTAGGCGTGACCTCGCCTTTCAGTCAGGCTCCCATCCCCCACGACCTGGTTCAAAACGCAAGGCGCCAGCGCCTTTCTCGTCACCGGGTCCTTCTCAACCCAAGGGTCGACGGTCATTTGGACCCCGGGGGACTAGAGGCAGGCAACCAAGCAGGGGTCGGCCTCCGACTCGGCCGGCGGGTCCGAAAGCTCCCACGCCTCCGACGGCCCACCCCCAATGACTCGCCCCCGACCTGGGTACTTCACCCCAGGGCAGTCCTGTTGGCAGTCTGTCCAGGCACCTCAGTGCCTGGGAGCGGCTTCCCGCAAGCCTTGGGCTCTGCGGGTGATCAGGTCGGGGTTTCGTCTTCCTTGGGGTGCAGTGAAGGCTCCTCTCACGCCTTCCCCTCCCCCTTTCGCTCCTCCTCGGGATCTGGCTGCCTCTCAGGCCTTAGACCAGGAGGTCCTTTCGCTGTTAGCCAAGGGAGCCACAGAGGAAGTTCTCTTCCATTCCTCTCCGGGATTTTATGGCCGCATTTTTGTGGTCCCCAAGGCTTCCGGAGGATGGAGACCGTTCTGGATCTTTCGCCCTTGAACAGGTTTCTTATCGTCCTCCGTTTTCGGATGGAAACCCCCATGTCAGTCCGCGATGCCATGCATCCCGGCGACTGGGCGGTATCCATCGACTTGAAGGATGCATACTTCCATCTCTTGATCCACCCAAGGGACAGGAAGTACCTCCGCTTCGCGTGGAGAGGCCGTGTTTTTCAGTTCAGGGCTCTTCCCTTTGGACTAGCCCCGGCCCCCTGGGTTTTCACGAAGGTGGCTCGGGAACTTTGCTTGCACGTTCGGGAGAAAGGAATTCGTTTGAAGGCCTATCTAGACGATTGGCTTCTCCTTGCCTCATCCAGCACTCTGTGCTCCCAGCAAGCCCTACAGGTTTTAAGCCTCTGTCAGCAGCTGGGATTCGTTCGCAACGAGGAGAAGTCCGATCTCACCCCGTCGCAACAGTTTCAGTTTCTGGGCATGTCCTTCCACACCACCGACTGGCTGGTCTCTCTGACCCGCCAGCGCCTTGTTCGCCTCCAGCACCTCTTGGCCCACCTCCTTTCCTTGGATCAGGCGCCAGCCAGAAAGCTGGCCTCTCTTCTGGGTCTGATGGAGTCCTTGGCCCCCTTAGTGCCCCTCGGACGTCTGCACAAACGCCGTTTTCAACGCCTTTTTCGCAAGCGTTGGTCTCAGGCACTGCAGTCGTGGGACCTTCCGATCCCTCTCGGGCAGTGGTTCCAGTCATCGGTGGTACAATGGCACTCCCAGTCCTGGCTAGCCCAGGGAGTCCCCATCTCTCCCCCTCCTCCACAGAGGACCTGTTCACGGACGCGTCCCAGTCCGGGTGGGGTGCCCACGTCAGCTCTCTGACGGCCTCGGCAATGGTCCCCGGAGATGGGGTCCTGGCATATCAACCGGCTGGAGCTGGAAGCCGTCTTCCAAGCCCTCAAGGAGTTTCTTCCCTTCCTGAAAGGAAAACACATTCTCCTCAACACCGACAACACGACGGTGGCGTGTTATATCAACAGCAGGGGGGGGGCGCGTTCTCACTCCCTGTCCCTGAGGTCGGAACAGCTGCTTCTTTGGTGCGAGACACAATCAATCCGGATCTCGGCCAAGCATGTTCCTGGGAAGATCAACATTCTCGCGGACTCCCTCAGCAGGTCGCACATGGTTCTTCCCTCAGAATGGACTCTCGTCCACTCGATCCTAGAACCTCTCTGGACTGTATGGTTCAAACCACAGGTGGACCTGTTCGCCACCCGGTTCAACCACCGTCTTCAGCTGTACGTCTCCCCAGTTCCGGATCCGGCAGCGTGGGCCGTGGACGCCCTGTCCATCCCTTGGTCCGGCCTGACGGGCTATGCCTTTCCCCCGTTCCCCATTCTGGGAAAGGTTCTCCGCAAGGCAAGGGAAGATGCAGCCACGCTTATTCTGGTGGCTCCACGCTGGCCAGCCCAAGCGTGGTTTCCGGAACTGTTACACCTGTCGCACGTGCCCCCGATACCGCTCGCCTTAAAGGCAAGGTCCCTGCTCCAGCCGCGGTCAGGCATTCCACACGGCAATCCAAACGTGCTGCATCTTCACGCCTGGCTACTGTGCGGGACGCGCTGTCTGCACGAGGCGCCTCCCCAGCGGTAATCAGCCTTGTGGAGCATGCCCACAGGGCAGGCACCCAAAGTGTCTATAGTGTCCACTGGAATGGCTGGCTATCTTGGTGCTCCAGCCACGCGGTATCACCTCATTCTCCTTCTCAATGCCAATTGGCGAACTACCTAGCCTTTCTGTCATCGGAGAGAAATCTTTCAGCCTCCTCTGTTAAGGTTCACAGGGCGGCTATTTCCACCACTATCCGCCAGTTAGGGGCCCCTCCTTCGGGGACGACCCTCTTCTGCGGGATCTGGTCAGAGGAGCAGCCCTACAGGAGGCCCGATGCCCCCGCCGTGTCCCGGCGTGGGATCTTTTCTTAGTCCTCTCCTCCCTCAGGCTTCCCCCTTACGAGCCCATCCGGGAGTGTTCTCTGAAGTTCCTTTCCTTCAAAACAGCCTTTCTCGTTTCCCTGGCCTCGGGGAGGCGCTGCAGTGAGGTCCACGCCCTTAGTGGCCTGCCTGGGGACGTCGCTTCCGAGCCGGATGGCTCGATATCTCTTCGCCTCCTCCCAGACTTTTTAGCGAAAAACCAGTTGCCAGGTTCTTCTTCCCCGACCATCTCCATTCTTCCTCTCACTTCTATTCTCGCCCCCGGACGACGAAGACCGCACTCTCTGTCCGGTTCGCGCTTTGCGGGAGTATAGGAAACGCACGAAATCTTCTCGTTCCAAGCAGCGCCACCTGTTTTCTCTCTTACAACGAAGGTTATAAGGAGGACATCAGGCGCTCTTCAATCTCTCGATGGCTGAGAGAAGTCATTAAAGCTGCGTACGCGAGACCTGAAGGGGATTTGGCTGTTTTCTCACCTAGACCTCATGAGATTAGGGCATGGGCGTCTTCGCTGGCAGTAGCTCATAATGCCAGCATTCAGGGTGTGTTAGATGCCGCATATTGGCGGTCCCCTGGCACCTTCATCCAGTCCTACCTGCGCGACGTTTCCCGTCTGCGTGATGATGGGTCTAGGGGCATCGCATCAGCTGTGGTGGCGCAACATTCCATCTCCGCCACACGATCCGGCCCTTCTTGCTCCTCCAGCGGTAACCAGGTGAGCCCTCCTTCCAGTAGTGCGACTCTGCATTAGTGAGCCACGGTATAGTATGTGTAATTAAAAGGAAATTTTCATTCTAAAATTACGTTTAATCTAACATACTTACCGTGGCTCACGCAGAGACCCTCCCTACCTCCCCGCCTTCCTGGTTCCATCAGGAGTTCTCAGTCAGGTCTTAATATACCTCGAAAAGAGGACTGTTCTGAGCATGCGCGAGGCACGAGGCCCTCTCAGGGGTTTTGTTGTCCGTACGGACTTTATTGTATACGAGGCAGGGATAGCAAATTGCTGCCGCTTATTGCATTAGTGAGCCACGGTAAGTATGTTAGATTAAACGTAATTTTAGAATGAAAATTTCCTTTTTATATCAAAGCAAAAATAGTGAAAGTTTATTTTGTAGGATTAATTTTAAGAATAAGAGACCTGTCATTGTTGGATCAGTTTACAGACCTCCAGACTCAGATGAAAATGTATGTTCGTCTATCTGCAGAGACATTTCTAACATTGTTTTGGCCAATAGGAAGGCAATATTATGGATTGGTGGAGACTTTAACTTACCAGATATTGATTGGGGTGAAGATGCCATACTTGGTAATCAATACAGTAAAAATATTAATACTCAGTTTTTTGATAGCACCAAAGACCTTGGATTAGTGCAGTCAGTTGAAGCACCAACTCGTGGTAAGGCATTCCTGGATTTATTTTTTACCAATTGTCCAGGCGCTTTAGGCAATCAGGAATTAATTGCAGGCCTGGGTGATCATGACATAATTCTCTTAGAGAGCAACTTTCAACCCTTTCGAAGAAAACCCCCTAAACGTACCATCAGACTCTGGAACCAAGCAGATTTACCAAAATTGCGCAGGGATACTCATGATTTCAGTCGTCTTTTTTTTAGGTCCCATAGTGTTAAAGATAATGTCAGTGACCTTTGGAAGTGTATAAAAACTAACTTGGAATTTATTATGGATGACAACATACCTACTAAAATAACTTCAAGCAAGAACCACCAGCCATGGATTACTACAAAAACTAAACGTTTGTTGAGAAGGATTATTCTATCCATAATACTATTCTTAAAGAAACTAATGCTGCAAAATATTTAGGCGTGATTATAGATAGTCGTCTCAAATGGAAAGAACATTACAATTTAGTATGTAAGAAAGCAAATAACATCTTAGCTTTCTTATACAGGAATATCAATGACTGCCCCCAAAAGGTTAAAGACGACTGCTACAAAACACTGGTTAGACCAGTACTGGAATATGGTTGCTCAGTTTGGGATCCTTACCATCTAAAGGACATTGATAACCTCGAAAAGATTCAGAAGAGAGCAGCACGGTTCGTAACAGGGAACCACATCAGAGAAAAGGGGAATACTAGGAAGAACATGAGGAGATTAGAATGGAAACCCTTAGAAGAGAGAAGAGCTTTTATCAAACTTAACATCTTCAAAGGCAGAGCTAAAGTAATTGATATTCCAATGGAACAACTAGTATTGAATAAAAGTAGCACCAGGAGTGGCGGTCAACGTTATACTATACCTGCATCAAATATTGACAGCCACTTACATTCTTTTTATCCCAGTTCTGTACGGCTGTGGAACTCACTGCCGGGTGCCATCAAGATTGCCACAAATGCAATCTCATTTAAAAAACAAATTGATTCGACAGTTTTGAGATCTGCATATTGACGATTTTCTATTTTTACTTCCCCAGATATTTTACTATTACCTGGGCCTGAATTTGGCCATTGCTTTTAACTTCTTGAATATCGAGTGCGACCCCTTGTTGCCAAATTTGCTCCAGGGGCCAACAGTCTGAGTCGCACTGTTTTATGTTATTTTATTTTACTTTTTAACATGCGCGCTGGTGACCTACTCGTTTTTTGAGTGAACCAGTATTTTAGGAAGAAGAAGAAGAAGTGTATTTGTACTCATACATTTATTTTTTTTTACAGTGGTAACAACATAGTGACACCTCAAACTGAGCATATACATCAAAGTTCAGAGCTGCTTCTTCAAAAAGCATACATAACAGCCTTCTATTAGTACATTCTAATTTTTAAAAAAATTCACCAAAAACGAAAAATATATTAAAATGTTAGATGTGATTAGGATATGGCAAATATCGCTATATTTATCTTTTTTCCTCCCCCAATCCTGTTTCCCATTCATCTCTTGTGCGAGCAGAAAATTTCAGAGAGACTGAACTCATTTGTCTGACATCCACCCCCACCCACCCCTGATTTCTCTCCCCTTTTTTTTTTTTAATCCTTTTTTTTTTCTGTGTAAAATTTGGAACATTCTCTGGCATATTCAGCTTCATAAAGCGTGTTGCTTTTAGTGCTGGGATTTGCAGGTAGAAACATGGGAAACTTGAATGTAAAAGTTATGAAGCTTTGAATAAGCATGGGAAGGAGAAATTTCCACTCTGAAGTGACGAATGCAGAATGGTTTAACTTTGTTATAAAACTGTTTACCCCAGTTTATGCTTTTCCGAATGATTGGCAAGAATTGTTTTGTTCTTTGTCTTCTTTTTTTTTTTCCCCTTTTTTCCTCCTTTTTTTTTTTAAATTCCCAATTTGCCATTTGTTACTATCTGCTGGGCGGATGAAACTGGGTATCAATGTCTTTTTGACATTATTACTCAGTCTGGGTTTTGAAAGCTGATAAAACTGATCTCTTTCAAAAACCCCAGCCACTTGACAGAACTGATATTATAATATTAAAGAAGTGATTTCTTAATTTTTAATTCTGCTTTCTTTTCTTTTTCATTACTGATTTTTGTGTACATGTGTGTGTATGTGTGTGTGTGTGTCAAGTCAAGTCAAGTAAAAAATTATTCTTTATTGAGGGTTAAAAAGAATAAGCTTTGCAGCTTTTTTTATCCTCCCCTCACAAAAAAGCATAAATATCAATCACAATAGTGAAAAACCAGAAACTCGAAGCAATACATACTGAAAAATCAGAAATATACATGTAATGAAAACAATAAAACAATTAAACAACCATTAATCAATATTGTGCGGACAATGGACAAACATGTCAAACATGGCAATAAAGACATTTGAGGGAGAGAGAGAGGGAGAGAGAGAGGGGGGGGGGGGGGGGGGGGGGGGGGCTGACAGATAGCAGAGAGACAGATAGCTTTGACAAAGAATCCAATAGACAGACAGTCAGAGGGGAGAGAGAGAGTGGGGGGGCTGACAGATAGCAGAGAGACAAATAGCATTGACAAAGAATCCAACAGACAGACAGTCAAAAGAGAAAGAGAGATAAGAAAAGATAATGTTGCTTAAGCCCAGCGACCGCAAAGGGCCACATCAGGGCTGTCACCACGTTAAAATCAACTCACGTCCTAAAAAAAAAAAAAAAAAAAAAAAACCAACCTTCACACATCTCTGTAAATGACACTTTCCAGAAACGTACCAGAAACTTCGTTTAAAATCTTTCTTTCCTAAAATCTTAAATCAGATAAAAAATGTTAATCTCTCTCAAAAACTCGAGGATCACTCAGGCGGGACATCCCTGAAAAGGATCTTCATGGACTCCCCTGTAAATTTTGTGTCTCACATCGTGCAAGTCCCAACACTCTAAAAGAACATGTTTCATTGTGAGTGGCGCATGACATGGAAAGCACCACGGAGCTTCTTCACTCTTTAAAAGGTAAGAATGGGGTAAATACAAATGGCCCGGGGTGCAGCCGGCACAGAACCGTTTTTCCCCTTTACGACCTTCCAACGTAGATGGGAGGAAGTCTTAAGGTTTGGACGGATCTGAAAGAGTTTGTTATCGTCTGCGTGTTCCAATCCTCCTGCCAGAGGTCTCTTTACATAATCGTTAATTTTGGGTTTCACGTCTGAGCAGGGGATATAAATGTTGGACAGTTTCTCTGTTGTGGCGTTCTTGGCTAAACGATCAACCATTTCGTTCCCGTCGATGCCAACATGACCAGGAACCAAGCAAGAGTAATGTTGTAACCGTCCGCCTTCAACTTGCTAAAAAGTTCGAAAAAAATGTAAAAAATTTGGATGCTGAAGGTTGCGGCCAGCTATGGCCTCCAAAGCTGACAGCGAATCGACGAACCAGAAAGTCCCCCTTCGAAGGGAAAGTGAGATTATCTTCAAAGCCAAAATCAGAGCGGTAAGTTCAGCAGAATAGACAGAAGCATCTGAATGAATATGTTCCAACAGTATCTGAGAAGGAGCCCCAGGGCAGTAGGCTGCACAGGCCACTCCATCTGCAGACTTGGAACCGTCAGTGAAAACTTTTTAAACAGGAGGGGAAATTTTGGAACAGAGGTCGGGCATACAATGCCTTGTACGCCAGAGAGCTGGTAGACTCTTTGCGAAAAGCTGCAAGATCGAAACAAATCTCTGGTGTGAAAAAGGTCCAGGGAGGTTGATCCGGAAAACTTGGAAAAAATTGGACACAACTCCTAGGTCTAGACCTGCTTTCCCGCACGGTGAGGCCCGCATACGAAGACCAAACGGCGGAATACATTTCGGGTTTGTTTTCAAACTTACTTTGGAACGGAGGGTCAAAGACACAGTCATAGGCAGGATTCTGCGGTTCTGAAAAACAGTCGGATATAATAATTCAAAGACAGTTTCAGCCTGCGGTGGACAGTGAAGGTTCACCCGCCTCTGCGTACAGGCTGTACACAGGGGTGGTGCGGAATGCTCCAAGACAGAGACGAAGCCCTTGATGGTGGATAGGGTCCAGAGTTTGGGGTAAGACGATCTTGCGGAGCCGTACCACAGCACAACCGTAATCCAGTTTGGAAGGACAAGGCTCTGTAGAGGTGCAGCAAAGTTTTTTATCAGCGCCCCAGTCGGTGTGCGCTACGACCCGCAGAATATTCAGTGCTTTCTGGCAAGCAGTTTTGAGGTTTTTGATGTGGCTGAGAAAGTTAAGTTTTGGTCAAAAATGACTCCCAGAAATTTGGCCTCCTTAACAGCTGGATGGGAGTTTCCCTACTTGAAGTTCAGGATTTGGAAAAAACTGACGGAAATTTGGAAGTGAATTACACTGTTTTTTTGTAGCAGAAAGGTGAAACCGTTTTTCACCCGCCCACTGATGGATTTTATCCACGCAAAGCTGGAGCCTGCGCTGGACACTCGGGTACAGGCTTCCAGTTGCGTAGACAGCGAAATCATCCACAAACAATTGAGCAGTCTGAACCCTGCTGAACTGATTGAACATGTTGTTGATCTTAATACTAAGAGGGCAGGAGACGTATGCTCCCTGTGGACCCCCAAACTCCTGCTCGGGGGACATCAGAGGAGTGGTGCCAACCCGGACCTGAAACTGTCGTTCTGCCAAAAAATTTTGATGAAAGCGGAAGATGCCCTCAAAAAACCCAGATCGTGGAGATCATGAGTATCCCCGACTTCCAGGTGGTATCGTAGGCCTTCTCCAAGTCAAAGAAAATTGCCACTGCATGCTGTCTATTCAAAAAGCTTTCCCGAAGTGTAGTTTCCCAGACAAATCAAATGGTCAACTGTAGTCCGATGTTTGCGGAAACCCCACATGTTCTTTCGCCAAAAGGCCATCGGTTTCGAGTTTCCACATGAGCCTAGCATTGACCATTTTCTCCATCAATTACAGACACAGCTGGTCAAAGCTATGGGACGGTAGTTTGATGGATTAGAAAGATCTTTTCCAGGTTTGGGAATTGGAATAATGAGGGCTTTTCGCCAAGAAGGTGGAAAGAAACCAGTAGTCCACACATGGTTGTATACCTGTAGCAGGATGTTCAGACCTATTTACGGAAGTTGTTTCAACAGTTGATAATGGATTTCATCTATACCTGGAGAGGAATCGCTGCAAGAAAGAAAGGGCAGATTTCAGCTCGTTTAACGTGAAAGGAAGATTTGTGTCTTCCATGTTGTCTGACGAAAAGTTGCAGGGTGATTTTTCTTTAAGGGTTTTGTTTTTGACAAAGTGGCTGATTTGTTAGAAGAGGAGGAATTCTTTTAAATGGTTGAAGCAAGCAGATTAGCAACTGTTTTTTTTCCCCGTTATTAAGAGTCCGAAAACTTGAGATGGTTCACAGTGGGACAGGTGTTCATCCTTTGATTTTCTTAATGATTGTTCCACATTTTTTCTTAGAATTTTTCGATGTCCCCTGGAGCGGGAAGCTTCTCCGGGGCCCGACGTTTTACTATTTTAAAAAAGTGTGTCTCGATTTGGCACGGAGTTTCTGATGGGCTTGAGCGTTGGGACCGAAGGTCGTTGGTATACCCGAACGCTGAGCCGTTTTCGAACTTTGGAAATTTGTTGGCGGGTCTAAGTCGAACCAGGGTGTTTTTGGCATTTGAAGTTTGTCAGAAGACACTGGAATACGGCTTTAGCACATTTGATCATAGTGTTGTCAGAGATTCTGCTGGGTCCGGGACTCTGAAGAAATCAGTGTCCGGGAAATTTCCCTTAGAAATAGTGGCTGCAAATAGATCCAGTTTGTTTTCTTATAATTTGATGTTGAGAGACAGAGACGTGTTCAGTTATTAGGGTTGTAGAAGGGGACAGGGAAATGGTCATTTCCCGTGCAGATCGTCATGGACAGACCACTCATAGTCCAGGACCAGCGAGGGGTCACAAACCGACAAATCTAAACCGAAAGTGAACCTGTGGAAGAGTGGGGGTTTAAGTTGCAGATCCGTCTTTAGGACAACACAAATCCAAATCCGAAAGGACATCCTCAATTAGCAGACCTCTGGATGACGTACTGACACTCCCCCAAAGAGGATTGTGACCGTTAAAGTCACCCAACAGCAAAAAGGTCGAGGAAGTTCTCCTATCAGACTGACAAGGTCCTGACGAACAAACCGGGGACAGAAGGTGGAAGATAAAAGGGAACGATTGTGCAGTCTTGTGGAGAGTGACTTCACCCCGCTACAGCCTGAAGGGAGGTAGACAGAGCGACAGGACTATACGGCAAAGTTTTGTTTTAGGGGAAGGGAACACCCCGACAGTCCCAACGTGGATGGTTGTGCAGGTTTTGAAAGAATATTAAAGCCAGAAAGAGTAAGGTCTTCTGGCTTTGAATTTGAGTTTCCTGAAGAGCCACGACGGAAGGTTTTATAGATTGACCAGAAGCTGCAGCTCCTCAAAGGGTTTGGGTTTTAGTCCACGGATATTCCCAAAGGAATATTGTACTATCCATGGTGCAGAGGGCGGGAAAAAGGGGGAGATCAGGTCATCTCCTCATCAACATCTGCTTCCAATGGAGTGAATTTATTTTTTAGTTTCACTGGACTGTGTTGGTCTTCAGACCTGCTGGCAGACTTGCCAACAGGTGAAGAAGGTCTGGATTTGGGAGACGGTGGGAGGTTTCTTCCTCATCTCCACCCATCTCCACACTGGGTGGAACTCCCTTGCCCGCATGGGCACTGGACAGAGGGGTTCGAGGCGGGATTGCTGGTTTTTTTAATCTGCCCCGCAGCAGATGTTGTGCTCTGGGCAGTCTGAGGGGTGGCGGATTTTTTTTCCTCCACCAGGGGCATTCACTTTGGGTTGGAAGGTGGTGGACTGCTTCCACCAGAGTTGACAATTCGTCCTTGCAATGACTTCGGGAAAAAGTGAAGTCATCAGTCTGGCAGCAGACTGACCGAGTGGGAACTGTGGGAACTGTCTTTACGGCCGAAGCATATGAAGCTGTTGGCGTCTGCTGCCCACAACCTGCTTGCGGGCTTCAAAACGAGATCTTCTTTTCTGTTTTTTAATGCGTTTGTATAGTGGATTCCTGAATCCAAAGAGGACGTTTCTTGAAGAGGAGGATGATCGCCACCGCAGTTTAGCACAATGTGCCGGAAACTTTACACGGCCCATCATGAGTCGCCTTGCAGCAAACACCGCACACCTCCTGCCCAGAACAGCGGTCTCTGAATGGCCAAACTCTGGCATCTGAAGCACCTCAACGGGGACGGAAAAATACAGCTGAAAACGAACATTCAGGTAACCAACTTTGATGACCGGAGGCGCAAGGGTTGCAGAAGGTCAGAAAGAGGGTGTTGGTGGCCACTCTCTCTGCACCTTTTTTTTCGTCCCCTGCGCACCTCCGTCACACCCTGGGATGCCAGTTCCGTTTTGATCTCTGCCTTTGGACACCTGTTAAATCACGGCAGCGGGAAACACACCTTTCGATGAATTCAACTGTTTATGGGGAGTCACTTTGATCTCCCTGTCCCCTAGTTTTGTTGCCCTCAGCAGCTGTTCAGATTGTTTTTGGATCTACATTGAATCGAAACGAGCCATTCCTCAACCCTTTTGATGGACCGAGGGTCACCTGCTATACCTTGAAAGCCCTTTTGGATAGCAAAAAGGGCTCAGAGCTGAAAGGGGGCTTTCCTGCTCCGTCCCCTTCCCTCACGAGCCAGGAAGCCAGGAAAAACCCGTCCTCTGTCTTACCTCTGTATCGGAATCCTGTCTGTTTGAAATCCCCTGAAATAGGGGATGCTGCCCTTCCCCTTCTTTTTGGGGGGGATGTTTTTTAAAAAAGCCATATTTAGTTTATTATGTTTCATTTTCTCCCCTTTCCCCCCCACCCTTGGAGTCCAACTAAGGGGCCAGGGCCAAGAAACCAATGTCTTGACCCCTTCCAGGCTTGGGAGAGATATACGACAAACAGAAAACCCCCAACCCTATCCCCCCTGATCATGCTCAACTCCTGGGAACAGAGAGCTGAGCATGCAGGGGTTTTCATGGCCAGCAGGGGAACTGCTGTCTTGACCAGCCCAAGAAGGGGAGCGATTAGTACACCCGGGCCAAAATGTACTCCCTGTCTAGGAGAGGTCCGAGCCAAAGTTTATGTGTTGAGAGCGCTGGCCCTCTCAATCAATCACCAGGATCTCATTCCCTCCGCACAGGGCGCACCGCACGGCAAAAGCGGCGGATCTTAAGGAGACCACGAGAGAAAAGGAGTGTGGAAAAGAAGACTTGAAGGGGAGGGCGAAGATAGAAAAAGGCCAAATAAAGGCAGAAAACAAGAAAAGGAGAAAGGCGGGTTTCTCTTAGTCAGGATCCTCACCCTTAGCCTATCTGACATGGGAAGCCCTACCAGGGGCATCAACTCCTTACCACGTTACGCTTAGGCCAGACAGCATCTTAGCTTCTCGGACCTAGAAGCAGTTTGAAAAAACCAGCCTATCTCCGAGTATTGATGCCCCCGCCAGCAAAGCCTAAGGGATCACTGGACTGCGCAAGCCCTCCGACCACGACAAGGTCGCAACCCCCGGAGGGGAGAGAAAGAGAGAGAGAGAGGCAGAGAGAGAGAGAGACAGAGAGAGTGTGCGCACGTGTGGGTGGGGGGGGGGGGGGTGCACACGTGTTTGTGTGTGTGTGTATGTGTGTGTGTGTGTGTGTGTGTGTGTTGCAAGATTGACGCTCTAATTGTACAATGTAGACTTTTTGTGTGTGTTATTGTGGCAGGTTTCATACGGAAGGTGTATGCCATTCTGTTTGTTCAGATCCTCATCACTGCTCTAATGATTGCTCTCTTCCTCTATGTGTAAGTAGTCCTCTTTGCTTCTGATGTAAATCTGTGTGCAAGTAGTGGTCTTTGATTCTACTGTAGACTTTAGCTGTGTTATCAGTCCTCTTTGCTTCTGACATAATTGGATTTCCTCATTTCTTTGGTTTCATAATCTGCTTAGGTGGAGGGATAGCGTTTAACCTAGTGACGGTAGATTTTGAACACATTGTTGAAAGATGAGGCACATCACATTATAGAGAAGATATGTCTGATGAGCATGGAACATCATCTAAGATGATTTAATTGTGATGACTTAATGAGACTGGTTTGGAATAGAATACAGAATTCAACATTTTATTGTTACAGTGCCTAAAATACATCTGTGTATAAAATTTCAGGTTGCTGTCTCTTGATAGACCAAGTCAGCATAGTCCAATGCCAGAGAGAGAGAGGAGAGAGAGAGAGAGTGTGTGTGTGTGTGTGTGTGTGTGTGTGTTTGTGTTTGTGTGTGTGCAACATAGTCAGAACTAATGCACTTAAACTCCAATATAAGTAATTGTTTTAAATTTAAGTGCTATTAATCACTGTTTAATTCATATATGGTACTATACAATGGTGAAGATTTTGTATCGGTTTCAGAAATCTGATTTGTAATATTAAGATGTTAAAAGGTTCTTTTCTGTAATGCGTGTCTCTGAGGTTTCTGTTGTTGTGTTATGTTATGCAATGCTGTCCAGTTAGGACTGGTAAATAACTCTGATTTTAAAAAAGATTTGTTCAAACTGATCCTTTGCCTAGCTTCATTGTATACTGTTTTCAATTACATCCAGGGAGCCGATTCAAGAGTACTCCCAAGCAAATCCATGGTTGTTCATCGTTGGAATGTAAGTGATGTACCTGTTTGTTTTGATCATGTTGCGATATGTTATGATGTTCTACAACACATAATCTATAGTAGGGAAACATGCAGTCTGTGTGTGTGTGTGTGTAAGTGTGTGTGTGTGTGTGGTGTGTGTGTGTGTGTGTGTGTGCCTGTAGAGCAGTGTATTGCTCTTAGTTCTGTATGTGTAAGTGCTGATACTTTTGCTAGATAACTTGGAAAACAGTTCACCAAAGCATGATCCAATTTCAGAATGTGGGGCCAGCGTACCAGAGTGATGAAATTCTAAGGTATTTAGGTTCAAAACCGACAAACTGGATGGGAACGTTGCCAAGCCAGTAAAGGAGATGGGGTGGGGAAGGGGAGAGATGGGGAAATTGTCCACAAGGAATGTAATTTTGTGTTAGGGAGGCAATTTCTCATAATGTGCAGGAGTTCCATCCCTTTATGGAACTCTTATTTTGTATTGCTTCATGTTACCTCATTGTCACTACAGATTTTTTATGCATGAAATTCAGGCTGCTCTGTCAGGCTGCTTTGTAGTTAGAGGACTTTGGCTTTGGATTAATTGCAATGTAAAAAATGGGAATCCGCAAACAGGAAACTTTGTATAATTGGAAATATTTCTTTAAACGAAAGAGGAGACAAAAAAAGGTGGCAGTGGAGGGCTGGTCACATTTTCAGCACACCAGCAGATGACAGTAAGGTTTGAGGCCTCATAAATTTCTTCCTGAGAGCAACAAAAACTGTACAGAGCATCCCTGTTGTGTTTGATTGAAGAGTGGACGATGCACAACTTGGTGCTAAGAAGTGCATGGGATAGTACCGTTTTGAAAGTAAGTTTCAGAAAATTTTTTTCCAGGGGAGAGGGATATGGCTGCAGGGCCTCCTTAGAATTTCAGCTGTTTTTTGCTTTCTTTAGTGGGAGCCCTGTATTGTTAGGTGGCACCATTTTTCTTTTCTATCTGCATTTACCTGAGTGCATTTTCCAACAGTAATTTTCCCAGGGACAACTGCTTTATCCCTAGGATCTTTTTTGTGATCTACTTGCAAAGGACCTCAGTTGTCTCATTCCCATAACACTTGCATTGAAATCACCAGTCAAAAGTCTTTTTGAAAGAAGGAGAGAAAAAACCTACCCTACGCATGACTTCCCAGGAACAAGGATTCTTGCTTATAAGGCAAGCACATAATCCACGTCCCTGTATGAATTGTTTCAGAATCCTGAATGCAAATATTGTGTCCATTGTATTGCAGGGTGATTACTTTTGGCATTCTGATAGTTCTGGCTTGTTGCCCCAATGTGAGACGGAGCTATCCATCCAACTTGATACTGCTGGCTGTTTTCGTAAGTACTGTAATCTTCTTGTTTGAGGTTGGAGTGAGTGTGTTGTTTTCTTGTTTTTGTTTTGTTTTGTTTTTACAATGCATTGAAAAATTTTGTGATAATGTGTCAGAACTTAATAACATGAGTATAAATCCAGTCAGTTTTTGTTTGGGGTAACCTGACCTAAACTGCTTTTCTTGGACAGTGTGTGTGAAAATATGGTTTTCAGCTTTATTTACACTTGTGCATATCTGCATGTAGAACAAGCAGTCAGATGTTTCCACATGAGCGGAAGACAAAAGATGGGGTGAGGAACTGTGAGAATGAAGTAGCTATGGACTGTTGTGGCTATTCAAGGAGGAGACAAAATGTGTAGTGTGTAAGTAGTTGCACAAAGAGGGCAAAGCCGATGAGACAGCCGAAACCAGCCAAAACATTCTGCAGACCTTCATGCCCTGCTCTCACTGTGACTTGCGTTTTGGTTCGTCTTCCACATCCATGTCTTGCAATGTGTTCTCGTCAAACTCTAGGCTGTTAGCAGGTGCATGGGAACTGTTGCGAGAGGGACTTAGCGGTAGATTGCCACTGGAAGATGGGATTGCTTTCTGAATCAAGCTCCATGACAGAAGAATTCTTACTGTCGGTGAGGGTGCAGTGAGTTGTGTCCTGCAGAATAAGGACTGCTGAACACTGGCAGAGGTGGGTTTTTGGGGTTCTTTTTCCCATGCAGATCGATGAGAATGAGGATGATGAAGATGATGCTATGGATTCCCATTTCGGTTTGAGACTGCATGACAGGGCTGTACTCTATGCTTCCTTTCATAAATATCCCAGTGTCAACCAGGCCCGAGAAGTACAGACACCTGCAGTGTTGTTCAGGAAATTTGAGCCGCACTCTCAGAGACACATCCATTAAGTGGTTGAAACTTGACTGTGTGGTCCCAGTCTTCCCAACTGATCCCATAGCAAATTGGACTCTGGGTAGGAGCCAGTCGGCAGAAAAATCCCACATGACTCTGATGGAATCAAACCTGTGACCTCCAGTTGGGAGTCTGAGGCGCTAACCACTTCGCCACGGCTGCTGGTAACAGTGGCAGAGGTACTCGGTATCAGTGCAGGGTCTCTGCTGGAAGGTGACCTGGCATTGATCATTCCCTGTTGACCTCTTGTGTTTGGTCTGTCATAGGTGGGAACCTGGACGTGACTGTACGTGGTGGAGTTTGGGATGTGTGATGTAAAAGCGGTGGTAATTGCATGTACGAGTTCATGAAGATGGCAGCTAAAGTAAACAAGTAAATAAAGCAACTATAAATAACAAAAAATTATGCTACACCATTCACAGAGTCTGATTTTCTTTTTGTCTTTTTTACATGTTAGATGGTTTCCCTTTTTGTTAAACTGTGTACCATGGTTTCATTTTGGGGAGAAATAGAAAATCATGGTTTGATGTTTCAGACGATCTTTGAAGGCTTCCTGCTTGGCACTGTATCCAGGTGAGAAAATCAATGATATTCAAGTTATCAGACAAATGTACTGTTTCTGCTTTTATTTCAGCAAGAGCCATTTTTGTTCATCTGTCGAATGCATGTTTCTGTCATCATTAATGTTGTTTTGATAGATAATAGAGACTTTTTGTGATAAATGTAGCTTGTCTTGTTTTGTCAGCTGCTTAAGCATTGATTTATCAAACATTTCTTTGACTTCAATTATGTGTGTATCCATACTTAATGCTATTTTGATGTGAATCTTAAGTTTCCTTTCCCAGTGGTTCAGACAAGGACGTGATTTGAATTTCAAACCCTTGCAGTCATTAAACGAGATGATTACTGTAAAACAATGCTCCTTTCATTTTAGTAATGACTATTTTTTCATTCTCCTTTTCAGCCATTATGAAAAGGACGAAGTTCTGATGGCTGTGGGAATCACCGCAGTAAGTAGGAGTGTGTTGTGGCTTTGAAGTACTTCATAGGTGGGTGGAGGTTGATTGACAGGTGTAAAAACTTCCGGTTTTGTTTTGTTTTGTTTTGTTTTGTTTTCATGATACCTATGCTTTGTGAGTCACTCAAATGACCTAATTGACTATAGTCAGTGTAATAACGAAACACATCTGGTGTTGGTGTAGAGATGGGTTTCCTTCAGTATTTTACAATTGTTCAACAAAAGTAGTATGGCTTTGAAAGTTTAAAATATGCACGAGCAGTTAATTCAGATCAACACATTCCAGGTGTACAGTTCTCTTTGAATGCTTCGAATGATTCATATCCACACTCACCTGAAACTTCTGCTTGCAGAACCTGGACATCATTATGAATACATAAGGCTAAAGCCTTATATGGCCCTTTGATGTCATGCTGTTATATTGACATCAGGTTTGATTTTTTTCTCTCCACATTCATGCCCATCTTGAATTTCTTATCAGAGTCTTTGATACTGGCAAGTTCATGGAGATTATCATTGGATAGACGTGGGTATAACCTCTGGGGAGAGATGCCTACTTACACTGCTTCCAAATCAAAGGGTTTTTTTTTTCAGTGTAGGCTTGATAGGTGTTGAAGTGTGTATTTTCAGTCAGAGCAGACATGATTACACACTATCAAAGTAACTCAGTTGTGGTGCAGTGTCTCCTTTGTTACGTTGCCTTATGACAACTTGATACTGATTGCTCTGGGTGTACTGCTGTTGTTGAGGTTGCAACAGAACAAGCCTGGGTGTGGCTGTGTACAGGAGATTCGGAATGACAAATGTGGGAGTAGTTTGATGTGAGGGCATGGAAGACTAGACAGCAAGCGCACACAACACACACACACACACACACACACACACACTCTCACACACACACACACACACACACACACACACACACACACACACACACACACACACACACACACACACACACACACACACACACACACCTTGAACACACTGATAAAAATGCTAGACAAAGCAACGTTTTGGATTTAGAGAAAAATTAGGAACATTTGGTGAGAATGTATGATGGCCTGATTTAAAGAATGGGGATCACAAAATGGAGTTATGATCTGCCCAGTTTACCAACTAGGCCTTAAACTTATGTTCTCTTGTAGGGACGACAACTGTGCATTTCAACAAGCATTTTCGTAGAAAAAAGTTTCTACTTGGGGTCTTTTTCTTTTTTCATGAAAGAAAATAATGATGAAGAGTGTAGTGGCTGGAACTTAAGAAATGTTGCCTTCCAAGACGGAACAGTTGAAGATACCAGTTGTTTTCATTAGGAATCAGGTGCAGAAAATCAACATTCTAGGGGAAAACGGGAGAAAAACAAACAAGCCACATATTTCCTTGTCTCATTCCACTCCTTCCTGACCATGAATGTTTTCTTGACATCACATGTGAGATTGTCTACTGCCCTTGTGAAGTGATTTGTAGTTCAGACAGGACAGCTGGTATGAATAAAAGCATGGGGCAATAAGGAGAGAATTGCTTTCATTAAAATTTAGTATGTAGTAGAAAGTAGCCTGATATTTGCAACGTTAAGAGTGTGTTTGTAAATTGCTGTATTCATAACTTAACAATATATGAGTGAGTGTGAAAAGTTACAGCTCAAGAAAATGTGGCCAGTTTAAGTTGTGAAAGAACATCGCTAAAACGAGGACATAGATATATTGAACATGGTGGAAAATGCAACTGGAAAATACTAAATAACAATGTGGAAATTGAATGTATATGGAGAAAAAATGTTCTAAACCTAGAGTTCACACATATTGTTTTGTGTGTTTAGGTTGTTTCCCTGGGTCTAACCATCTTCGCGTTCCAGACAAAAGTAAGTATTGCAAACTTTGCAATGATAGAGCTGATGAAATTTTGTGTGTGGGTTCTGTGTATTGAAGTTAAGGGAACTGTAGCTTATGGAGAACAATTTATTGATAATGTCAAACAGAAAACCATGTCAACCGCTTACTGAATGAAGATGCAACTTTCCAGGTCATTGGTAGGATTTTCGGTCTGTATGGATGTGAAAATCTGGACACATGAAAAGTCCATGCGTTTGGAAATTAGCGTTTCAAAGGGATTCTCTGCATGTCATTCAAGGAAAATAGGATGAGTGACTGTGACAAGCAGCAAGTGAAAACATGCACTGTCGAACAAGAACCTCTGCTTGCTGTTTAACACTGTTAGTTTTCCTGGTACGGATGTTTATCCCATGGTGACTCTCTGTACAAGACCATCCAACAGGATATAGTAGAGGGCTAGAGTTCCAGAGGCAGGCCAAAACAGCATTGTATATGGAACAGAAGGGTCTCAGATAGTTAAATCTACTGAGGGCTTCCAAGATGCCTGACTGAGTTAAATCTATTGAGGGCTTCCAAGGTGCCTGCATGCCTAAGCTACTGTCATGACAGGAGTTGCGAGTCTTGGAGCTGCCTGTCAAGGGCCAATAATCGTATTGATGTTGAAACATTACTAGATTACAGAGGAGGCAGCAAGGAACAGAACAGTGTGTGTGCTTGTGTGTGTGTGTGTGTGTGTGTGTGTGTGTGTGTGCAAACATGCATTTGGAGAGAAGGGGCATGTACATCTCAGTATATTTAAGCTGGTGCTTTCACAATTGCTGTAGATTTGATTCACAGAAACTGAGTTACACATTTTTAGATGAGAAAACAATATTGTGGGCTGGGACAACAGTCTTGTGGTTTATCGGGCGCTGGGCCACCCATAATGAAAAAAAAAACAAACAAAAATTGTAGGTTAAACTTGAACTCTTGTTAATGATTATGAAACTGTGGACAAGCAATTCTGGAAATTTAGGATTGATGCCTGCTGAATCTTCTGTATGAAATGGTTAGAACATGAGGACATTACTTGGTTTCAGTGGGATTTCACCATGTTTGGCGGCATACTCTTTGTCTTTGTCATCGTACTGATCTGCTTTGGATTCCTGTGCCTCATCTTCCAGAACAGAGTGAGTACTCTTTGAGACAGCCAGGTCAAAGATGCTATCCTCTCTGGAGCAAACAACACTGCAGGCTGTTACACTGTACAAGTTCTTTGTTTGCAGCTTTACACTGTACATTTTTTTACAACAAACTGTCATGCATGTTAAATCTTGTTCCATTGTCCTGTGACAGATTCAACTACTGAGATCAGAGTGGTGCTCCAGAATGAAGTGAATCAGAAATTGATCTCTGAGGGACAGAGGGAGAATCCAGATTTTAATTAATGTATCAGAAATTTATCTCTGAGGGAGAGAGATGGAAGATTTTAATTAGTGTATCAGAAATTGACCTCTGAGGGAGAAAGATAGTATCAAGATGTTTAATTAATGTTGGTACTTTTTATCTGAAGATTATTGGAAAACTGTGAACACAGAGCTGAAAGAGGAGCGGATGGTGGACGGAGTAAGGATGTCACTTTGTCCCAGGAATCTGGTGGTGTTAAAAACCTTGTCGGCAGGTTGTGATACTGAGAGTACAAACTTGAGTGCGTTTATTTATCCATCTGTTTGTATGTACATCATAATCCATTTATTTATTTCTGTGTGTGCAGTTAAACAGATTTTATCAATAGCAATATGAAAAGACTACATAAGTTGAAAGCATACACCATGTCTGTTGTGTGTGTGTTTGTCCAGTACCTGAGCCTGGTGTATGCATCCCTTGGAGCTCTCATCTTCTCAGCAGTAAGTATAATCAATCATCCCAGGAGATTTTGGGTTTTGTTACACCTGTTTGAAGACAGTGAGCAACAAATTTTTAATCTGTCAAGTCACGGCCAGCACAGGAAAACTCTAGCATTTTTCTTTTCTTTTCTTTGTGGAAGACATTTTTTCTTTTTTTCTTTTTTTAAATAGATACAGCTACAAGTTATTTTTTTCATGATGTGCCTCCCTGATGTGACAGCAAGGATATTGTTCTCACCCGCCATGCTGACGTGTTGTACCAGCAGTCTGTAAAGAATGCTCCCATTTTTCATTCTACTGTTTATATGGATCCAGTCATATTTTAGGTCCTAACTAACAGTGAAAGTTGTCTTTTTCTTTACAGAGATGGAATTTTTTATGCAGAGAGCGTAGGATTATCAAACATGTTGATGTCAGCCAGTTGAAAGTGTTATGTTTTTCCTAATGTCACAACAGCATATTGAATTCAGCTGAAAAGTTTGTAACCACACACTGGTGGACAGTTCATGGTTTACTGTTTGCATGTGCACCGAGAGGCGTAAAAGAAAATTTAAAAGTGCACATCAGCAAGGGAGAGAATTTAATGTCCATCGGGAAAGAATGAATGACCTCCCCCAGTTCCATCTGCTCTCCCCTCAATAGACACACTCCCTACAGCCATTCGAGCTCTCATTCCTTTCCATCACCTCACTACTCCATTTGAGACCAAATTTATAAGGAAGAAAAATTAAAATTTAAAAACTAAAATTGGGGGGGGGAGAATAGATAGTAAATCAAAAACAAGAACAGTAGCTCGTGGTCTAGTAAGTCAAACAGGGCTAATAACTCTATGCCAGTGCTACGTGCAACACCTGTTTGCTTAGCATGCTTACAGGAAAAAGGTAATTAAGAAAAAAAAAAAAAACAACGTAAAGCATAACATTCTGACAATGTCTTTGGTTTCATTTTCTTGTCATGTCTTCGAACTGTTTTTTGTATTCAGATCAGATCTGCTTGGCAATGTACTGTTTGTGTATGAGAGAGAAGCAGAGGACAGTAAAACGTACATATACGCAAAACAAAAGCTGTGAAGCATTCTGATACGTAAAGGGGTTGTTTGGTTAATATATGCTTGGAAAAGGAGTTGTGATGGGGGGTAGGAGTGGGTTTATGTGAGTTTTAATTCCTATTTCAGCATTTTACACACTCGTACACACACACACACCGCACCCCAACACACACACACACACACACACACACACTTTCTCTGGATAAACTTGGATGGCCTGGGGGAAAAAAATTAATGCTAGTTTTTTGGTTGTGGTTGAAAAAAAACAAGAGCAACTGTATGACTCCATGATAGTTTGCTTAGAGACATGACACACTTGATACTTTTTTGTCTGTCAAGGATCAAATGTATGTTATGAGGGGTAAGTTTGCTTAGAGACATGACACACTGGATACTTTTTGTCTGTCAAGGATCAGATGTATGTTATGAGGGGTAAGGTGGATGTCTCTTAGGGGGTTTGTTTGTTTGTTTTTTGTTTGTTGTTTTTTTTTTTTTTAAAGTGAAATTTGACTTCTGTTAAAACCATTTTATGAAACAGCAATTTCATTTGTAACCAAAGTATTCTTGCCTTTTAAGGTTTGCCACGGGAATTTTCAGTGTGAAATGTTAAACACTTTCTGGAAATTCTGTTCTGGTAATTTCTTCTTTCCCAACACTTTCCTTTGACTTCCTTTTTTTAAAATAATGTCTTTCTTTATGGCTGTCTTATATCTGCATGGCCTGTCATTGTTCAAAAAGTTCTTTGTACTTTTGGGAGGGGGTGGAGATGGGCATTGGAAAGGGAGAAAGGGGGATTACAATGGATAAAGATTGCATGCCCTTTTTGCAGGGGCAGGGGTATATTATAATCTAGCAACTAGAGAAAAGGACTATAAACTCTGTCCAGAATCAATACCAGCTGTCAGTTCTGCAGTGTCTATTTGCCCATTTGGCTTCTTTTTTTTTTCATGGGGGGGTGGCCTTTCAGTGTATTTCATCCTTTTAAACCTTTTTTTGTTTTGTTTTTGGTTTTGATAGGGATGTCAATTCAAGGGAATGCATAGGGCTGTTGTACGGCTTTGTTTTATCAAGGATGCTAGTAGATTAGGTATCACATTCCAGATTGGCATTCTTATATAATGAATTAAATCGTTGTTTTTTGGTTGCTGTTCTTGCTGTTGGCATGACAAGACTTTTTTAGGTGGTAACAACCCTCAAGAGGCCATGTGTGGCTGATTGGTCATAGTAATGAAATTAATTAACTAGATTGAAGTTTATTTGGTTAATATTTTTTCTTCTTTCTGGGAATTTTTTTTTTCTTGTTTGTTATTTGAAATCTGTTTGGTTAATTTTTTGTTCCTCTTTTTGGAAATTTTTGTTTTGTTTTGTTTTTCTTTTCCCAGCATCTGGTGTTTGACACTTTTTTTTTCTTTCTTTTTCCAGTATCTGGTGTTTGACAAAATATTTTTTTCCTTCTTTCTTTTCCCAGTATCTGGTGTTTGACAGGTTTTTTTTTATTCTTTTCTTTTCCCAGTATCTGGTTTAAACAGAGAGGGGGCTAGTTACCGCCAAGGACACAGACAGAGTACAGGACAAGACACAATGCATTTCGACCTCTTGGGTCTTCTTCAGGCGAAAACAAATAACATTTAGGACAGTGAAAATGAAGAACGAGAAACCACTTATCTTCTCATGTTCGCCTCAAGATCAAAATGGCCATTTTGATCGTGTTTTGTAGCGAATCATAAATCCCGATCAACCTTGACCATGTGTTTGACAACACGCATGCGTATTTGGCTTTGTAGAAGACCTCGTCTGATTAGAAATCAACCTCGGTATGCCAATGTGAATTGTCTCCATAAGATTTGTTGTTTCTAGTCAGAATGCCCTTCAGCTTGGCAAGTCCTAACACAACATGGTGTCAGAAGTGGGATATGAGAAGTTAAGTGGTTTCTCGTTCTTCGTTTTCACTGTCCTAAATGTTATTTGTTTTCACCTGAAGAAGACCCAAGAGGTCGAAATGCATTGTGTCTTGTCCTGTACTGTTTGTCTGTGTCCTTGGCGGTAACTAACCCCCTCTCTTTCAAAATTTTGCTTCATTTTCTGCCCTCAGTCACTCCGTTTTGAAACCAGTATCTGATGTTTGACACAATTTTTTACTTCTTCTTTCTTTTCCCAGTATCTGGTGTTTGACACACAGCTGATGATTGGGGGGAAGCACAAGTACTCACTGTCCCCTGAGGAGTACATCTTTGCGGCACTCAACCTCTACCTGGACATCGTCAACCTCTTCCTCTACATTCTCTCCATCATCGGATTGGTTCGTGACTAAGTCCTGCCGGGAACGGAAGGGATGAATTCCGCCTGGCATGGAGGGATTTATGTGACTGAATTTCACCTATCCCAAGGGATTTATGTGGTAGTACCCACTTTGTTCAGAGGTATTTTTGTGACTAAAATCACTCCTTGCTTGATGGGATTTAAGCAGTTAAATAACAGCTTGCTCAGAGGGATTTTTGTGACTAAAGCCCACCTTGCTCAGAGTGATTTACATAGCTGAACTCCATGTGGCTCAGCTGGAACTGTTGAGATAAACTCCATCTTGCTCTTCATGTTATTAAACCCTTTCAGTGGTGACTGGTATTCATGACTAAATATCTTGTCCTGTGGACAGACTTATGTGGTGGAATGCTTGTTAGGTTGAAGCAATTTATGTGACTGAACACCTTTCTGACTCCGATGAACTTTGGTGATGGAAACCCTTCTGAGCTGGAATGATTTATCTGACTGAATCCCTTCTGGGTTATAGGGACTTATTTGTTATGTATCTGCTCACTCATAAAACAGTTTTAATTGTCCGCATAAGGCAAAAAATATGGACACAAATTTTAAAGTGGAAATTTTCATGTCGTGTCATGCCAAGGATATGAAAATTTCTCATGCTTTCTAGTTCTTTCATATAAACAAGCACATTATTATACTTTTTTCCTTTTCCAGTCTTGCATTTACCATGCATGCATATACACAGCTGCAACTTTTACCCAACATATCACACATACAAATACGTATGGACATGTTACTGTCATTATTTTTCTTTCTCTCTCTCACTCTCTCTGTCTGCTTCTCCTTTTTTTTTCTTTTTTTCTTCTTTTTTCTTAACTTGGGTGTTCCAATGTTTACTTATACATTCTCTGCCTCCTCTCCTGCTTTTGCTTCCCGTTTACTCATTTTTCTCAGGCTTCAGTTGTTGGTTGTTGGTTTACCCAAATATGATTTTGTTTTCAGTCTTTATTTCAGTATTATTGCTTTTTACACAAAGTTGTTGAACTATTGCTTTTTTATGGGGATGAAAAGAAGGGCAGATATTTTAAAACACTACAAAAAAAAAATAGTTCACTCTCTGGTTATGTCTGATTATGCTTATTCAGATTTGAGTATCATGTCATATTTGAACACACACACACACATATGCTCAACAATGCACTGGCACATGCAAACAAGCTGAAGGTGCTCTTTTTATTCACACTGTAAGCTTAAGGCTTTGATTGCAGTTTTAAAAAGCAGTGGAAAATCTTCGTTGTAGTGGTTTCTCATGTTCTTTAAGAAAACAGTGGAATCTGTTTAAAATGAGCTTGAACAGCTCATAAGAATTCAGTCTCTGCAAAGAGAGGGGTTTTTTTTTCCAGGGAATTAGACAGGCAGGTGTACAGGGGGTTGTTAACAAAGGTTCCACTGTAATAAGATTAAGTGTTGTACACATGCACAGAAAGTTCCACTGTAATGAGATTAAGTATTGTACATATGCACAGAAAGTTAGACATCAAAACTTGCAGGGAGTGACCAAAGAAGGAATGATTTGCAAGTGTGAACTTGGCACATACATATGTATTATACACCAAAAAGTCCCATTCAGTTTGTTGAGTTTGAAAGCAGCTCACGAAGTCTTGTTTCACGCTTGTATGTAAATCGTGCATGGGCAGATTTGGAACTAGTGGTGTGTGCTTCTTCATAAGTGAAATTTTTGCTAATGTGGAATGTACACAACTTAACCTATGGTGCCACATGTTTTCTGTTTTCATTGGTGTGATAAGTCGTTGATTCAGATTGTATTCTCCTGTTTTTCTTTCTTGTTATGGAACACTGTAGGATTTATGATATGATCAGTCTGGTTGGTCCCGATGTTGGTATTTCTAGAACTGTAGACTTCTTCCATGTTTTTCTTGCCAGGCTTAAAAAGTGTTTATTGTTGTTTGGTCATAGTCATCACTGACGTCTTCTTTACAGCTTTCTTACCTAGAAGATTATTACCTACTGAGTGCAGAATGCATCTTGTTTGCATCCTCTTTGTTCTGAGCTGTTATCAGTCCTCAGGATGCATCAATAATTTCTGATTACTGAACCGATGGTTCTATTGGTCTCTGTCATATGCTTGTGGGTTGTTGTTTTTTTTCTAATTATGTTGATTTTTTACCTACCAAAAAAAAATTCATGGTGCTGTTCAGATGTGATGGAAACAAATTGTTATGTGATGCTTAAGTTTGTAACTCTTTAACTATCAAGTTTTTGTATGTAACGTTCTAGCAGCTGTTAAATTTTTTTTTTAAGAACACAAGCAAACTTAAATCCAACGTTTGAAACTCAAGTATGTTGTAGATGATCACAAAACAGTTCTACTAATCTAAATCACACTGCAGTTTGCCTTAAGATCTTTGAGTCAGTTTAGTTTGCTCTGCATGAATCTTCCTCTGTGTTGTTGTCTTGATCACTTGCTTCATGATAGAAAATTTAGGAATCTGTAAGTTTGATGCCATTTCCCTTCTTCGTTGGCACCCACACTGCCACGGGAAGCTTAAACCCTTGGAGCTGAATTTCCCAAATTTCTCCTTGGGGGGGCCCATCCCCGCTGCCACAAAATTTAAAGCAAGCACAAAATAATTTTGGGTTTATGGGGGGTTTTTTTTTCGGAAATTGTTTTCAGTTCGGGTTTTTGCATGGGCAAAAATACTACCCACAGTCCCCTTTTGGGTGTTTTTCTTTTTGGGTGTGAAGCATCTATTACTGGGGTTTAGTCACAAAATTTTTGTCGGGCTTGGGGGGGTTTTCAACTTTGCAGCAATTTTATTCAGTTTTCCCAGGGAGAATGAGAAAAAAATACCCATTTTCGAATAAAAAAAAATTAAATTTATTGGAGAAAAAAGGGTCATTTTTTGGTCTTTTGAAAACAGGGGGGTTTGGTCACCCATAAATACAGTTTTGGAAAAAGTTTAGATACCTTTGAAATTCATTAGATTTGAATGCTTTAAAGGCTTTGAATCCTCTCACAAAAAGGGGGGGGGAAATTTTTCCTTTCTTTGAAAAAAAGCATTTTTTAAAAAAAAAGGGGGAAAAAAAAACAAAAAAAAAAAAAAAGAAATCATAGGAAAAAAAAAGCATCATATGAAATTTTTAAAAAAAAAAATGATTTTTTGTCATAAAAATTTCTAAACCTTTTATTTTAAAGAAAAACCCTGACAAAAAGGGGTTTGGGGGGGGGGGGGGGGGAGTGATTTTTAATGAGGGTTTCCCATGATTCATTTGTTTAAAAAAAGTTTTTACCCACAATAAAAAACCCTCAGACTGTTTTCAGAGGATTTTAATACATCAAAAAATTTAAAGGAAAAATTTTTTTAAAAATTTTGGGTTTGGGAATTTTGCAGCTAGAAAGGTGCTTTTTTTCTTTTTTTTTTGCTTTGTTTGTTTGGGCTCTTTTTTTCTTTTTGTCTTTTCCCTTGAACTTTTAAAATTTAAAACCCTCAGTATTTCTTTAAACCCTCGGGGAAATTTTTATCCAAAAATTGAATGTTAAAATTTTCTCTGAAAAACCCACCTCTTCTGGATTGATACAAAGACATAAATTTGCCGTTTGGGTTTAAAAAGGGGGAACTTCGATTTCTGTGTCAATTCCTTGGGGGTTTGGGGACAGAGCTAAAGGGCCCCCAGTGTCACAAGGCAACTTTTTCAGTGAAAAGTGCTTTCTTGAGAGGGTTCAGTAAATTGTAGAACAAAAAAACAGATGGGAAAAAGGGAGAGTGCAGCCCCCCCCGGGAACACTAAGGGGCCCATGATAAACCCTTTTAAACGGGGTTTCAAAACTTTGGTTTTCTTTTCCCTTTTGGTGGGTTAAATCCTTTGGGACTTTTGTTTTAACCACCAATTTTTGCCCAACCCCAATTTTTTGGGGCATAGTCGTTTTGGGAGATTTTGCGAAAATCGGGGGGAAAGATGAATAAACAAAAGATGCTGGTGAAAACATACCCCCTTGGGGCTTTGGTGTTAAAGGTATTTCAGAAATGTTTCTTTAAAGTATGGTTCCCATTTTTAAAACAGTTTTGCTTGAGTCATGAAAAATCAGATGAAAATTTTTTTTAACATTCAATCATAGTATGTAACAAGAAATTTTGCTCTGCACTTGGTAAGTGCTCAAAAATTTGTTTTTTTCTGTGTCATATTTTAAAAGCTTTAATTCAGAAATTTTGGGTTGAGCCCCAAAGGCAAAATTTAGTGGGGAAAAAAAATTTTTTTAAATTTAAATTTTTTAAAACTACAGAAAGATTTTAGTTTGGGTTGCAAATTTGGCGAAATTAAAATTGTCCCCCAGCAGACGGGTTTATTGGCTTTTGATACCCAGTTTTTTTGAAAATTTTTTGGCCTAGTTAGGAAGCTGAAAAATTTTGGAAAAAAAATGAGTGAAAATTGCTTTAAAATTCCATTTTAAAAAAAATTTTGTTTTTGGGGAAAAGATGCTGCTTTTCACGCTTTTTGCCCCAAAAAACACTGTTTCTTGGGGCCATAGACCCCCCTTTAACTTTTCAGTTATGTTGCATTTTACATTCGGGTATTTTACAGCTGAAAGGAAAATATGATTTCCCAAAAGGAAAATTAAAGTTTAAAAACCCGTCCTTTTGGGGGTTTTTTGTTTTTGTGTTGTTGTTTTTCGGGAAATTAATAAAAGAATTAATTGTTCTTCATTTGATTTTTGTTTAAATCAAAACATTTGTTCATCCCTGTTTAATTTTCCCTGCTTTTTTGGGTTTTAATGTTCTTTAATTTTTAAAGGTGATCATTATTTTGTCAGCCCGGGCCCCATTTTGTGGGGGGTAAATCAAATAGGGGGAAAAAAGCATTTTAAATTAAACCCAAGGTACAAACATTGAAATCAAGCATTCTTTACTCATGGTTTAAAGGCTTCTCCCTTTTGATCTGTTTTTTTGGGTTAAGTTGTTTTTTTAAAAATGATGTTCTTTTTTTAAGACTTGAACCCTTTTCCTTTTTTCTCTGGACTTCAGGGTCTTTGGTAAAAATTTTTGTGTTTCTTTTCTCATGTTTAGTTTTTTGTTGGTAGGGGGTTAAAACCACCCCCAACCCGGGAAACGGGTTTCAGTTTTTGGTAGCAGTTTCACAGTCGATCGGAAAGGACGAGAAAGCAGAACTTCTTGCCCTGGATACGTCCTCAAGGACTTTTTCTTTTTCTTAATATCTTTTTCCCCCCTTTTTCGGGGCTCGGGTTGTTTAAAAATTTGGTAGGTTTTTAAGGATTTATAGATGTGGGGAAAAACTTGTTGTTGTCACTGTGTTATTTTGGTTTTGTCTATAAAAAAATTGGGAAGTGGGAAATTGTGCCAACATAATCACCCAAAAAAAATGACCTTGTTAAATTCTGCGTTAAGGGGTTATTTAAATTGGGGGGTTTGTTGGGACATGTTTCGGTTTTGTCTTTTTTATGGGAATTTTTCCAAAGGGTAGTAGGAGGGGAAAAAAATCCTTAAAAATTTTGGGTTTGAAAAAAACTTTAGAATTTTCCTGTGTTATATTGCTTGTTTGCTTTTTACTTTGTTTGCCCCAGCATTTTACTATCCACATTTTACAGAATATTTGAAAACAGGCTTTTCATGTTTTAATAATCAACCAAGTTTTTTTTAAAGTGTCCTTTTCATGAAAAGATCTGGAAAATGTGTTTAAAACTTTTTTGGACCATATGTCTGCGAAAAACCGTTTGTTCCTTTAGTTTAAAACCCCATCTCAGTTTAATTTTTTTTCCTAACTTTTTTTGGATTGGTCTTCAATTAAAGTTTTATAACTAGCCCAATTTAAATTATCTAGTCTTTGCCTAATTTGCCCTTTTTATAATTTCTAGTCTTTGTTTTAGGGGCCCTTTCCCCTAAACATTAATGGGGGATAGGGACAAAAGACTGTCTTTTTGAAGTAAATTGTAGTACTGTTTTGCATATTTTTGGGGTTTGGCTATCTGCTAACAGTAGGGTTTGACAATTCTTTCGGGGTTTCTACCTTTTTCTTTTGATACTATTTTTTCCCATTTTTTTTCGTTGGCATGTTGGTACTGATTTTGTTCGGGTTTCCCAAAGAATCTATTCTTTTTGTTCCCACAAAATTTTCACTACAAGACTTGCCTATGGTTTGTAAGATTTAAAGTAATTTCTATTTTCCCATTCTGCTTAACTTTGGGGGGAGTTGGAAAGATCTGTGATTTTTCTTTTTCAACTTTTTGCCATGTTTTGTCGCATGCGGGAAACTTGGTTGGCACTCAGTTCTTGTGTGTTGGAAGTGTTGATTATGTTAGTTTGTGTTGGGTTCTTTTCCCAAACCTGGAAGTGTTACTTTATAGCTTGATTTTTTTTGTATTTTTTTTTAAACCTCTTAGTAAAGCTTAAAAGGGTTATTTAGTTGTTGTTTGTAGCAATTCTATATGGAATGTTCTTTCTGACCATTTTTAAAAATTGGTTTCATGTCTTTTAAAATGGGATTGTAAACTTTAAACTCTTTGTTGTTGCATTATGGAGGATGTTTGGGTTCTACCCCAAAGTCATTTTTGGGTTTGGAAAAATTTCCTTGGGAAATCCTGGGTTTTTTAAAATTGTCCCATTTAAAACAATTGATTTTCATTTTTTTGCTCGTTTTATTTCAGCTTTCTCTTATTTTTAAATCATTCTCTCTGTAAACTATTTTCGGGGTTTTTGCCGGTCTTTTTGTCTTGTTTTAAATTGTATAAAAAAGGGAAAAGTTTGTTAGTCGGGGAAAAACGATGCGATGTCTGTTTTGGGGACACTGCGGGGAACGGGTTGAAAACTGAGGGGTGTACCCCACTGTGCTGCTCTTTTTCACTCAGAGCATTTTCAGTTTGTTGTTTGAATGTAGTGTAACCCGTGCCCTTTGGGGGGTTTTTTAAATTTTTCTTTATTTCCCAAGTAAAACTTGAACTCTTAAAAAACCCTTTCCCTTTTTTTGGGGTTTAAACAATGTTGGGGAGGGGGTTTGCTTTTTGATTTTTATCTTTGTGTCAAAAATTTCTCAACTAAATTTTCCCAAAAGGGTTTTTTGTGTCAAAAAAAATCTAATCCCCAAATTTTCCAATAAAAAAGGGACTGGAGTCCCAAATAGAGAAAAAAAACAAAACAAAGCGTTTTTTTAAAAAAAATAGGGGATAACTAAGCCAAAAAAAATAAAAGAAAACAAAAGGAAAAAAACTCTTCCCCGATAGCCCAAAAAATTTCCTTTTCCCAAAAGTATGGCCTACCCATACACAACCACCTGGAAAAAATAAAAAACAGCTGGTCCAGAGAACATTTTTGAGTTTTAAAGAATTTAGAGTTTCAAAATTTTTAAAGAATTTTTTTGTGATTTTAGAAGTTTTTAATCTTTTGGTCTTTTTAAAAAGCCTTTTGGAAATTTTTAAAAAAGGAAAAACCCGTACTGACAAAATAAAAAAAAACCAAGGGTCTCAAGCCAAAAGAAAAATCGTTTTTCTGTTGGTAAAAGGAGGGGGCAGCCTAAAGCCCTTCAGTTGGGTTTGGTTGAGCTGGACCCTGGTGTCTAGGGAAAGGGTGGGGTAGCTTGGGGGTGGTTCTTTTTTTAAACGGGGAGACCCCAAAATGGTTTACTCAAACAGGAAGGGCAGGGGGTGGGCCGTACCAGGAATAAACATTTCCTTGTTCTAAATTTTAAAATTTTTTTTTAAAAATTTTCCCTTTTTATTTAAATGATTTACCTTTAAATTTTTACTTGGTAAAGAAATTTTCCCAAAAATGTTTTAAAAATAAAAAAATCCTAATACAATTTTTTTTTTTTTTTGTTTTTTTGCTTGTTTATTTTTGCAGGGGCTTTCCCGATTAGAAAAAATTTCCACCCCAAAATATAATACAGCATTTTTTGCAATTTTTAAATCTTTTTTTTTTTTTCCCCCCTTGTTTACCCCTTTAAAGTTTTTTCGAAAAACCCCGGGTGTAATCTACCCGAAATTTTCCCTTTTTTTTTGTGGGGGGTTACAGTAGCATACTTTTTTCCCACTATGGGTGTGGGGGTTCAGTTTGTTGTTGCAGATGATTGGGGGGTGGGGGGGGGTCTTGTTGTTTAAGATTGTACTGTTGTTATATACAGTCTTTTTTTCATTTTGCACTAACCATATTTATATAACCCTAAAAAAAATTTTACTCTGACTTTTTATGGCAGATTGACAGTCATTGTTAAAATTTTATGTGTAAACGTCATTGCTTTGCAATTTTCCATATGTATTGTTCGCACCTTTTTGCGATTAACAGTTGTTTTTTTTAGTAAACCCGGGTTTGGTTATTATATTAATTTTAATTTTGATTTTTGGGAGAATTTTTATTTTTTCCTGATTCCGTGGGCCAAAATTTTAAAAAATTGACAAAATGACATGATTTTAGTCAAAAAACACACACACACCCCACACACAACCCCCCACCCCACACACACACAGATTTAGCTGCCCCAGCTTCAAAAAAATCAATGCAAGCAAACAAAAAAACCCAAAGCAAAAAAAGGAAACAAGCAAACAGCGGGCCCTATGAAAATTTATGCTACGGAACCCTGAGGGCATGGGGGCTCCCCTCTGACCGTATTTGTCTTGCATTTTTAAAATTTTTTCTGTATTGTGGAAGGAAACCCCTTTTTCAGTGGGTTTCTGCTGGATGCCCCGTGAATTTTAAAATGCAAGAATCCAAAGAGGAGCCCAAAACGGAAAAATGATGGATATTTGTTTTTTTTAGCAGGTCAGACAAATCTTTAAAAAAGGGAAAAGGGGGAATATTGGGGCCGCATCCACGCAGTCGGGGTTATCATAAATGACTGCGTTTCCCGGTTTTGGGGTATTTTCATGCAAGGGGCCAGCAGATTTACTACAATTTGAAAATTTTATAGGAAGAAATAATTTTGTTATTAAAAAGCAAAAAATTTCATTTGGTTCTGGGTTTGGCAGTTTTTTTCCTGAAGAAAAAAATTTTACCCCCAAAAGAAAAAACCCTTTATGTGGGTTAAAAACAAGGGAAAAAAATGAGCGTTACCACTGAAAAAATTTTCGACAAAAACTTTTGAACATTGTCCAATTTTGTTTTGTGCAAAAATGATACAGAGATCACAAATCAGTTTTTTAAAACAAGAAAATGTATGACTTAATTTAGTGATCGAAAAACAGGCAGATTTTTTACTTTTTTTTGCATGGTTAAAATTTTTCTCTCCTCCCCTTACATCCTGTTATTTTTTTTCCCCATCTTGTTGTCCCTTTTGCTCAGGTTCCCCCCTCCACATCCGGGGCCCCTTTTTAAACGGAAAGGGAAAAACATCCAAAGTAAATGTATAGTTTTTTTAGCAGTTTAAATTTTGCAGCCGTAATGGTTTTAGTGCGTTGGTTGGGTAGAGCACCAAAAACTGCAAGTGAATGTTGCGATTTGGGGCCAGGAAAGGGCCGGGGATTTAAAAAGCTTTTTTTTTTTCACTGCCCTTTTTTTCTGTGGGGGTATTTGGTGGTTCAGTGTAGTGTTGCTTCTATGGGTTCTTCCTCCCCCTACCCCCCAAACCCCCCTCCACCCCCTGCCCCCCCCCTCCCATTTCCCCTTCCCCAAACCTTTTCCCGTTTCAAAGATTATTATTTTTGGCTGTCTTTACCCAGGATGTGTTTTTGGGAGGGGAAATTGATCGAAATTTTTTTTTTTTGTCGGTTTTTTATTTTTTTCATTTCTGAAAAACTCTGTTTTAAACCCTTGGCCCCATTTAAATTTTCTATGAAATAATGGCCTGTTTGGTTTTTTTGGGGCCCCTTTCCCTGCATGCGAAATTTCCCAAAAGGCCCTAAAAGGCAGAAAGGTATTGTTGTTGGAAAAACCCGGAAATTTTGGGTCCCCTACCTTTTTGCTCTTTGGAACCCGATCAAAGTTTTTTTTCTGAAAATGTTGAAGTTTAATTTTGAAAAGGAGTGTCCTGGCGTGCCTGTTAACCCCTCGTCAAACTGCGCGGCCTCCAGGGTGGAAAAGGGGTGCTCTTTAAAAACCGGGGGAAGAAAAGTGTTCCGGGTTTCCCCCCCAAACACCCTTGGGTGTTTCTTTTTCTTTTTTTTTTTTGGGCAATGTTTAAGTTGAAATTTAGAAGAAAATATCCCCAAAGTTGGGTTGGGAAATGCCAAAGAAAAGGGGAAAATTTTAGGGATTTTAAAACCCAAATTGTTTTAGAAAGCACTTGCAATTTTTTCGTTTGTAGATTTTAAAAGATCAAACCCTTTGGGGGGAAAGGGGGGGGGGGGGGGTTTTTTAAATTTTGGGAAACTAGGTTGGAGGGCTAAACCCCATTTTTCCGATTGGACACTTGCTGTCCTGTCTGCCCGCGTTTTTTTGCCCATGTTGCCTTTTTAATTTACATTTTTAGGGCACCATTATGTTTATCAATTTTTTGGGTTTTAGCTTTTTTTTTTTTTTTAAATTGGGGGGGATAACTTAAAAGAGGATGCCTTGCACACCCTAAATTTTGTCTAGTTTAAAACCCTTTTGACTTTAATGGGGTTGGTTTTTATGTTTGAATTAAAAGTTTCTTAAGTTTTAAATTTGTTTTTTATTTTTTTGTACTAAGTTGGGGCAGGGGTTCTTTCCCCCACCTTTAAATTTCCCCCTGTGGTTTGGTTGGGGTTTGAAAAAAAGATTGTGGGTTTTTTTAACTTCGCTGCCCGTGATTTTGTTCTGGTTTTCCATTTAAAAACTTTTTCAAATTTTTTTAATGGTTTTGGGGTTTAGGGAGTGCAGGTGTTAAATTTTATTTGGGTTTGGGGAAAGTTTTTCCCGTATTGTACACCCCCCATAAACGATTTAATTGTAATTTTTCTCGAGTATGGTGCAAATTCATTTCACCCCTTTAAATTTTCTTGCTTTCAGTCGGGTTTTAGACCTGTTTTTTGAGGTTTTTTTGTTTTGTTTTTCTTTCAAATTTTCTTCACCCACCTCTCCCAACCCCCCCCGCCTGCTTTTTTCCCCCCTTCCTTCCCTTTTCTCCCCTTTGTTTTTTTTTTTTTTTTTTGAAAATTTTTTGAACCCTTTTTTCCCTTTCCCTTTTTCCCTCTGGTCTTTGGAAACTAAAGTTATTTTCTGCAAGCAGTTTTTTTTTTCTTTTTTTTTTCATTTTTCCCTTTCCCCCTCTCCCCATCCCCCTTTCTTTTTTGGGGTTTTTTTTTTTTCCCCGTTTATTTGAAGGGATAAAGGGAGAAATTTTTTAATGGGTTTTTTGCCCTTCGATGCTGGGTTTCCCGGACCTGATTTGGGGTGAAAGATTTCGCAAAAAGATCATTTTTTTATGGTTTTTTTGGGGAAAATGTGTTTAAGTTGTTTTTTTGTTTTAAATGTTTGTATTTTGAATGATTGTTTTTTTAGGTCTTCACGCTCCAGCTGATTTTCAGTTTTGGTAATTTATGTGATAAATATCTTTTTCAGCATGGTTCAGTGTTCATGTTTAAATTTTTTGCAAGATGTGTTAGGGTTTTTATGTAAATCTGTGTTTGTGTGTGTGTGTGTGTTGTGTGTGTGTGTGTGTGTGTGTGTGTGTGTAATTCAAGCAGACAAGCAGGGGAAAAAAAGGGGGGGGTTTCCCGTATCAGGGGAAGGGGTTTTTAAATGTTTGTATTTGTGTGCCCTTTTGCTTTTGTCATTGATTTTAAAAAAAATCATGTAATGAAAAAAAAATAAAAAGTTGAAAGCATAAACATTGTGCCCCCAAAATGCATGCAAAAACACATGCACTCTTGCCCCAATACATACACCCCACTTGAAAACACTTGTATGCACACAAATTTTGGGATTGTGCGCCCCTTGGGGAGCGAACACTCATACATTATACAATTGTTAGGTTTATCAGGTGGGGTTCCCCCCGGGGGCCCCAAATTTTGAAAAATTAAAAGCTTGTTCTGGATCATGGTTGGGGGGGGGGGGGGGGGGGAAAAAAAGATCTTTTAAAGAAAAAAAACACCCACCCCCACATGCCCCCCCCTCCACAAACCTTAAAGATGTTTTGGTGAATCTGATCGATTCTCTGATGGTGAATAAGTTCTGCTGAGCTCTCCTGTCAGCAACCTTTGTCTGCCATCTGTCAACAACGTTTTGGCCATTGTAGACCTTTCTGCTGAGAAATGGGCTCTACACACCCGTCACAGATCCCTGCACTCCCTGCTTGTCCCTTCTGGACAAAGTAATCTCCTTAGGTGCTTGCACACACATTGAACACATGTGCAGACACACACACACATGTATACCTATTTTCATAAGGCTTATGCTCCGTTTCACTGCATACACATTGCATTATGTCATTGTTTCTGTCGTCCCTTTGAAGGCAGGGGGATGTGTGTGGCATGCACTGAGAGTGAATGTCACAGTCTCCTCGGTGATAAAGCGTGTTTAAAACAGTTGGTAATAATATGAGTCCTTGTTATCCTATTTGTTTCAAAGGTGATTCATTTCTTTACAAAGAGTATGCATTAATACATGCAGGTGCTCTGTCTTTCTATCTTGTGAATTATTGCACACCAATTCCGCAGCTTAGAAAAAGAAATTAACAATCCACTTATGTTTTGACATTTTTTAAGAGAGCCAAGCAGCACACCAACACCAAAAAACTGATCAGCCCATGAACATTTTGTTGACACTCATGAAGAGAGGCATCATCTATAGTTAGTATGGTTTCTAGAGAGGAATAATTCTAAAAAGTAAACATCCGTACAGCTGAATGCTTATAAATAGATATGATCTCCAGTATCTGCTTTAAGTTTATAGTTAACAATCTGAGTGTAAATATGCTCCAAATATGGATAATAAGTTCATGATTTGAGTCAAACTGAGGGCAAGTACACCAGTCTGCCCGAGAATGAATGGAATGATCGACATTAATGGCATTCCGAGGTAACACTGCCCTTCTTTGGACCAGCTAATCACACACTTGTAGAGTAAAGCTAATCATTGCCCTCTCCCTCCCTTCTCCAACGGCCTTTCTCTATCATTGTTTGTTGTGCCATGTCACTTTTAGGAGGAAGGGGGGGGGGGGGGGGGGGGGGGGGGGTGCAGGTGAGAAGTGTTACTTGGCAAGTCACAGGATGGCGCCACTACCCTAGCACTTTACTCTGTTTCTCTCCCTTGGTCTCTGTTCTTCTGCCTGAAGAATAAACAATGTCAGGTTACGATGGAGAGAGGGGTTGGGGATGGGGACAGGGGTAACCTATAAAGCAAGCGCTGCCCCACATGCAGGTCTCAAGGGCACAAAATATAAGAGTGGTGAGTGCTGTCTGCCTCTCCAGCCTCCCCAACCCACCTCCCTGTCCCACTGCATGTGTGTGTGTGTGTGTGTGTGTTCATTGCTCTCTGTCTGTCTGTCTGACTGTCCATCTGTGGTCTATCTGCCTGTCTGTCTGCTTCTCTTTGTCTGTCAATCTGTCACTCTTTCTCTCTCTCTCTGTGCGTGTATGCGTGTGTGGTGTGTGTTAGTGTTGGTGTGTGTGTGTTTCATAACATTTTTTAAATGTATGTACGTAATTCTCTCGCCACTAGGAATTACAACAGTCACTTGATTTCTCAAACACGATGTTATCATCCTAAGAAAGAGCCAGTTTTCCTGTTCCAGAAGTTATTAATAATAATAATAATAACTGTCGTATTTCAGGACTTAGTCTCAGCCTTTAATCAACTTAAGATGTCTACTAGCGACTGGATATCGTTGGTAACCATAGCAAAAAGGAAATGACATAAAAGTAAGAAACTCAGAAAAACACGCAATATGAAGTATGAGGTCATTTGCGTAGAACAACTATTACGACATTCTTCCCGCCTTGAAGAAATTGTCACCAAGCATAACAATTAAGAACTGTTAATAACTGAATTGAAAACTCTAAACAAAAAAACAAACTATATTCTTCCAGCTTTGAGGAACAATCACCACCCATAACGACCAGGCGCCTTTGATACCCAAGTAGAACGGCGGACTGCGGAGAACCGAGTTCAGGAGGTTCAGAAGTGGAATCCAGAGACTGGTGAATAATTTCTGCAGTTTCTCCACAATCATGTTCTCCACTATTTTCTCTGTTGATGCCCGTGTTTTCGACTGTCTCTGCTGAAGTTCGTGGACAGGGCGCCAAATCCCAAAGAGACAGTTGATTCACGTCCATCTGGATAACGGATTGTGAGCGTATGTAGGATTTGCATCCAGTAGCTCCACAGGGTCAACCAAGGGGCTTTCTGCATTGGTACGGACAAAACGACGATGCAGCACTGGCCCAGGGCTCACCCAAGCAGGGAATGAGAGTCCGAAAGAAGATCTTCGCTGAAAGCAAAGAACCTCTCATGAGGGGTTGTGTTCGTTGCAGTTGAAAAGAGATCTGATTGAATGCAGAGCTTCAGGAACCACAAATTCCCGTCACGATCTGTTAGACCTTTGGAGCGAATTGCAAGCTGCACAGTTTTCCAGATGATCCCATTGTACCTTTCCACCTGAGAATTTCCTGTTGGGTGATAAGGTGTACATTCTGCTAGTAGCAACCCCCCACCGAGAGAGATATTCCTTATTCCTCAGTTCTTGGACATGAACGAAGAACCTCGTCTGAATGAACAAAGCCAGTTGTTCCACAAAGTGCAAACAACTGTTCCAGACATTTGATCACTGTGGAAGTTTGCATATCAGGACATGGAAAAGCAATATGGACATCTTGAATACTCATCAACGACAGTCAGAATGTATTTGTTGCGTGTGGAAGATGACAGTGGCCCTTTGAAATCAATGCTGATGCGTTCCATTGGCTGTGTAGCCTTGATCAACGTGCCTTCTGGTAATTTGTAGAAACTGGGCTTGATTTCAGCACATACTTGACATCCAGCACACTCACCTCACCTCTTCTGTTGAGAAAGGGAGATTCTTTGAGCATACAAAATGAAGAAGGCGAGTCCACACCAGGATGACACAATCCCACATGAAGATCTGTGAGAATGAGTTGTGGATGGAATGGATGCACAAGTTGCTCGGGACAGCATGTCTGGGGCCACGTTGTCAGATCCTGGACGATACTGAATCGTGTAGCTGTATGCAGCTAACTCTAGTCACCATTCTTGTATTTTGTTTTTCTTTATCTTTGTACGTCTGCGATTGTCAAACATGAATGCAACAGAACGCTGATCAGTGATGAATGTGAAGTGTTGACGAGAAAGGAGATGGCTCCATTTTCTCACTGCTTCAATGATAGCAGTTGCTTCTTTTTCGACAGCAGGATAATGACGTTCTCCTCCATGTAAGGTACGTGACATGAAGGCAACAGGTCTACCATCTTGATTGAGAGTTGCTGAAACAGCAGTATCTGATGCATCACACTCAACAACGAAAGTTTGCTTTCATCAATGGAGTAGAGCATTGCCTTCAGCAAATCTTTCTTCAAACAGTCGAAGGTCTCAAGAGCTTCAGCTGTCAGAGGGAATGATTCAACATGCTGCAGAGACTGAATTTTTGTCTGAAAAATTCGGAATCCACTTTGCGTAGTATGCAAACATTCCAAGGATTCTGCGAAGAGATTTCAGGCATGTTGGTGGAGGCAATTCTTGAAGAGGTCGCAGTCTTTCCGGATCTGGCTGTATGGTGCCATTACCAACAAGATAGCCAAGAATATTGATTGAAGATGAAGACAGGATTGACTTTTCCTCATTCAAAGTGAGTTTTCGCTGTGTAACGACTTCAAGAAACTTTGACACGTTCTTCTCGTGCTCTTCTTGAGTATGACCAGCAACTGTGATGTTGTCAATGTATGGAAAAAGTATCTTTTAGTCTTTCTTCCTCCACAAGTTTGTCCATTGCCCTCTGGAATGCTGCCACACCATTTGTCACACCAAAAGCTATTCTGCAGAACTGGTAGAGTTTGCCGTTGGCTTCAAAGGCAGTGTACTTTTTGTCTGAGTCTTTTATTTTTATCTGATTATAGGCGTTTTTCAGATCAAAGGTAGAGAAGATGGAGTATTGAGCCAGATCATTCACCAAGTCATCAATCGAGGAAGTGAATACGCATCCAGCTCTGTGAACAGATTGATGGTCTGGGAGTAGTCAACGCACATTCTTTTCTTGTGACGATTAAGTTCATCTTTGGAAACAACAATCTGAGCTCGCCATGGAGATGTACTTGGCTCTATGATACCCTCATCCAGGAGTCGCCTGACTTCACCCACAATGAAAGATTGATCCTCTTTGCAAAAACGTCGGGATTTTGATGCCACAGGTTTGCAATTTGATTTTTATGGTGTGAAAAAGCGATGGTTCATCAACTGATGCTGCAGTGAGTGCACAGGTGGCATCTTGTCTGTTAATCTTCAGATCAGGCTTTGACCCACCATACTCAATGATCAGATTTTTGTGTTGTGTCTGGAAATCCTGTCCAAGGATAATATATGTGCAAAGATTTTTCAGTACATACAAACGCACATTATTGTAGGTATGATTTTGCAATTTAAGCTGCACAACACAAAGTCCGGAGATTTCAGTCTTTAATGTAGACTAGGCCATTGAAATGCTCTTTGTGACTGGTGTTACTTTCAGATGAAGATGAGAAACAGCTTTCTCGTTGATGAAGCTGTCAGAACTACTCTGTCAATGAGGACTATCAAAGACTGATCCCTAATTTTTGCTGAAGTAGTAGCATCAGTGAGTCCTGCAGGTGTATACTTATCAGCAGAACATAACGCAGAAGACTCTAGGGCAGCAGACACACCTTTTCCTTTTCTAGACTGACAAACTTTTGAAAAATGTCCCTTCTTTCCACAGAAATTTGCATGTTGCATCACGAGCAGAAAACTTTTCCTGTTATGAATGTTTCCGCCACAAAAGAAACACTGCCGATTTCCGTTTCTGGCTGTTGAAGCAGAAACAGGAGCTGAGAGAAAATCTTGTATCATACCATCAGATGAACAGCTGTACTGGAAGGAGGTACAGGGGTAGCTGCTGCAGTATTGATTTGAGGCTGCAAAGTAGACAATGGGCTCTGTGATGAATAGACTTCAGAATTCCCGCTGAGCCGGATCCAAGACACTGGCTTGATCAAAAAACAGTTTCCAGATCAAGAGATTTGTTCTCAAGCAAACGCTGTCTGATGATAGGAGATGACAGTCCATTGATAAATGCATCATGGATCATTTTTCAGCTGAGACTGATTTGAAGTTGCATCCTTGCTAAGTTTCTTTAGATCTTGTAAGAATTCATCCGAGACTCACCTGTGGCGTTGCTTGCGCGTTGCTAGAATGTGACGAGAAAAAATCTCATTGGGAGTCTTTACATAGATTTCTTGTAGAATTTTGATTGTTGAGTCAAAAGCAAGACACTCTTCTATTTACTCATAAATTTCTGGAGACCGAAATTGACAAGTATTCTGAGCCGGTCAGGGACACGTGGTTTGCATTCTTCAATGAAGTTTATGAACGTACAGTACCAGTGCTTCCACTGCTTTGCTGGGAGCTGGAGAACTTCGATCCAGATCTAACCTTGCAGGTTTCAGAAGAGTCGAAATCTTATCCATGATCTTGATGATGTGAACTTGCTGATTACGTCAACATATTAAGTTGGTTAAATTGTCGTATTTCAGGACTTAGCCTTTAACCAACTTAAGATAAGATGTCTGCTAGCGACTGGATATCGTTGGTAACCATTGCAAAAAGGAAATGACATAAAAGTAAGAAACTCAGAAAAACACGCAATATGAAGTATGAGGTCATTTGCGTAGATCAAATATTACGACAATAACGTACATTTATAGAGCGACCTTCTCACTAGAGCTCACAACGCTTTAGATCTACAATATTTAACTATAAACATGTCAAAAACAAAAATAACTATACAAAACCATAAACCCAGTCACCTCATCAATTTATGACAATGAAACATAGCAAGGAGAGGGGGGGGGGGGGGGACCACATTGACACCACACACCACACACACGCACGCACGCACACGGGTACGTGCCAGATTGCCGACTTTTGAGCACTCTCTCAGCCTTCGGGCTTAAATGTGTTGAGCACGACTTGGCCTAGGCTAACGGCCTTCGTTTTATTCGTCCTCTCTCGGGCTTCGCCCTACTCTAATCTAAAGACCATCGATTCTGCTTTGGAATAGACTGGGACACTGGTTACGCCAGGGGGGGGCCTTGCAGTATGGACGTGTTCGGCAATCTGGCACGCGGCAACTGGCATGCACACTGTCAGTTTTCAAGTGTAACACTTACAACACGTAACGCAGTGACACACCCAGTAACAAGACAAAAATGTTTTCTATAAAAAAAAAATATATTCCTTGAACAGATGGGTTTTGAGTGCGAGCGGAAAGCAGAGTCAGTTTTGGCAAGCGGATCGAAAGTGGGAGACAGTTTCCAAACAGAAGGGGCTGCAAAAAAGAAGGAACGTTCACCATAGGTTTTGTTGAAACGCGTTGCTTGCAAGTGTGAGAGTGTCGGATGATGAGCGGAGTGTTCTTGCTGGTGTGTATATGCTAACCAGGTGAGAAAGATAGGCAGGCCAGATCCACTGACGCGCGAAAACACATGCATGTGTGGAGAAGTGAAGAAAAGTTATTTACGATTTTTTTCAGTCATTATTACAAGAGAAATCACTCTTAACAAACGAATGACGTCAAACGCTCTTTAATCATAAAGATGAGATTGTAGATCCAAAATAGAATATGTTTCCATGGAAGATAGGTAAATAAAGTTATATCGAAACAAGCAAATCATCGGAAACTTGATTAAGTTTCATTTAACAGTTGTTGGTTACAATTAGATTATTATATGCATTTATCGATAGTTTGTTATAGTATTATTTTTGCTTCGATGTCATGGTTGGTAGGATGATGTCGTAGAGTTGGTCGTTAGATTTGTTTCGATGTTATGTTGTTTGGGTGATGTGGTAGGTTGGTCGTCCGATCAATTGACGACGAGCATGTATAAAAGGAGAGTGTGTTTGTGTGTTCAGGGTTTTTTGTTCTTGCGCAGTTGTTCTTTGCGTTGTTCTTGCTGACGGGTCTCGCTGACAGATGCTTGCTGACCATCCTTGCTGACATAAAAGAGAAGAGAAGCATCGATTCTGGTCTGGTCTCAAGATTGTTTGCCTGGCTGATCTGAGCGCTGGTTGCTTGCTGTTTCTGCTACTTCTATTGATCCACAACACCCAGCAGATTTAGTCTGCATGATTAATCATGTGCAAAGGGCAGGCACGAAGATGAGATTGAGCATCCGACATATATAAGATTGAAGTTGAAAATCCTTGGTTTCGATCGAGCTCTTGCCTTTGCCCTAAGTCCACTTGCCACAGATTTTTGGTGTCAGAAGTGGGATTGTGGATCATAATATAGAGTAAGCTATATTGACAGCAGACCAGACTCAGTAAGCCGGCTGCGGTCCAGACCAGCTTCTTCAATTAGATTATGGACATCATTGAAGAGATGATGACCATTGGCGAACCCCAAGATCAACACAACACTGATGCTGGCGACCAGTTCCAGCAACACAGCAACCCTGCAGACTCTACAAGCAGCGTAAATTTTCAGGCGATGGCGACGTGGAGGACTTCGCCCGAGAGGTGCGCCTCATCCTGCAACTTCAGCCCATCCCAGACCGCTTAGCGGCAAGCTGGCTTTTAAACTCACTTGACGGACGAGCCAAGCAAGAGATCCTGACACGGGAAGCAGGGGAGATCAACTCAGCTGAGAAAATAATCAAGATTCTTGAACAAGAATGGGGGGAACAAAAAGATCACTCAACACTGACGGCGACCTTCTTCAGGCGACAGCTTGGTAGGGCGAGTCTATAGGCGAATACGCATCAACACTCCGCATGCTATGGGTCAAGATCTACGAGGCAATCCTGACGCGCCTCTCGAGCCACATTACTTCGGGACGCCTTCGTCAACGGCCTGCACCCGGCATCCTTGAAGAGGGACATGAAGCGATTTTACAGGAACACACCCCGGGCTACCTTCATAGAAGCAACAAAGGAAGCACAACGATGGATGAGGGAAGACCCCATCGCTGAGAATGCCATCAAACAGACATCACTGGGCCCCGACATGCTGCAGCGGCTGGAGGAGAAGATATCGGCGCTGACTCTGAAGACGGAAAGCCCTCAAGCAACACCTACACGGCAGCATAGAAGAACAGCACGTCAATGCCCCTAGAAGTTGGCAGCAACCAGCGATGTCCCCTCCCAGAATACATTCCCATCAGCCTTCCTTCACCCACCAGCCAGCTTCCCAGTCTACACGGGACGTGCTGGTGGTGCCAGCGCAAAGGACACGTCCAAGCAAACTGCCGAGCAAGACAACAGTATCTCCAAAGGCAGCAAAGACAAAATCAACAGGGCTACAGGTTGCAGGGAACCGAGTAACCCCCCGCTGTTATGGAAAACCCAGGCAGCGGGGGGGGGGGGGGGGGGGGGGGGGGGGGGGGGGGGGGGGGGGGGGGGAGGAAAAAGAAGCAGTCAACAACAATAGAAGAAGTCAAGTTCGCAGCAAAAGGCTGCGCATCAAAGGAAGAAACGAAGACAAACCTCGCCGGAAGATGTCCGACGACTGAAATCAAGATTAACTGCAGGACGACACAGGCTCTCGTGGACACGGGCAGCGAAGTAACGACTGTCACAGAAGCTTGGGCTGCAAGAAATCTCAAGAATCTTCGACAAGAAGATGGCCTCGTCAAAATACGAGCAGTGAATGGGGCAGAGGTGCCCTACTCCGCCATCTACTTGGTCGACATACGAGTCTTCAATACCCTCTGCTCAAACACCCCGGTCTTCGTAGTCAAAACGCCTACGGAGCCATTTATGAGGGAGAAGAAGGAACGAGTCCCAGTACTGCTGGGGATGAACGTCTTGGAACCCTGCCTGAACAATGCTTCAAACCTTCCTCCAACCCTTCAACTCTTAGCGCAAGAAATCAAGAAGAAGAAGATGTCTACCAAGGGCATCACTCGTACGATCTCCCGTCAACACATCCCTGCCTTCTCTATTGCGACAATCAAAGTCTCAAGCCCGAAGACTGACTTCATAACCCTGATGGCTTCACTATCGACGCAACCATTTCCCCAGGCTCCCGAAAAGAAACCATATCTGCTGCCTACACCAGTTCTACTGCCTAGATTAGAAGATCCGTAAGACTTGCCAGCAAAGCAAGACGTCTATTCTGAAAATCCAGTAATTTTTGTAAGAAGAAGAAGAAGAAGAAAAAAAAAAAGGAAGACTCTTAACAGTGGTTAGGGTTAGAAAATAGGCATTCGGAAAAAAGAAGAGACATTTGGAGAAAGGAAAAACAAAAGTCAGCAAGAACTTTAATATTTTTTTCGAGAAGTTTATCTTTGATAAAAGTTTAAATTTTATAGTCTTTTGACAATGTCCATTTTAGCAAATATATAAACATGTTTAATTTTTTTTTCTCTTTTTGACAACGTTCATTTTTTTAGCAAATCTTCCATGGAAATAATATTCTTATTCTTTCGTGAGTGGTGTGGCTACAGAATGATTAAGAATGACAGAAATTCCTTCTCCCTGTTCTCCTTTTGATTCTCAGTGCCTTATTTATATAAAATAACGCACTAGAATCAATCTTCTCCTGAAATAATAAGTTGTAAAGTGCCTTTGTTAAATTGCCCTTTCTTCCTCTTGTTTCAAACCGCCTTATTTACAAAATAACGCAGTTTGAATCTTTCATTTCGGTTTGCCTTGTTTAAACAACGCAAGCTGAATGAAAAGACAGCATGTCTTGTGAATAATCGGGATTTTCCCCATCTATTAATATTTGATTATCATATTGCCTATTAAAGATAGCAATATGAATCAAATTGTCCTAATCTCTTTAAAAAGAATAAGAAGTATCAATATACTCTATTCTTTTCATTCAAGGAGGACCTTGAATAATCGAGAGAGGGGGGAGGGAGAAAAGTGTTGAATATTATTAAATTTTACTTTATATATTTTGGAAGGGGCAGTAACCTAATACAGGAAATTGACTAGGAAGTGGAGTTATATACCCATCCTAGCACCTGTCCCAACTTTCGATTCAATGAGGGCATTGAAAAACAAGAGTAGGGGGCAGATGTGGAGAAGTGAAGAAAAGTTATTTACGATTTTTTTCAGTCATTATTACAAGAGAAATCACTCTTAACAAACGAATGACGTCAAACGCTCTTTAATCATAAAGATGAGATTGTAGATCCAAAATAGAATATGTTTCCATGGAAGATAGGTAAATATAATGTTATATCGAAACAAGCAAATCATCGGAACTTGATTAAGTTTCATTTAACAGTTGTTGGTTACAATTAGATTATATATTGCATTTATCGATAGTTTGTTATAGTATTTTTTTGCTTCGATGTCATGTTGGTAGGATGATGTCGTAGAGTTGGTCGTTAGATTTGTTTCGATGTTATGTTGTTTGGGTGATGTGGTAGTGTTGGTCGTCCGATCAATTGACGACGAGCATGTATAAAAGGAGAGTGTGTTTGTGTGTTCAGGGTTTTTTGTTCTTGCGCAGTTGTTCTTGCGTTGTTCTTGCTGACGGGTCTCGCTGACAGATGCTTGCTGACCATCCTTGCTGACATAAAAGAGAAGAGAAGCATCGATTCTGGTCTGGTCTCAAGATTGTTTGCCTGGCTGATCTGAGCGCTGGTTGCTTGCTGTTTCTGCTACTTCTATTGATCCACAACACCCAGCAGATTTAGTCTGCATGATTAATCTGTGCAAGTGGCAGGCACGAAGATGAGATTGAGCATCCGACATATATAAGATTGAAGTTGAAATCCTTGGTTTCGATCGAGCTCTTGCCTTTGCCCTAAGTCCACTTTGCCACACATGCAACATGCAATTTTGTATCTAATGCGTGCTTCTATGGGGAGCCAGTGCAGAGTGTGGAGATGCGGGGTGTGATGTGGTCTCTACGGGGAACCCTCAAGACCAGGCATGCTGCAGTATTTTGTAATCTCTGAATTCGTTATATAAGATCTTGTGGGCAATTTACAAGGAGACCATTGCAATAATCCAGACGGGAGAGCACAAATGCCGAAACGAAAGTTTTTGTTACCTCTGTTGAGAGGAAATGGCGAATTGAGCTGATACGATGGAGCTCAAAGTTAACCGTACGAATTACGTTCATGACCTGAGCATTCATTGTCAGATGTGAGTCAAGAACAATGCCAAGATTCTTTGCTGATTTTGAAAATGGAACAGTGGCCTCACCGACAACAAGCGAGTCGGTAATGGAGCAGACAGTGACGTTTTTGGTGAAGAAATGACTAAAGCTTTAGTTTTCTCATCGTTTAACTTGAGTTTGTTAAATGTCATCCATGATTTAAAACATCCTGAATACATGCTTGCTTGACTGAACCAGCTCATTGACATGGCGGGGTTCTGCAGACTTTTGTAACTGAGTGAGACAGAACAGAGTGAGATGAGATGATATCAGACAAGGGTGTTGTATACAAACAAACAAAATTTGGGCCAAGGACAGAACCCTGTGGCACTCCATAGGCGATTAACGCTGGGTCAGATTTGCAGTTTTGAATAGATGCAGTCTGAGTGCGGTTGGATAGGTATGATTCAAACCAGTGAAGGGCTGTGTCAGAAAAGTACTTGTACCGACACTGAGTTCACATGTAAAACAAGATGGCGAACTGTAGAGTAAGTCATGGCGCCTAACTTTGATAACACCACTGATTTACAAACAGATTTCAGTTGATAACTCCCATCACTTCCTCATCTAACTCCCCTTTCATAGCCACAATGACCAAGGAATACTCCCACCTTACTCCCTCCATTTTTCCTCCCTGGCCTCCCTCTGAGCTTCACAAAAGTCAATAGGAGAGATGGTGGCTGGCTAGAAACAGATGGAGCAAGCAACATTAGGTCTCCTCTAGAACAAAATGTCCATTTTGGTGAATATTGCAGTGTGTTTGACATGTACAATATTTCTTCTTCTCCATCCAGATATCCCGGTAAGTCACATGAATTGTATGTGGGTTCTTCCTATACTCAGTTTGTTTTAGTCTATATCAATACTTGTATTGAAAGACAGCATGTCTGAGGCAAACCATTTAATCATTCTTCACTATATACTCTTTTTTTTCTTCTTTCCTTTCTGTGACTACTCTGCAGTAAATGTGTTACTGTCTGAATGATATTTCTCACCTAATTATACTGAAACATGTTTAACGGCACTAATTATTTTTGTAATTAAATGCTAACATCCAGCTTTTAGGCTACCCCTGCACCATAGCTCAGTAGTTTACACAGTATAACCATGCCTGACAACCTCTCAACATTTCAGACTTAAGTGTTTCTGAAGATGAAGCCCTCTCTCTCTCTCTCTCTCTCTTTCTCTCTCTCTCTCACCTCATTATCACTAACAGCCTTCCTCTCCTTTGCTTAGCAATCTATTCCATACACATTCTCGGCGAACCAAGTTCAAATGGTAATTTCAAATGGTAATAAACAGTTTGGGAAAGTGTTGGCGAGTTTAACATGTTTAAGCAAATAGATATCAATGCAAAGTTACTGCAATCAACAATACATCGCCGTCTGCTGCTTGTCTTTAGTTACGACTGCCAGTGAAAGGAAACCTGCACACTGCACAATTTCTTCTTCTTCTTCTTCTTCTTCCTAAAATACTGGTTCACTCAAAAACGAGTAGGTCACCAGCGCGCATATTAAAAAATAAAATAAAATAACATAAAACAGTGCGACTCCTGTTGGCCCCTGGAGCAAATTGGCAACAAGGGGTCGCACTCGATTTAAAAGCAATGGCCAAATTCAGGCCCAGGTGATAATAAAATATCTGGGGAAATAAAAATAGAAAATCATCAATATGCAGATCTCAAACTGTCGAATCAATTTGTCCCTTGAATGAGATTGCACTTGTGGCGATCTTGATGGCACCCGGCAGTGAGTTCCACAGCCGTACAGAACTGGGATAAAAAGAATGTAAGTGGTTGTCAATATTTGATGCAGGTATGGTATAACATTGACCGCCACTCCTGGTGCTACTTTTATTCAATACTAGTTGTTCCATTGGAATATCAATTACTTTAGCTCTGCCTTGAAAAAGGTGTTAAGTTTAATAAAAGCTCTTCTCTCTTCTAAGGGTTTCCATTCTAATTTCCTCATGTTCTTCCTAGTATTCCCCTTTTCTCTGATGTGGTTCCCTGTTACGAACCGTGCTGCTCTCTTCTGAATCTTTTCGAGGTTATCAATGTCCTTTAGATGGTAAGGATCCCAAACTGAGCAACATATTCCAGTACTGGTCTAACCAGTGTTTTGTAGCAGTCGTCTTTAACCTTTTGGGGCAGTCATTGATGTTCCTGTATAAGAAAGCTAAGATGTTATTTGCTTTCTTACATACTAAATTGTAATGTTCTTTCCATTTGAGACGACTATCTATAATCACGCCTAAATATTTTGCAGCATTAGTTTCTTTAAGAATAGTATTATGGATAGAATAATCTGATCTAATTGGTGAGCGTTTGTTACATATACGCAACCACTTGGCACTTTTGGGGATGAAATTCCATTTTCCAAGTTCTTTCCCACTCTTGTAAAGCGTTTAGATCTTCTTGTAGAATGCGAGTATCATTCTTGCTTCTGATTGTTCTATATACTAAACTGTCATCTGCAAAAAGCCTTATAGTAGTTCCAGGAGAGAGATTTCTACTTATGTCATTTATATAAATTAAGAAAAACAAGGGCCCCAGAACAGTTCCCTGTGGTACACCTGACAAGACTGGTTTACAATGGGATGACGACCCTTCCACAACAACTTTCTGCGTTCTCCCAACGAGGATGATCTAGCCCATTTTAGCAAAGAACCGTCAATGCCAATGTGTTCTAATTTAAGCAGCAGGCCCTCATGGTCAACCTTATCAAAGGCTTTAGAAAAGTCTAATAAAATTGCATCTATTTGCTGTCTGTTATTTTAAACAGTTACTAAAATCATTGAGAGTTGTTATAAGTTGAGTCTCACAACTCCTTCGCTGTCTAAACCATGCTGGGAATTATTTAAGAAGTCATATTTGTCAAGATGGTCCATTATGCTACTATATATTTATGTTGTTCAAGTAGTTTAGCTGATATGGATGTAAGAGATACAGGTCTATAGTTCTCTGCTTTTGTTTTGTCCACCCTTTTTGAATAAGGGAACAATGCTCGCATCTCGCCACTCATCAGGTATTACTCCTGGTCCAGTGAAGCTTGGTAAAGTAATTGGTATAACCTCACTCAATTCATTGGCACATAATTTTAAGAGCTTGCCAGGAATGCCATCGGACCAGTAGCTTTGTTTTCATTGATATTGGTCAGTAACTTAAATACTCCTGCTTTGTTTACTTTGATGTTTTGCATTTCAGGGAGTTTATCATCATCCTTTAGTCTAACGTTAATTAAAGGTTTGGGATTTGAGAAAACTGAACAAAACTGCTTGTTTAGTAAGTTTGCTTTCCCTTCAGGGTCCTGTATTAGGTTATTCTGGTTGTTTCTCAGGTCTGGAATCCCAATGTTGTCCTGTCTCTTACTCCTTATGTAAGACCATAATTTCTTGTTTTGATGATCACCTTCCGAAAATCATCGAATTAACATAATTGGAGTGAGCAAGTCTACATTCTCTCTGACACCGTCTCTTAATATGTTTTATACCTAACCAGTAATTTTTCTGAATTAGGATGTAGTTTCAATTTCTTAAAGAACGATGTTTCCTTCTCAACAAACGTTTAGTTTTTTGTAGTAATCCATGGCTGGTGGTTCTTGCTTGAAGTTATTTTAGTAGGTATGTTGTCATCCATAATAAATTCCAAGTTAGATTTTATACACTTCCAAAGGTCACTGACATTATCTTTAACACTATGGGACCTCAAAAAAGACGGCTGAAATCACGAGTACCCTGCGCAATTTTGGTAAATCTGCTTGGTTCCAGAGTCTGATGGTACGTTTAGGGGGTTTTCTTCGAAAGGGTTGAAAGTTGCTCTCTAAGAACTATATCATGATCACCCAGGCCTGCAATTAATTCCTGATTGCCTAGGCGCTGGACAATTGGTAAAAATAAATCCAGGAATGCCTTACCACGAGTTGGTGATTCAACTGACTGTACTAATCCAAGGTCTTTGGTGGCATCAAAAAACTGAGTATTAATATTTTTACTGTATTGATTACCAAGTATGGCATCTTCACTCCAATCAATATCTGGTAAGTTAAAGTCTCCACCAATCCATAATATTGCCTTCCTATTGGCCAAAACAATATTAGAAATGTCTCTGCAGATCGACGAACATACATTTTCATCTGAGTCTGGAGGTCTGTAAACTGATCCAACAATGACAGGTCTCTTATTCCTAAAATTAATCCTACAAAATAAACTTTCACTATTTTTGCCTTGATATAAAAACTCACTGGCTAAGTTCTTCCTAATGGCAATCAAGACTCCCCCACCTCTTTTTCCAAGTCTGTCCTTTCTATAAATATCAAAGTCCTCCATTAGAAGTTCGCTGCTGGATGTTCCAGTTTCTAGCCAAGTTTCTGTTCCAATTACAACATCAATGTTTTTTTCGGTGACTAAATTACTGAGTTCTTCCTTTTCTTTATAAGAGATTGAAAATTTATAAGAGATTGAAAATTTACAACTATGCATTTAAGTTTATCTTTTTCTCTAATGATTTGGGGTTCCGTTGCACTTTATGATTTGGGATTTTATCAGTTTTTAGAATCAGGGTGGATGCAAACTTATTACAAAATTTCAAGTTTTCTTTTGGGGATCGGTCTGGTGAGATAGGGTCAAAACGGTTGCTTTCTGAGCTGCAGTCTCAATAGAATCTTCAAAAAGTCTCGAGCTAAAGTTTGGAAGCCCGCAGGTAAAACAAGTCCAAGATATATCACTATTGCATAATGCTTCATAAACTGCTGAATTCATTAACATACATTTAGTGTGATACCATGAATTGCAGACGTCACAGGCAACTGCTTTATGTTTCCATGTGACTCTTAAATTGCAAACTCCGCATGGATATTTTACTTTGGTGGACGGACCAGGATTGAGTTCAATGTCTCCCGATAGGATAAGGCTTAAAAGCCATGATTTAACTCCTCTATGTCTAACTCTTTTAATCAAACAATTCCTTATCACTGTACTATTCTGATGTTAATTGAAATCAGGGGTTCAAATCTGGGCCTAGTAATAGACGTGAGAACGTACTCGGCACAGGTGCACACAGGAGACCAACATGGTTCAGGTTGCACAGTTTTGAAACCTGCAAAAATAGAACTAAAGGCGTCTACATCTACATCTAAAATTTCAAAATTAAACTGAGTGCTAGGAATATTGTTGTTCCTGTCACATGTGGAAAGAGCAAGGAAAATAGAAAACTTTAACGAAGCCGAGGAACAACACGCCGGTAGCCATTTTAGTACAACACCTCTGAAAAATGTCAACTGCCGGCGTGTTTTCCGACTTTCAACAGTATCTGGACCAAGACCATAGCTGAAAGAGGTCTGAAACAGTTGACTGTCTGATTATTAAAAATCGTCGAAAAGGTATGGCGTGAAATTCAGACGGCGATCTTCAATCGTGATTGGCCAGTGAATCGAACTAGGGCTAAAACATGTGTGTAAAGAAGACTCAAGAGGAGAAGAAAGGGTCTCCTGAGGGAAGGGGGTGGGTGGTGGTATCAGTGTAAGATCTAGTCAAATAATCAAGTTTTAAAATGGAGTGACTGAGGGCGGAAAATGAAGCAAAACTGAGAAAGAGAGGGGGTTAGTTACCGCCAAGGACACAGACAAACGGAGTACAGGACAAGACACAATGCATTTCAATTTCTTGGGTCTTCTTCAGGCAAAACAAATAACATTTAGGACAGTGAAAACGAAGAACGAGAAACCACTTATCTTCCATGTTCGCCGCACGATCAAAAATCAATTGAATGCCCAAAATGCGCAATCCTCTCAAAGAAATGGGAGATATATCTAAGATTTCTCAGAATCCTCTATGTAGAAAAATAGCTGAAACTCTCAAGAAAGAAATATTCAAAAGGAAAAGAAATGTGAAAACAAACCACAAACAAAGTGCCACAGGCAAACGAAGGTGAAAGATATCAGAGCTCGAAAATTGCAAGTTTGTGGTATAGAAGAGGCAGATTTGGAAGATTTTAATTATTCTATTCAGGTTTCGGTAAAATGACACGTTGAGCTTGACCTGACCGTAGACGAAAGCCACAGTGGTTTCCCTTGTCGAGAAGGATTAGGGGAAGTGAAAAAGCAGACGACAGGCAGTGGTTGGGCCACCAAACTTGTGTATGAAGTACACTCTTACACAGCTGGTAGCACTGATTTGGTACTGTTGACAGGTTTTCTGCCCTTGTAGGAATGCACAAATTCAGTTATATGGAGACCTATGTTATTCAAGGTTAGTATCCGGTCTATTTCACATAGTTTTCATTTATTGTTGTTGTGGAGCTGGAACTAAAAAGAGAGTTGAGGTCAGAGGTGAGGATGTTGTGTAGGGGCCCCTCTACTGTGATTGTTGTGATTTAGAACTTATGACTTGTGTGTTTCTGCTGGGAAGTCCATGTTCTTTTCTTTTTGTTGTTGTCATTTGTTTTGTCTGAAGAATATTTTGCGTTTTTTGTGTTTTGTTTTGTTTTTAAATTCATCTTAAATAAATGTTAGCGAACCGCCCAGAGAACGTGGACAAACGAGTCACAAGACAAAACACAAACGCGTTTCGCACCTCTTAGGTCTTCCTCAGGTGAGACATAAACGAATAAAACAACGAAAATTCACTTAAAGTTTAAGATTTATTTAGATTTCCGCCTGCAGTCGTCTCGCTTTGCAATTAGATCTATTTTAAATTCAGCTTTTCTTCAGTGCCCAATGTTTCGTAATAACAACACGCAAGCTCAGACGAATGAACTGTCGGTTCCGTTTTTAATACGTTTCTGGGAACGTCGGTAACCACGACCTTGAACTTCTCAAATACCTCATAGCCTTTTGTCTTAAGTTGCAAACCAAGTAAGACAAGTTGCTTTTTCATATTTTTTTTTAAAAAATATTAATGTTTAAAGCTTAACATTTAAACTCACAGAAATATGAATATGACTGATCAGCCACAGCAAAGTCCTTAATAGAGTTTGAGCTGCATTGTGAGCAATTGAACAGATGAATCAAGTTTTCACTTTTCTCTTTTTGTACTCCCAGTTCTTTTAGAACAGGGAGTACTTTACAATGGGAACGAAGAAATGCTGTGGGGTGTGTGTGTGTGTGTGTGTGTGGTGTGTGTGGTGTGGTTTTGTGTGTGCGCGCGCGCGCGCGTGTGTGTGTGTGTGTGTGTCCGTCCGTCCGTCGTCCGTCCCTGTCAAAATGTGTTCTACTCACTCCAGACAAAACTGCGGGCCGATCTTTTTGAAAATTTGTAGATACATTCATTTAGGGTCATGGATTTATGCCCGTGTGTTATTTTACCGTTATATCCGTTACTAACGGCCATAACGAATTTTCCCCCCTTTATTGAATATTCAGAAAGTACGCGGCCGATCTCTCAGAAATTTGTAGGGATGTCCATTATGGGTCACGGATCATGCCCGATGTGTTACTTTACCCTTATATCCGTTACTAACGCCCATAACGGCTTTATTTTTTTATGGAATGTCTCAGAAAGTACTTGGCCGATCTTTCTGAAATTTTGTAGACATGTCCATTATGGCACAGATGATGCCTGATGTGTTATTTTAAAGTTATAGCCGTTACTAACGGCCGATCTTTCTGAAAATTTGTAGGCATGTTCTTATGGGTCACGGATGATGCCAGATGTGTATTTTCTGTTATGGCCGTTTCTAACGGTTATAACGGCCCATAACGGGTTTTTTTTCTTTATAGAATAAACTGAGAAAGTACATGGCCCCATCTTGCTGAAAATTTGAAGGTATGTTCATTATGGGTCACGGGTCATGCCGGATGTTTTCGTTTATGTTATAGCCCTTACTAAAAGGCTATAACGGCCCATAATGGTTTTTCTTTTTTAAGGAATATCTCAGAAAGTACTTGGCCCATCTTTCTGAAAATGTGTAGGTATGTTCATAATGGGTCACGGATGATGCTCGATGTGTTATTTTAAAACCCTTATAGCCGTTACTAACGGCCTAACGGTTTTCCTTTTTTATGGAATATCTCAGAAAGTACTGGCCGATCTTTCTGAAATTTGTAGGGTGTTCATTTTAGGGCACGGATGATGCCCGATGTATATTTTACCGTTAAGCCCCTACTAATGGCTTAGCGGCCCCTAACGGTTTTTCTTCTTTATAAGAATTCTTAGAAAGTACATAGCCGATCTTTCTGAAAATTTTTAGGTATGTTCATTTGGATCAGGATCATGCCTATGTTTTCCTTTACCATTATAGCCCTAACTAACGGTTAAACGGCCCGTAATTGTTTTTCTTTTTATGGAAAATCTCAGAAAGTTAAATTGGCCGATCTTTCTGAAAATGTGTAGGTATGTTCATTAAAGTGTCACGATCATGCAAGATGTTTTTCTTTTACCATTATAGCCGCTAACGGCTATAAGGCCCATAACGGTTTTTTTTTCTTTATGGCCTATCTTAGAAAGTACTTGGCCGATTTTCTGAAAATTTGTAGGTATGTTCAATTTTGGGGCACGGATTAGCCCAAAGTTTTATTTTACCATATAGCCATTACTAATAGCTATAATGGCCCCTAACGGTTTTTCTTTTTATGGAGTATCTCAGAAAACACTTGGTGATCTTTCTGAAAATTTGTAGGTATGTTTATTATGGGTCACGGATGATGCCCGATGTTTTGTTTTACTGTTATAGCCGTTACTAACAGCTATAACAGCCCATAACAGTTTTCTTCTTTATGGAAAATCTCAGAAAGTACTTGGCCAATCTTTCTGAAATTTGTAGGTAGTTCATTAAGAGTGACAGATGATGGCTGATGTTTACCCGAATAGCCGTTACTAATGGCTATAGCAGCCAAAAATGGGTTTTTCCTCTTTATGGAATATCTCGCGCGTATTCAAGATAAATTGGGAGTATGTTTATATGCTTTGCATCTTGTTTATTTTATAAAGTCTTTTTTTGTAGTCTTCTTCCTTTCTTTTCCTCATCTCCTCTTTTTTCCGATTAAATGTCAAAATCAAGAACATGTTAAACTGTTTTCCTACACTGTTGTTAAATGTTAATGTGAAACAGAAAAAGAATTATAACAGTGATTGTATAACATACAATTATTACAGTCAGAGTGTTTAAAGCAGTGGTTTGCTGGGAGTTAACCAATGGAACCCTGGGGGTACTAGCGTGAACTTTTAAAAAAGGGGGGGGTTTTTGGGGGTGGTTTGGGGTTTTTTTTTGGGG
>CM031621.1:37034191-37092627 GCA_018398815.1 Conus ventricosus
AGACTGAAATCATCAGAGACCTGGCGTTGCTGCGCGTTAATGTACAAAAAATCTCATTGGAGTCTTACATAGATTTCTTGTAGAATTTTGATTGTTGAGTCAAAAGCAAGACACTCTTCTATGTACTCATAAATTTCTGGAGACACGAAATTGACAAGTATTCTGAGCCGGTCAGGGACACGTGGTTTGCATTCTTCAATGAAGTTTATGAACGTACAGTACCAGTGCTTCCACTGCTTCGCTGCAGCTGGAGAACTTCGATCCAGATCTAACCTTGCAGGTTTCAGAAGAGTCGAAATCTTATCCATGATCTTGATGATGTGAACTTGCTGATTACGTCAACATATTAAGTTGGTTAAATTGTCGTATTTCAGGACTTAGCCTTTAACCAACTTAAGATAAGATGTCTGCTAGCGACTGGATATCGTTGGTAACCATAGCAAAAAGGAAATGACATAAAAGTAAGAAACTCAGAAAAACACGCAATATGAAGTATGAGGTCATTTGCGTAGAACAAATATTACGACAATAACGTACATTTATAGAGCGACCTTTCTCACTAGAGCTCACAACGCTTTAGATCTACAATATTTAACTATAAACATGTCAAAAACAAAAATAACTATACAAAACCATAAACCCAGTCACCTCATCAATTATGACAATGAAACATAGCAAGGAGAGGGGGGGGGGGGGGGACCACATTGACACCACACACACACACACACGCACGCACGCACACGGGTACGTGCCAGATTGCCGACTTTTGAGCACTCTCTCAGCCCTTCGGGCTTAAATGTGTGAGCACGACTTGGCCTAGGCTAACGGCCTTCGTTCATTCGTCCTCTCTCGGGCTTCGCCCTACTCTAATCTAAAGACCATCGATTCTGCTTTGGAATAGACTGGGACACTGGTTACGCCAGGGGGGAGCCTTGCAGTATGGACGTGTTCGGCAATCTGGCACGCGGCAAACTGGCATGCACACTGTCAGTTTTCAAGTGTAACACTTACAACACGTAACGCAGTGACACACCCAGTAACAAGACAAAAATGTTTTCTATAAAAAAAAAAATATATTCCTTGAACAGATGGGTTTTGAGTGCAGAGCGGAAAGCAGAGTCAGTTTTGGCAGAGCGGATCGAAAGTGGGAGACAGTTCCAAACAGAAGGGGCTGCAAAAAAGAAGGAACGTTCACCATAGGTTTTGTTGAAACGCGTTGCTTGCAGAGTGTGAGAGTGTCGGATGATGAGCGGAGTGTTCTTGCTGGTGTGTATATGCTAACCAGGTGAGAAAGATAGGCAGGGCCAGATCCACTGACGGCGCGAAAACACATGCATGTGTGGAGAAGTGAAGAAAAGTTATTTACGATTTTTTTCAGTCATTATTACAAGAGAAATCACTCTTAACAAACGAATGACGTCAAACGCTCTTTAATCATAAAGATGAGATTGTAGATCCAAAATAGAATATGTTTCCATGGAAGATAGGTAAATATAAGTTATATCGAAACAAGCAAATCATCGGAAACTTGATTAAGTTTCATTTAACAGTTGTTGGTTACAATTAGATTATTATATTGCATTTATCGATAGTTTGTTATAGTATTATTTTTGCTTCGATGTCATGTTGGGGGAGATGTCGTAAGGTTTGGCTTTAAAATTTGTTTCGATGTTATTTTGTTTGGGTGGTGGTATTTTGGGCGCGACAATGCGACGAGTTTTATAAAAGGAGGTGTGTTTGTGTTTTCAGGGTTTTTTGTTCTTCGCAGTTTCTTCGTTTGTTCTTGCGGGGGTTCGCTGACAGTGCTTGCTGACCATCCTTGCTAATAAAAGGAAGAGACACGATTTGGTCGGCTCAAGATTGTTGCCTGGTGATCTGAGGTGGTTGCTTGCGTTTTGTTTCTATTGATCCACAACCCCGAGATTTAGCTGCAATTAATTGGCAAAGTGGCAGGCACAAAAGATAAAATTTGAGCACCGACTATTAAGATTGAAGTTGAAAATCCTTGGTTTTCGATCGAGCTCTTCCCTTTTCCCCTAAGCATTTCCACAGTTTTTTGGGTGTCGAAGGGGGGGTGGATCAAATATAGAAGAAACCTATATTACAGCAGCCAGATCAGAAACCCGGCTCGGTCCAGCCCAGTTTCTTCAGTTAGATTAGGCCATTGAAGAGATGATGCCCATTGGCGAACCCCAAGACAAAAAACACTGTGCTGGCGACATTCCAGCAACCGAAACCCCCTGCAGACTCTACAAGCGCGTAATTTTTCGGCCCGAGGCGACGTGGAGGATTTCCCCCCAGAGGGCCCCTACTGCAACTTAGCCCACCCCAGACCGTTAGCGGCAAGCTGGCTTTTTAACTCACTGACGGAAGCCAAGCAAGAGACCCTGACACGGAAGCAGGGGGATCAACTCAGCTGAGAAAATAATAAAATTTCTTGAAAAAAATGGGGGGGAAAAAAAAAGACATCAACACGCGGCGCCCTTTTTTCAGGCGACAGCTTGGTGGGGGGCAGCTATGGGCGAATACCATCAACACCCCGCATGCTAGGGGGTCAAGATTACGAGGCGAATCCTGCGCGCCTCTGGCCCAAACATTATTCGGGAGCCTTCTCAAGGGCCCTGCCCCGGCACCCTTGAAGAGGGACATAAGCTTTTTAAAAGGGAAACCCCGGGCTCCCTTTCATAGAAGCAAAAAAGCAAACGATGGATGGGGAAACCCATCGTGAAAATGCATCAACAGACATCACTGGGCCCGACATGTGCGCGGTGGGGAGAAGATATCGGCGCTGCTCTGAAGACGGAACCCCTCAAGCAACACCTACACCAAAATAGAAGAACACGTCAATCCCCCTGAATTTGGCAGAAAAGCGTGTCCCCCCAGAAACATTCCTCACCTTCCTTCCCCCCCCACCCAGCTTCCCCGTTACCGGAGTGCTGGTGGTCCCAGCGAAAGGACCGTCCAAGCAAAAACTGCCGAGCAAGACAACAGATCCCCAAAAGGGAGCAAAGACAAATCAACAGGGCACAGGTTGCGGGGGGAAACGAGTCCCCCCGCGTTATGGAAAAAAAAGCGGGGGGGGGGGGGGGGGGGGGGGGGGGGGGGGGGGGGGGGGGGGGGGGGGGGAAAAAGAAGCAGTCAAAAAATAAAAGAATCAAGTTCGCGAAAAGGGCGCGATAAAAGGGAAAAAACGAAGACAAACCCCCCCGGAAAGATGTCGAGATGAATCGTAACGCGGACGAACAGGCTCTTGGACACGGGAGCGAAGTAACGACTGTCACAGAAGTTTGGGCTGCAAGAAATCTAAAGAATTTCGAAAGAAGATGGCCTGTAAAAATCGAGCAGTAAAGGGGGGCAGGGGTCCCCTACCCCCGCCATCTACTTGGTCGACATACGAGCTTCAAATACCCTCTGCTAAAAAACACCCCGGTCTTCGTAGTAAAAACCCTGGGCCCCTTTTTGGGGGAAAAGAAGGAACGGTCCCAGTACTGTGGGATGAACGTTTTGGGAACCCTCCCTGAAAAATGCTTAAACTTCTCCAACCCTTCAACTCTTAGGGCAAAAAAATCAAGAAGAAGAAGAGTCTCCCAAAGGGGCTCACTCGACGATTCCCTTAACAAAAACCCTGCCTTCTCTATTGCGACAAAAAAAAGTTCAACCCCGAAGAGTTCATCCCCGATGGCTTCCTATCGACGAAACCTTTCCCCACCCAAAAAAGAAACCATATTGTGCCTCACCGTTTTACTGCCTAGATTAGAAGATCCCTAAAACTTGCCCGCAAAGCAAGAGCTATTCTAAAAAACCAGTAATTTTTTTAAGAAGAAGAAAAAGAAAAAAAAAAAAAAGGAAGACCAACAGTGGTTAGGGTTTAGAAAATAGGCTTGGAAAAGAAGAGAAAATTTTGGGGAAAGGAAAAACAAAAGCAGCAAAGAACTTTAATATTTTTTTTGAGAGTTTATCTTTGATAAAGTTTAAATTTTATTTTGTCTTTTTACAATGTCCATTTTTAGCAAATATAAAAATGTTTAATTTTTTTTTTTTTTTGAAACGTTCTTTTTTTAGCAAATTTCATGGAAATAATTTCTTTTTCTTTCGTGGTGGTGTGGCTACAGAAGATTAAGAAAGACGAAATTCCTTTTCCTGTTCTCCCTTTTTATTTCGTGCCTTATTTATAAAATAACGCAAAGAACAAAACTTCTCCTGAAAAATAAGTTGTAAAGTGCTTTTTTAAATTTTCCTTTTTTCCCCTTGTTTCAAAAATCGCCCTTTTTTTACAAAAAAAAGCAGTTTGAAATTTTTATTTTGGTTTGCCTTGTTTAAAAAAGCAAGTGAATGAAAAGAAACATGTCTTTTGAATAACGGATTTCCCCATTATTTAAAATTTTTTAATATTGCCCATTAAAGATAGAAATGAATCAAATTGTCCTAACTCTTTAAAAAGAAAAAGAAAATATCAAATATCTTATTCTTTTATTTAAGGGGACCCTTTAATAATCGAGGGGGGGGGGGAGAAAATTTTTGAAAATTATTTAAAAATTTTCTTTATATATTTTGGGAAGGGGCAGAAACCCCAATAAGGAAATTTTAGGGAAATGGGTTATATACCCATCCCCGCCCTGTCCAAATTTCGATCAATGGGGCATGAAAAACAAGAGAGGGGCAGATGGGGGAAGTGAAGAAAAGTATTTCGTTTTTTTTTAGTCATTTTTACAAGGAAATCACTCTTAACAAAGAATGACGCAAAAAGCTCTTTTAACATAAAGATGGATTGTAGATCCAAAATAAATATGTTTCCCTGGGATGGTAAATATAAGTTATATCGAAACAAGCAAATCATCAAACTTGATTTAAATTTCATTTAACAGTTGTTGGGTTTCAAATTTGATATTTTTAAATTTCATTTATCGATAGTTTGTTATAGTATTATTTTTTCTTCGATGTCTTGGTAGGTGATTTTCGTAGGTTGGTCGTTGATTTTTTCGATGTTTTGTTGTTTGGGTGATTGGGAGTGTTGGCGTCCGTTCAATTGACGAGAGTTTTAAAAAGGAGAGTGTGTTTTTTGTGTTCAGGGTTTTTGTTTTTTGCCGTTGTTCTTGCGTTGTTCTTTTGAAGGGTCTCGTACAGATCTTGCTGACCATCCTTGCTGACATAAAAAAGAAGAGAAGCATCGATTTGGTTGGTTCAAATTGTTTTTTTCCGGTGATCTGAGCGTGGTTCTTGCTGTTTTGTATTCTTGATCCACCCAAAACCCGCAGATTTAGTCTGCAGATTTTAAACGTGCAAAGTGGGGGCACAAGATGAGATTGAGATCCCAATATATAAGTTAAGTTAAAATCCCTTTGGGTTTTGATTGAGCTCTTGCCCTTTTCCCCAAGTCACTTTTCCCCACATGCAACATGCAAAATTTTTATCTAAAGCGTGCTTTTTATGGGGGGCCCGTGCAGAGTGTGGAATCGGGGTTGTGTGGTCTTACGGGGGAAACCCCCAAGACCAGGCATGCTGCTTTTTTGTAATCTTGAATTCGTTATTAAGATCTTGTGGGGAATTTACAAGGAGACCATTGCAAAAATCCCAAGGGAGAGCACAATGCCGAAACGAAAAATTTTTGTTACCTCAGTTGAGGGAAATGGGATTTAGCTGTCGAGGGCCAATTTAACCGACGATTACGTTTATGACCCGGCATTCATTGTCAATGTGGTCAAGAACAATGCAAAAATTCTTTTTTGATTTTGAAAAAGAAACAGTGGCCCCACCCACAACAAGCAGTCCGGTAATGGAGCAGACAGTGACGTTTTTGGTGAAGAAATGACTAAAGCTTTAGTTTCTCATCGTTTAACTTGAGTTTGTTAAATGTCATCCATGATTTGAACATCCTGAATACATGCTTGCATTGACTGAACCAGCTCATTGACATGGCTGGGTTCTGCAGACTTTTGTAACTGAGTGAGACAGAACAGAGTGAGATGAGATGATATCAGACAAGGGTGTTGTATACAAAACAAACAAAATGGGCCAAGGACAAAACCCTGTGGCACTCCATAGGCCGATTATACGCTGGGTCAGATTTGCAGTTTTTGAATAGATGCAGTCTGAGTGCGGTTGGATAGGTATGATTCAAACCAGTGAAGGGCTGTTCAGAAAGTACTTGTACCGACACTGGTTCACATGTAAAACAAGATGGCGAACTGTAGAGTAAGTCATGGCGCTAACTTTGATAACACCACTGATTTACAACAGATTTTCAGTTGATAACTCCCATCACTTCCTATCTAACTACCCTTTCATAGCCACAATGACCAAGGAATACTCCCACCTTACTCCCTCCATTTTTCCTCCCTGGTCCTCCCTCTGAGCTTCACAAAAGTCAATAGGAGAGTGGTGGCTGGTAAGGAAACAGATGGAGCAAGCAACATTGGTCTCCTCAGAACAAAATGTCCATTTGGTGAATATGCAGGTGTTTGACATGTACAATATTCTTCTTCCCATCCAGATATCCCGTAATCACATGAATTGTATGTGGGTTCTTCCTATACTCAGTTTGTTTAGTCTATTCAATACTTGTATTGAAAGACGCTGTCTGAGGCAAACCATTTAATCATTCTTCCTATATACTCTTTTTTTTCTTCTTTCCTTTTGGACTCTCTGCAGTAAATGTGTTACTGCTGAATGTATTTCTCACCTAATTAACTGAAAACAGGTTTACGGCACTAATTATTTTTGTAATTAATGCTAACATCCAGCTTTTAGGCTACCCCTGCACCATAGCTCAGTAGTTACACAGTATAACCAGCCTGACAACCCTCTCAACATTTCAGACTTAAGTGTTTCTGAAGATGAAGCCCTCTCTCTCTCTCTCTCTCTCTTTCTCTCTCTCTCTCACCTCATTATCACTAACAGCCTTCCTCTCCTTTGCTTAGCAATCTATTCCATACACATTCTCGGGCGAACCAAGTTCAAATGGTAATTTCAAATGGTAATAAACAGTTTGGGAAAGTGTTGGCGAGTTAACAATGTTTAAGCAAATAGATATCAATGCAAAGTTACTGCAATCAACAAATACATCGCCGTCTGCTGCTTGTCTTTAGTTACGACTGCCAGTGAAAGGAACCTGCACACTGCACAATTTTCTTCTTCTTCTTCTTCTTCCTAAAATACTGGTTCACTCAAAAACGAGTAGGTCACCAGCGCGCATATTAAAAAATAAAATAAATAACATAAAACAGTGCGACTCCTGTTGGCCCCTGGAGCAAATTTGGCAACAAGGGGTCGCACTCGATTTAAAAGCAATGGCCAAATTCAGGCCCAGGTGATAATAAAATATCTGGGGAAATAAAAATAGAAAATCATCAATATGCAGATCTCAAAACTGTCGAATCAATTTGTCCTTGAATGAGATTGCACTTGTGGCGATCTTGATGGCACCCGGCAGTGAGTTCCACAGCCGTACAGAAACTGGATAAAAAGAATGTAAGTGGTTGTCAATATTTGATGCAGGTATGGTATAACATTGACCGCCACTTCCTGGTGCTACTTTTATTCAATACTAGTTGTTCCATTGGAATATCAATTACTTTAGCTCTGCCTTTGAAAAAGGTGTTAAGTTTAATAAAAGCTCTTCTCTCTTCTAAGGGTTTCCATTCTAATTTCCTCATGTTCTTCCTAGTATTCCCCTTTTCTCTGATGTGGTTCCCTGTTACGAACCGTGCTGCTCTCTTCTGAATCTTTTCGAGGTTATCAATGTCCTTTAGATGGTAAGGATCCCAAACTGAGCAACCATATTCCAGTACTGGTCTAACCAGTGTTTTGTAGCAGTCGTCTTTAACCTTTTGGGGGCAGTCATTGATGTTCCTGTATAAGAAAGCTAAGATGTTATTTGCTTTCTTACATACTAAATTGTAATGTTCTTTCCATTTGAGACGACTATCTATAATCACGCCTAAATATTTTGCAGCATTAGTTTCTTTAAGAATAGTATTATGGATAGAATAATCTGATCTAATTGGTGAGCGTTTGTTACATATACGCAACACTTGGCACTTTTGGGGATGAAATTCCATTTTCCAAGTTCTTTCCCACTCTTGTAAAGCGTTTAGATCTTCTTGTAGAATGCGAGTATCATTCTTGCTTCTGATTGTTCTATATACTAAACTGTCATCTGCAAAAAGCCTTATAGTAGTTCCAGGAGAGAGATTTCTACTTATGTCATTTATATAAATTAAGAAAAACAAGGGCCCCAGAACAGTTCCCTGTGGTACACCTGACAAGACTGGTTTACAATGGGATGACGACCCTTCCACAACAACTTTCTGCGTTCTCCCAACGAGGAATGATCTAGCCCATTTTAGCAAAGAACCGTCAATGCCAATGTGTTCTAATTTAAGCAGCAGGCCCTCATGGTCAACCTATATCAAAGGCTTTAGAAAAGTCTAATAAAATTGCATCTATTTGCTGTCTGTTATTTAAACAGTTACTAAAATCATTGAGAGTTGTTATAAGTTGAGTCTCACAACTCCTTCGCTGTCTAAAACCATGCTGGGAATTATTTAAGAAGTCATATTTGTCAAGATGGTCCATTATGCTACTATATATTATGTGTTCAAGTAGTTTAGCTGATATGGATGTAAGAGATACAGGTCTATAGTTCTCTGCTTTTGTTTTGTCACCCTTTTTGAATAAGGGAACAATGCTCGCATCTCGCCACTCATCAGGTATTACTCCCTGGTCCAGTGAAGCTTGGTAAAGTAATTGGTATACCTCACTCAATTCATTGGCACATAATTTTAAGAGCTTGCCAGGAATGCCATCGGGACCAGTAGCTTTGTTTCATTGATATTGGTCAGTAACTTAAATACTCCTGCTTTGTTTACTTTGATGTTTTGCATTTCAGGGAGTTTATCATCATCCTTTAGTCTAACGTTAATTAAAGGTTTGGGATTTGAGAAAACTGAACAAAACTGCTTGTTTAGTAAGTTTGCTTTCCCTTCAGGGTCCTGTATTAGGTTATTCTGGTTGTTTCTCAGGTCTGGAATCCCAATGTTGTCCTGTCTCTTACTCCTTATGTAAGACCATAATTTCTTGTTTTGATGATCACCTTCCGAAATCATCGAATTAACATAATTGGAGTGAGCAAGTCTACATTCTCTCTGACACCGTCTCTTAATATGTTTATACCTAACCAGTAATTTTTCTGAATTAGGATGTAGTTTCAATTTCTTAAAGAAACGATGTTTCCTTCTCAACAAACGTTTAGTTTTTGTAGTAATCCATGGCTGGTGGTTCTTGCTTGAAGTTATTTTAGTAGGTATGTTGTCATCCATAATAAATTCCAAGTTAGATTTTATACACTTCCAAAGGTCACTGACATTATCTTTAACACTATGGGACCTCAAAAAAAGACGGCTGAAATCACGAGTATCCCTGCGCAATTTTGGTAAATCTGCTTGGTTCCAGAGTCTGATGGTACGTTTAGGGGGTTTTCTTCGAAAGGGTTGAAAGTTGCTCTCTAAGAGAACTATATCATGATCACCCAGGCCTGCAATTAATTCCTGATTGCCTAAGGCGCCTGGACAATTGGTAAAAAATAAATCCAGGAATGCCTTACCACGAGTTGGTGATTCAACTGACTGTACTAATCCAAGGTCTTTGGTGGCATCAAAAAACTGAGTATTAAATATTTTACTGTATTGATTACCAAGTATGGCATCTTCACTCCAATCAATATCTGGTAAGTTAAAGTCTCCACCAATCCATAATATTGCCTTCCTATTGGCCAAAACATATTAGAAATGTCTCTGCAGATCGACGAACATACATTTTCATCTGAGTCTGGAGGTCTGTAAACTGATCCAACAATGACAGGTCTCTTATTCCTAAAATTAATCCTACAAAATAAACTTTCACTATTTTTGCCTTGATATAAAAACTCACTGCTAAGTTCTTCCTAATGGCAATCAAGACTCCCCCACCTCTTTTTCCAAGTCTGTCCTTTCTATAAATATCAAAGTCCTCCATTAGAAGTTCGCTGCTGGATGTTCCAGTTTCTAGCCAAGTTTCTGTTCCAATTACAACATCAATGTTTTTTTCGGTGACTAAATTACTGAGTTCTTCCTTTTTCTTTATAAGAGATTGAAAATTTATAAGAGATTGAAATTACAACTATGCATTTAAGTTTATCTTTTTCTCTTAATGATTTGGGGTTCCGTTGCACTTTATGATTTGGGATTTTATCAGTTTTAGAATCAGGGGTGGATGCAAACTTATTACAAAATTTCAAGTTTCTTTTGGGGATCGGTCTGGTGAGATAGGGTCAAAACGGTTTGCTTTCTGAGCTGCAGTCTTCAATAGAATCTTCAAAAAGTCTCGAGCTAAAGTTTGGAAGCCCGCAGGTAAAACAAGTCCAAGATATATCACTATTGCATAATGCTTCATAAACTGCTGAATTCATTAACATACATTTAGTGTGATACCATGAATTGCAGACGTCACAGGCAACTGCTTTATGTTTCCATGTGACTCTTAAATTGCAAACTCCGCATGGATATTTTACTTTGGTGGACGGACCAGGATTGAGTTCAATGTCTCCCGATAGGATAAGGCTTAAAAGCCATGATTTAACTCCTCTATGTCTAACTCTTTTAATCAAACAATTCCTTATCACTGTACTATTTCTGATGTTAATTGAAATCAGGGTTCAAATCTGGGCCTAGTAATAGACGTGAGAACAGTACTCGGCACAGGTGCACACAGGAGACCAACATGGTTCAGGTTGCACAGTTTTTGAAACCTGCAAAAATAGAACTAAAGGCGTCTACATCTACATCTAAAATTTCAAAATTAAACTGAGTGCTAGGAATATTGTTGTTCCTGTCACATGTGGAAAGAGCAAGGAAAATAAAAACTTTTAACGAAGCCGAGGAACAACACGCCGGTAGCCATTTTAGTACAACACCTCTGAAAAATGTCAACTGCCGGCGTGTTTTCCGACTTTCAACAGTATCTGGACCAAGACCATGAGCTGAAAGAGGTCTGAAACAGTTGACTGTCTGATTATTAAAAATCGTCGAAAAGGTATGGCGTGAAATTCAGACGGCGATCTTCAATCGTGATTGGCCAGTGAATCGAACTAGGGCTAAAACATGTGTGTAAAGAAGACTCAAGAGGGAGGAAGAAGGGTCTCCTGAGGGAAGGGGGTGGGTGGTGGTATCAGTGTAAGATCTAGTCAAATAATCAAGTTTTAAAATGGAGTGACTGAGGGCGGAAAATGAAGCAAAACTGAGAAAGAGAGGGGGTTAGTTACCGCCAAGGACACAGACAAACGGAGTACAGGACAAGACACAATGCATTTCAATTTCTTGGGTCTTCTTCAGGCAAAAACAAATAACATTTAGGACAGTGAAAACGAAGAACGAGAAACCACTTATCTTCTCATGTTCGCCGCACGATCAAAAATCAATTGAATGCCCAAAATGCGCAATCCTCTCAAAGAAATGGGAGATATATCTAAGATTTCTCAGAATCCTCTATGTAGAAAAATAGCTGAAACTCTCAAGAAAGAAATATTCAAAAGGAAAAGAAATGTGAAAACAAACCAAAACAAAGTGCCACAGGCAAACGAAGGTGAAAGATATCAGAGCTCGAAAATTGCAAGTTTGTGGTATAGAAGAGGCAGATTTGGAAGATTTTAATTATTCTATTCAGGTTTCGGTAAAATGACACGTTGAGCTTGACCTGACCGTAGACGAAAGCCACAGTGGTTTCCCTTGTCGAGAAGGATTATGGGAAGTGAAAAAGCAGACGACAGGCAGTGGTTGGGCCACCAAACTTGTGTATGAAGTACACTCTTACACAGCTGGTAGCACTGATTTGGTACTGTTGACAGGTTTTCTGCCCTTGTAGGAATGCACAAATTCAGTTATATGGAGACCTATGTTATTCAAGGTTAGTATCCGGTCTATTTCACATAGTTTTCATTTATTGTTGTTGTGGAGCTGGAACTAAAAAGAGAGTTGAGGTCAGAGGTGAGGATGTTGTGTAGGGCCCGTCTACTGTGATTGTTGTGATTTAGAACTTATGACTTGTGTGTTTCTGCTGGGAAGTCCATGTTCTTTTCTTTTTGTTGTTGTCATTTGTTTTGTCTGAAGAATATTTTGCGTTTTTTGTGTTTTGTTTTGTTTTTAAATTCATCTTAAATAAATGTTAGCGAACCGCCCAGAGAACGTGGACAAACGAGTCACAAGACAAAACACAACGCGTTTCGACCTCTTAGGTCTTCCTCAGGTGAGACATAAACGAATAAAACAACGAAAATTCACTTTAAAGTTTAAGATTTATTTAGATTTCCGCCTGCAGTCGTCTCGCTTTGCAATTAGATCTATTTTAAATTCAGCTTTTCTTCAGTGCCCAATGTTTCGTAATAACAACACGCAAGCTCAGACGAATGAACTGTCGGTTCCGTTTTAATACGTTTCTGGGAACGTCGGTAACCACGACCTTGAACTCTCTCAAATACCTCATAGCCTTTTGTCTTAAGTTGCAAACCAAGTAAGACAAGTTGCTTTTTCATATTTTTTTTTAAAAAATAGTTAATTGTTTAAAGCTTAACATTTAAACTCACAGAAATATGAATATGACTGATCAGCCACAGCAAAGTCCTTAATAGAGTTTGAGCTGCATTGTGAGCAAATTGAACAGATGAATCAAGTTTTCACTTTTCTCTTTTTGTACTCCCAGTTCTTATAGAACAGGGAGTACTTTACAATGGGAACGAAGAAATGCTGTGTGTGTGTGTGTGTGTGTGTGTGTGTGTGTGTGTGTGTGTGTGTGTGTGTGGCGCGCGCGCGCGCGTGTGTGTGTGTGTGTGTGTCCGTCCGTCCGTCCGTCCGTCCCTGTCAAAATGTGTTCTACTCACTCCAGACAAAACTGCTGGGCCGATCTTTTTGAAAATTTGTAGGTATACATTCATTATGGGTCATGGATGATGCCCGATGTGTTATTTTACCGTTATATCCGTTACTAACGGCCATAACGATTTTCCCTCTTTATTGAATATCTCAGAAAGTACGCGGCCGATCTCTCAGAAAATTTGTAGGCATGTCCATTATGGGTCACGGATCATGCCCGATGTGTTACTTTACCGTTATATCCGTTACTAACGGCCCATAACGGCTTTATTTTTTTATGGAATGTCTCAGAAAGTACTTGGCCGATCTTTCTGAAATTTGTAGACATGTCCATTATGGGTCACAGATGATGCCTGATGTGTTATTTTACCGTTATAGCCGTTACTAACGGCCGATCTTTCTGAAAATTTGTAGGCATGTTCATTATGGGTCACGGATGATGCCAGATGTGTTATTTTGCTGTTATGGCCGTTTCTAACGGTTATAACGGCCCATAACGGTTTTTTCTTCTTTATAGAATATCTGAGAAAGTACATGGCCGATCTTGCTGAAAATTTGAAGGTATGTTCATTATGGGTCACGGGTCATGCCGGATGTTTTCGTTTACTGTTATAGCCCTTACTAACGGCTATAACGGCCCATAATGGTTTTTTCTTTTTTAAGGAATATCTCAGAAAGTACTTGGCCGATCTTTCTGAAAATGTGTAGGTATGTTCATAATGGTCACGGATGATGCTCGATGTGTTATTTTAACCGTTATAGCCGTTACTAACGGCCATAACGGTTTTCCCTTCTTTAGGAATATCTCAGAAAGTACTTGGCCGATCTTTCTGAAAATTTGTAGGCATGTTCATTTTTATGGGTCACGGATGATGCCCGATGTATTATTTTACCGTTATAGCCGCTACTAATGGCTATAGCGGCCCCTAACGGTTTTTCTTCTTTATAGAATATCTTAGAAAGTACATAGCCGATCTTTCTGAAAATTTTTAGGTATGTTCATTATGGATCACGGATCATGCCCTATGTTTTCCTTTACCATTATAGCCCTAACTAACGGTTATAACGGCCCGTAATTGTTTTTTTTTTATGGAATATCTCAGAAAGTACTTGGCCGATCTTTCTGAAAATGTGTAGGTATGTTCATTATGTGTCACGGATCATGCAAGATGTTTTCTTTTACCATTATAGCCGCTAACGGCTATAATGGCCCATAAGGGTTTTTTTCTTTCTTTATGGCCTATCTTAGAAAGTACTTGGCCGATCTTTCTGAAAATTTGTAGGTATGTTCATTATGGGTCACGGATTTATGCCCAATGTTTTATTTTACCATTATAGCCATTACTAATAGCTATAATGGCCCATAACGGTTTTTCTTTTTATGGAGTATCTCAGAAATCACTTGGCTGATCTTTCTGAAAATTTGTAGGTATGTTTATTATGGGTCACGGATGATGCCCGATGTTTTGTTTTACTGTTATAGCCGTTACTAACAGCTATAACAGCCCATAACAGTTTTCTTCTTTATGGAAAATCTCAGAAAGTACTTGGCCAATCTTTCTGAAAATTTGTAGGTATGTTCATTAAGAGTGACAGATGATGGCTGATGTTTACCAGAATAGCCGTTACTAATGGCTATAGCAGCCAAAAATGGTTTTTCCTCTTTATGGAAATATCTCGCGCGTATTCAAGATAAATTGGGAGTATGTTTATATGCTTTGCATCTTGTTTATTTTATAAAGTCTTTTTTTGTAGTCTTCATTTCCTTTCTTTTCCTCATCTCCTCTTTTTTTCCGATTAAATGTCAAAATCAAGAACATGTTAAACTGTTTTCCTACACTGTTGTTAGTGTTAATGTGAAACAGAAAATGAAATTATAACAGTGATTGTATAATCATACAATTATTACAGTCAGAGTGTAATGCAGTGGTTTGCTGGCAGTGTAACCACTGGAAGCCCTGGTGCTGTACATATGCGTGACACTTTGAAAAGGCTTTGATGGTGGTGGTGAAGCTGAAGTCATGGCGTTCTTTGGGAAGACTGGGGGAAGGTATCACACATGGTGAATCCGTGTCTGTTTGTCTGCTGCCGATGATGGGACGTCCTCTTGCTCTTTCGCTTCAGGAAGATGACCGTTCTTGATGCAGCTGTGATGGAGGTACCTGCTGTAGATCTTTCCGATTTCTACGAACAACACCAGCAGGTGAGTTGATGAGGTAAGTGCGATTATCTGGATCAGCTGCAACAACTGTACCGGAATCATCCCAAGTTTTCTGTGTGTCAGTCTTCATAAGGACATGGTCTCCCACATTCAGCTTTAACAAAACTGCGCTCCATGCTTTTTGTCATAGTTTTGCTTGTATTGCTTCTTGTACTCTTGGTCAACTTGGCGAATTTCAGCATCCTTGGTTCCCAGAGGCTTTAGTTGTTCTGGCAGCCTGGGTAGTTTGGTCTGAAGTTGTCATCCCATGGGAGCAACTGCTGGACACTCACCTGTACTGGAGTGTGTTGTTGATCTGTAATTCAAAGCCAACTCAAGTGACTGCTGCTAGAGTAGTTTCTTGGCTATCTTAACTGCACTCTCGGCTTCTCCATTTGCTTGAGGATATCTTGGGCTGCTTGTCTGATGCTGAATGTCATGTTTTGTTGAAAACTGCCTGAATTCATTGCATTGAAACAGAGGTCCATTGTCTGTAACTATACAATCAGGTATGCCATGGGTGGCAAACAGCTGCATAAATTTCTTGATGATGACTCTTGCAGTTGTTGAAATCAGTGGTAGTACCTCGAGCCACCGTGAGTAGTAGTCCACAATGACTAGATGATCTCTGCCTTTGAAGGAACACAGGTCAGTTCCCAAGCGTTGCCAGGGTCATTCTGGTAAGGGTGTAGGGAGGAGTGGTTCCTTATGCTGTGATGGTCTGTTGGACCTGCACACCTGACATGAGTTGATGAACTGCTTGAGGTCCCTGCTGAGTCCTGGCCATCAAACTGAAGACTGTGCGTTTCGACTGCATTTGTGCAGTCCTTGATGAGTGTCATGTAGCAGGTCAAGGATTTCTTTTCTTGGTTACTTGGAGTACAATTCGACCATTGTACACTACCACAGTACCAGTCCGTTGACTACAGATAGCTCTCCTTGTGCTTGATAGTACTGCTGGAGGTTGGGTGGAGACTGAGACGGCCAACCATTCAGTATGTAGCCAATCACTTGCTGCAGCGCTGGGTCATGCACTGTTCCTTTGCGAAGACGATCTAGACACCTCTGTGACACTGGCCAGTTTAACTCGACCATGCCAATGTAGACATCTCATGTTGTCATCACTCTCTTCATCTTCCTTGAGTGAGGCACTGGATTTCTGGACAGGGCATCGGCTGTCACTATCTCCTTTCCAGGGACATGAACAACTTCAGCTCTGAACTGAGTCTCATAAGTCATCTCTGACATCGCACTGGTGCTTTGCCGAGGTCCTTGCTCTTTATCAGAGGTACTAAAGGCTTGTGATCAGTCTGTAGTTCAAATGATTTCAGTCCAACCAAATACTTTGAAAATTTTCACAGGCCCATGTGGCAGCCAGACACTCTTTCTCGATTTGAGCGTATCTCTGTTCTGCATCAGTTAAAGTTCTTGAAGCATACGCCATTGGAATAAGAGTGTGTCCTTCCCATTGCATAAGAGCTCCACCAAGTCTGTAGCTACTGCTATCAGCACTCATGATGGTTCTTCTCTCTGTACTGTAGAATCCGAGTGCTGGCATAGTCGACAATTTCTTCTTCACAGTTTCAAAAGCATTCTGTTGCACTGGCCCCCATCACCATACTGTGTTTTTCTTCAGTAAATCTGTGATAGGCTTCATTTCTGTTGCCATGTCCGGTACGAACTTGCTCATTAGTTAATTACCCTTCAGGTTGTCCTGTATTGGTCTGTGTTTGATTAAAGGTTTACTGGGAGGACTACAGAAACAGTTTGGGCTGACCCATGTTGGAATGTATGTGGTCAGAAGTTGACAAAACCATATCAAAAGGAACCAACTCTTTCTGCTTATGGCCTTTAAGCTTGACCCTTGTTGGGATGTGCATGGTTAGTAGTTCATTGAACTAAACTATTCATGCTTGAGATAGCCTTAACTGCAGAAGAGAGGTTAGGAGTCACAGAGTAACAATGTTATGAGTGAAAGAGCCACACACAGACAAGACAGACACACACATTTCTCATATCTTACACACACAAGCACAAACATGCATGCAAACTTATACACATACACACACACACACACACACACACACACACACACACACACACACACACAGATGAAAACACCCATACACCCCTACATGCAACACAAAGGACGGGAGAATCTATGCAAGTAAAGAAAGTCCAGTTTAATTAACACCTATCAACTGTCCTATTGAAAATGGAATTAGTTTCCAATTTTGCTGCCGGGCAATCTGAACAATCCTGCATTGGATTAGTGAAGTAAAGTTCACACACACACACACACACACACACACACACACACACACACACACACACACACACACACACACACCAGTCAGATTAGCAATACTGGTATCCAGTAAGAACGCAGTTTGAATCAGTGTGCATAGCTGTATTGATGATTTTATTTTTAATATTCTTATCACCACTGTTCCAGTCTTGTGATTCTTTTCATAAGATCCAAAGCAAAGTATATCCTATTCATGAAATCCATCATTAAGTCTAGAGAATATTGATAATGTTGTGATCTTGTTTGTTTATTTGTGTGTGTGTGTTTTTGTTGTTGTTGTTGTTGTTGTTGTTGTTGTTGTTGAGCAGCTTAAATAATTTTGAAATGTAGAAACATTGGTTTATAGACCACACACACACACACACACACACACACACACACACACACACACACACACACACCACTACCAGATATTTACACAGTTCTTAAACATGCACACACACATATATGTGACTAAATCATAATGGATATAACTTTGTGTTAACAATAGCAGCAATTAAATCAGTATTGCATTAAAATGTTCAGCAATTAAATCAGTATTACAAAATTTTGTTTTCTGAAAAATTACAATTATTGCTTTTTCACACTGATGAAAGACGTATGAAATGATGTTCAAAAACTGTAAACACATAGAACATTTTTTGAAGATCAGACAAGTTAATCCATTTCTGCCAAGTGGAGGCAAAATATAAATACATGAATTACTAAATATAGAACTAAGATAGACCACATATACACAGTAAAGTGTTATGCATATTAAGTTAAAATAAGATGTCATGCTGATGATGCATGTTTTGGATTTGTAGACGGTGTGTGTGGTGGTGTGTGTGTGTGTGTGTGTGTGTGTTTAAAGAAAAAGAACTTAGACCTAACTTTAAGATATAGATCTTTGGGGATGAACTTTTCACCTCTTAGAAAGGCCACTGGAAGTCAGTATGTAATTGTAGAGCAATAGCATCTGTAATCAAGGTCAGGCATTTTTTATATGCTGCTGTTGGCACAACCGTAGAGTGAGGGGACTGGCAGTGGCATAGTGAAGTGAGATGGAGAGGTAGAGGGAAAGAGAAGAGAGGAGACTGGCAGTAGCATAGGAAGTGAGATGGAGAGGTAGAGGGAAAGAGAAGTGATGGGACTGGCAGTGGCATAGTGAAGTGAGATGGAGAGGTAGAGGGAAAGAGAAGTGAGGGGACTGGCAGTGGCATAGTGAAGTGAGATGGAGAGGTAGAGGGAAAGAGAAGTGAGGGGAATGGTAGTGGCATAGTGAAGTGAGATGGAGAGGTAGAGGGAAAGAGAAGTGAGGGGACTGGCAGTGGCATAGTGAAGTGAGATGGAGAGGTAGAGGGAAAGAGAAGTGAGGGGAATGGCAGTGGCATAGTGAAGTGAGATGGAGAGGTAGAGGGAAAGAGAAGTGATGGGACTGGCAGTGGCATAGTGAAGTGAGATGGAGAGGTAGAGGGAAAGAGAAGTGATGGGACTGGCAGTAGCATAGTGAAGTGAGATGGAGAGGTAGAGGGAAAGAGAAGTGATGGGACTGGCAGTAGCATAGTGAAGTGAGATGGAGAGGTAGAGGGAAAGAGAAGAGAGGAGACTGGCAGTAGCATAGTGAAGTGAGATGGAGAGGTAGAGGGAAAGAGAAGTGATGGGAATGGTAGGGTGACAGTGGTATGGGACACTGAAAATTTTTTTTTTTTTAAAGGCCTTGACAATATCAGAAATGACAACTTGCAGAGACATCTGCAACTGCTAGTGTTGACTGCCACACGCTGTGTTTACGATATGTTGAAATTGTTATTAGATACTCCCCCCCTCCTCCATTAACACTGAGTCTTATCATTCTGCTGTTCCAGGCATTTATGACATGTGAGTCAGATAGGCAAACTGTCCTCTTGTTGACTGCTTTGTTGATGTCTACCAACTTTCTTGTGGTCCATTCATCTGATTTTTCTGGAGAATCGAACAGACTTTTTCTTTTGTAGAATTCATAACATTCCATGGTGTGTGTGTGTGTGTGTGTGTGTGTGTGTGTGTGGTGTGTGTGTGTGTGTGTGGTTAATGCAGTAAACGCATTAGGTTCAACAGGATAAAAAGGATGAATGCATTGTTGTATTTCTGTCTTATGTGCGTTTTAATACAAAAGCATTGTCCCATTTTCATTTTACACGTACTTGACTGTGCATTCATTTACCATTTCTATCTTACAAGTTGTTCAGGTGAATGCATAGCCCCATTTCTATCTTATATACTTTAGTTTGTGATTGCATTGTCCCATTTCTCTCTTACATGTGCTTGTATGTGGATGCATTGTCCTATTTGTATCCCATGTTCTCACATATGTGTGCTTGTTATGTGGGTGCATTGTCCTTTATGGATATATTATGTGTATTGATTTCTGTGGCATTTCTCTTCCTCATTTCCCTCTGTCATGCCTATACCACTCCTTCCTGATCTTTTTCTTACAGTTCTGTCTTACTTGATCTTGACTGGGTAGGCGGGAGGGGGAAGGGGGGGGGGGGGGGGGCAGAAAGCTGAGAACGATAAACAGATAGGTAGTAGGAGGTTCTGTTAACAACTCGTAAATTGTTGTTATAAATTAGTAAAATTTCAGCCAACACTGAGACAAAAAGGTTTCTGAATATATATTTTCCTCAACAGTTTTTTTGTTAATTAGAACTGCATTTCAGTGTCATTCACACTCAGCTTTTATGACCGCACTCCTTTCAAATATGCGGCAGACAAGGATGCTTATTCCAAACCAACTCAGTGTTCGAAGTAGGGTGTTTGAGGACATTTTCAGTACTCAGGTAATGAATTTAGACTGGGTGATGGTTCAGTTAGATAATGCAGATTGTATGTGACTGTGAGTTTGCTAAACCAAATAATCACAGATTGACAACTCTTTTGTGTGGCATCATGTTCAGACAGCTCCGTCAAATGTTGCCATGCACATTATGAATGGCAGTATGGACAAGCACGCTTTGTACACTTGCTGTATGAAACATATGGCACAGCCATTGTTGTCAGCCCTGTCAAATTGTGACATTAGATTTCAGCTGTGCTTTTCAATTTTTGTCTGCTAACCTTGAGAGTATTGTATAAATACTTTGTATGTTACTGTCCTTCAGTAAGAGAAATCAGTTTTGTGTCCCCTCCCCTCACCCCCCCACCCCTACCCCGAGTCCTCATCCCTGCCCCTCCCTATCTCTCTCACTGGTGGTGTGTGTGTGTGTGTGTTGGTGACATTAGGTTCAAGCTCTGCTTTTTCAATTTGGCCGGCTAATGTTGAGAGTATTGTATGAATAGGCTACTTTGCATTTACTGTCCTACAGCAAGACAAATCAGTCTGGTGTTTTTCTCCGCCAGCCCCACTGTCTGTCTGTTTGCCTTGTTCTCTCTCTCTCTCTCTCTCTCTCTCTCTCCACGTTTCTCTCTCAGTCATTCTGTATGTCTGTCTGTCTCTCTCTCGCTCTCTGTCTCTCTCTCCCTCCCTCTCTCCCGCTCTCATTTTCACTCTCTCCCTCCCTCCCTCTCTCCCCTTCCTGCCTCTCCCACCTCCCTCCCTCCCTTCTTCTTGCTTGCTGTCTTTCTTGGCATAACCTATTCAGGTATATTTTTTGTACAGTAAACAGAGGGAAAAGGTCAGTTCTTTAGATAGTCGGTCATTGTGTACAGCTGTGAAGAGAGTTGGGAGTGGTAGACTATTTTCTGTATGAGAATTACGTTAAAATTTCAGCTCCACCCTCTCACTTACTAGTGGTGGAAGGAGCAACTTTCTGGTACTAATCATCAAAAGAAATTTATATTTGTTCCCAGGACTGTTAGAATACTCAATAGTGGCTCTGAGATAAGTTTCCTTAGGCTTGTACTCTTAAAAGTATTTGTACAAGTTGTAGCTCCGAGAGACAGAATTAGAGAGAAGTTCAAACATTCAATACTGATTGAACAGCAAAGAACTGACACAAGTTAAGTGCACTTCTCACATCAACTTGACTTGTGTACACCCAGTGCAGTAACCGAAGTTTTGACAATAGACATGTTCTCACTGTTTCATCATTAGGTGAGGGAAAGCTCTGGATGAGTTGAATTGAAGTCCACTTGGATATTTTAACTTATCTAATAGTGGAGAGGATAGTTGATCTCTCTCTTGTAGCTGGTGACTGATCCTGCTGTGTAGACCTGTTGCTGTAGTGCTGGGCTGTGGTGTGTCTTCACAACCTGTCTTGCCCAGAGTTTATTGTATAACCCAGGTTTATGGCATAACCATGGTCTATGGTATAGCCCTGGTTTATAGCGTAACCATGGTGTATGTTATAACCATGGTGCATGGCGTAACCACGGTCCCAGGTCTGCAGTAAAGAGAACCTTGTCTGTAGTTAAGTAGTTGAGAGTCTGGCTTGTCAAGTTCACACATTTGCCATCAGCCTTTCAGAAGAGGTGTGAGAACTCAGCCAGCAAAGGATTACTCTATTGTAGATTTTCTACTATAAAATTATCAATCTTCACTTTGTTTAGAGGTTGTGTGGATTTTACAAAAGGAGGAGACAGTAATACAGTGTAACAATTTTAGTCAAATAACTCTTCAATGTTTCTTATGAGTTAACTTGCATTAACTTGGAATACACTTAGCCCAGGTACACATGTGGTGTAGACTGAAAGTCATACTCTACAAATCATTCCAACAATCACCAGTATTTGTAAATCAGCTTAGCAGTTTTCACCTGGTACAGGCACACTGTTTATCTGATTGAAGTGTATCATTCAGTTACCATCCTAACCAATAGAATTGCAAACCGGCAAAAGTCAGATGTTACACAAAGAATGGTGGTCAAATTGTTAACAAAGAATCATAACCACATGGTGATAGCTTTTACCACATGGTGGCAAGCAAAATAGTACCATAATACTCAGTTCATCATTTTGATAAATATCACCAAGTATTGGCACACAGTTATACTGCTTAACCACATGGCTTACCTACAATCAATGCATAGGTTCAAAAGGTAAAACATAGTTTCATCTTACATTTCTGGGAGAATCAGAACTCAGACTGAGTCAAAGAGTAGAAGAGATTACCGTGCCCCCTCTCCTGGCATCTGTCTTTTTACTTAATTCTGATCTACAGCTGGTCTGAGGAACAGTGAAGAGGAAGAGTCAGTGTCCCTATTTTATATGCTAAACTGTGCATTCTAGATTATTCCCTTGAGACAGGCTGTCACTCAGGGCAATGAGAGGGAGGGTCTTGTGTATCAGCTCCCTCCCTGAATTGTGGATTTGCCCAATCACAAACTATGGAAACTGCATTTGCTTTGGATCGAAATTAGTGTATGATAATTTATGCACACCTCTGTAGAACCAATGCTAATTAGCCAAGCGCAAGTAAACACGTTTGCGTCACTCACTCAGCTGTGCACGACTGTCCCTGAGCGGGTGGGTGAATATTAAAGAGGAGGGGGAGAGGGGAGAAGGTTTGCAAGTCAAGGGCCCCGTGCCTTTGCTCTAGTAATGCATGAGCGTGCATTCTGCTGTCAGAGTAACAACAACAACAACAATGTTAATTTTTATAGCGCCTATTCTCTTAAGATTAGGAAAACGGAAAATGGGGATGGATTGGTCACACCCTCAGAAAGTCTCCATCCAGCATCACAAGACAAGCCCTTGAATGGAACCCTCAGGGCAAAAGAAAAGTGGGAAGACCAAGACAGACATGGCGAAGGAGTACCGACGCCGAAGTGAAGGCCGCTGGAATGACGTGGGCCGAGCTAAAGAAGATCTCCCAAAACCATGTCCGCTGGAAAGAGTGTGGTTGCGGCCCTATGTTCCTCAGGGAATTCAGAGGACTAAGTCATTCTCTTAAGATTAGGGCTCTAAGCGCTTTACATATAATATAATAAACACTCTCGTTTACACAACGGCTGCCTACCTGGGTAGTGCCGACTGGAGAGCTGCCTGCCGACGCATCATTCAGTCGTTTCCTGTATCATCCAGTCAACATCGTGCACTCAATTTCCTTACTACCTTCATTCTTTCCATTTCTCACGCAGGGTGCATGTTATGTGTAACGTGTCATCCATACCAACGGCCAAACTGGCCTTCTCTTCCGAAAGTTGGTGATGGGATTTTACGTGTGTGCAAGATGTTTTGCGTGCATTCACACACGGAACCTCGGTTTATAGTCTCATTCGAAGGACTGTATGGGAAATGGAGTCAGAACCAATGTTGTTGTTTTGTTGTTTCTTGTTTTTTTGCTGTCCAAATCTCTGTGCCACACCACCTCAGAGGCAGTGCACCCACACCGCTCATTCCGACACTCCGTCCACAGCCACAGCCCAGTCGGCCCTGCCGCAGCCCTGGCACCGGCAATCCACAGGGAGCAGTCAATGTCAAGTCGTCAAGAGGCAATCCACCGGAGGAGACACTGCACTGCTGCTGAGTCACTTCGGTGGTGTTCAGTGGCGCCTGTTCTGATCTAACATACGCAGGACACCACCTACTAAGCCCCTACTGATGACAATAATTGCTTAGTCGCGGAGCTGGTGTGAGTGAGCTCTCCTCCAGAGGGCGCCATCACGTCTGTCCAACGACAGACCCCATGGACTCACCGATACCGGTGACCCCGATGGAACCAAACCAAGGCCGCAGACGTGGAGAGGACATCGAAATTGAGGTCACCATGAGAGCAGGGCATGAAGGGCCACAGAATTTGAGACTTTTTTTATGCTGATCGATGAGAATGAGGATGATTAAGATGATGCTACAGATTTCCATTTCGGTCTGAGACTACATGACAGGGCTGTACTCTACGCTTCCTTTCATAATATATCCCAGCGTCAACCAGGCCCGAGAGATACAGGCACCTGCAGTGTTGGTCAGGAAATTTGAGCAACACTGTCAGTAACGCATCCATTAAGTGGAATGAAACTCGACTGTGTGGTCCCAGTCTTCCCAACTGAGTCCGCAGCAAACTCAACTCTGGGTAGGAGCCGGTCGGGGCAGAAAAAAACCCACATGACTCTGATGGGATTCGAACCCACGACCTCCCAGCTGGGAGTCCGCTTCGCAAACCACTTCGCCACGGCGGCTGGTCTGAGTCAGAAAAAAAAAATCGAAACAATGAGTCGGAACCAATGTTAACTCCGAGGGAAAAAAATCCCCCTGTACCGAAATTCGAACCCACAACCTCAGGATCACGAGTCCGGCGCTCTACCAGTGAGCTATTCCGGCCCCCACTGAGCTATTCTGGCCCCCAGAGTAGAGAGAGACGACCAGCAATACAGTGATGTAAACTTATTTTGCAATGTTCAACTGTAGCAACTTAGCCCAGACTGCAGGAGGAGTGAGTGGAGTGAGGGTTTGATAGAGGGAGGGAAGTTAGGGGAGACTGGCGACACATGGCATGCACGGAGTGACATAATTTTTCATGCAATACTTTCGCAACATCAGGGAGAAAAGAAAAAAAAAAAGGGGGGGGGGGGGCTGGCATAGATTTGAAAAGATTTGTTGCCATGTGTGCAACACACAGGAGAGAGACAGGGGGTTGATGGCATCTGTGTTTGTATAATTTGTACAAGAGATTAGGTGCTTGGGACCGATTGGGTGGACTTGTGAAGTGACTGGTCACAACAGCATCCATCACTTTAGTGTTTGCAAAATTTTCTCCTCATTGTTGTGTGTATGATGATTCAGGAGATGAGAAAAGAAGAAGACCAAAAAAGACTCCAAAAAGCAGTCAGCAGAGCCAGCAAGGGCAATGGACAACGTGGGAGAATGCACTCCAAAGAAGTCTAACTTGGAATGACATTTGCACATGGCCCCTCTCAGGATCAGCTTCATTCTCAGATCTGTATATGACCTTCTGCCCTCAAATGCAAACCTGGTGAAGTGGGGGAAACAGACGATCCTGCATGCCCCCTCTGTAGAATGTGTTGTGTGGTGGGAGACTTGCAGACATGAAGAGTGGAGGCAAAGACTTGACGAGCTGATTAAAGCCGTTGCTTGTTTATTCCTCCATCTTCTCGTAACCCCCTATCCTAGCGCCCCCTCTATTATCTATCTCTTTAGTTATCTCCCTTTACGTAGTCTGCTACGGTAATACCACAACTCCCCCTTTTTGAGTGGGTGGACAATTCTTTCATCTATGGTATATAAATTGTATTAATATTAACAATTTGTTTTTAACTAAACAATAAAAACAAAACCCTTGTTCTATTATTTCTTTCTCCCATGTCCTTCATAAAAGACTTAGAAGCATTAAATTCAATGTGCATAGGCAAATAGTAGCATTAGATAATAAAAAAAAAACCATTGCATGCAAAACAACTCAAAACAACTCTTTAAAAGGCAGCTTCATTCTGATATTGTTCTCCAAACAGAAGGTTGATTTCAAAACTGGTGTTCCTTCCACAGAATGAAGGGAATTCCACCTAAATTAACTAAATGAAACTGGCTCTCAACTACACTGAGCCTTAACTATGTGCAACTGCACTGAACTAAAGCATAGCTCCAACTACACTGAGCTAAGCATGAAACTTAAAAAGGCCATGAATTGCATAAGCTCTCAACTACACTGAGCTTAGCATTGTAGAATAAAGCTCTAGCTACACAGAGCTTGTAAAAAAAAGAAAATTTACATATTATCCTTTTTATGTAAACACAACTGCTTTTGGTGTTGTAGTTTGTTGACACCGTGAAGGTGAAGATTTGATTGATCCTTCTACAAATTCAGTTTTTCTGGCTTTTTGACAGCCCTGCCACTTTTTGTGTGAAAAGCAACAGGTGATGAGACTGGTGTAGGCTTCTGCCTCTTGAGAGGAGATTTCTTTGCTGGAGTGTCCGTCTTCGATGATGTTGACCGTTCACTATCTGTCGAGGTTGTGGTGATGGTGGCGGTTCTCGCGTCACTTCTGCTGTTGGTGGAGGTGAAACCACTGGAATCAGGTGACGTTGATTGCGACGTACGTTCCCTTGAGCGGTGTTGATCACATATGATCTGGGGTTATGGTGTGGGTTGAAACAGTTCCAAATCTGTCCAGATCTCTAATGTACACCTTCTGGGAGGATGCTAGTGGAGTCGCCTGTTTGGTGTTGTGACGTTTGTCGTAGTTCCGTTTTTTGTTTCTCCTTTTGCATTGTTTTCTCTGGCTTTCACGTTTGGGATGTTTGGTGTTTTGGGGTGAGGGAGGAAGGGAGTGTGGGAAGGTTTGTCTGCAGTTTTCTTCCCATCAGGAGTTCAGCGGTGAATACCCATTTTGGAGCGGAGATGCCCTGTATTGGAGAAGTGCAAGGTAGGGATCTTTGGTTTTCTTCAGCATGTTTTTGATGGTCTGTACAGCTCGTTCTGCTGCAACCGTTGCTCTGGCTGTATCTTGGAGAGCTTGTTGTGTGAATGAAACCATACTCTTCTGCAAACTGCTGGAATTCTTGCGACGCAAACTGAGGTCCATTGTCAGATACTATGATGTCAGGTATCCCATGAACGGCGAGAATGCTTTTCAGCTTTCTGATGGTGTAGGAGCTGGTAAGCTTCTCCAGATGTCGGAAATTCTGCCCAACGTGAAAAATAGTCCACCACTATCAGGTAGGTTTTTCCTTTCAGTTCGAACAAATCCATTCCCAGTCTGGACCATGGACGGTCTGGGAAAGATGATGGTAGAAGAGTTCTTTTCTTTCTGGGCGGTGAATGGCACATGTGCTGCATTTGTTCACCATCTCTTCTATCTGACTGGAAAGAGAAGGCCACCAAACTGATGAGGTAGCAAGTGCTCGTGTCTTGGTGATGCCTAGGTGTCCGCGTGGAGTTTTTTCCAGTGTTTCTAGTCTCAGATTTCTGGGCATCACAATGCGAGAGTCGTAGAGAAGCAAATCATCTACAAGTGTGAAGTGTTGCTTATTCTGCCAGTAGGGTTTCAGTAGTTGGTTTTCTGGCATGTAAGCTGGCCATCCACTCTCACAGTAGTTGCGAATTTGAGACAGTTCTTCATCAGCTTTCTGTGCTGCTGATATTTCTTGCAGTTTTTTGCTAGATACAGGGTGTGATTCTGTACACTGGTCTGTGAAGTTTGACACATGAGAAATGAAGCTGATGTCATCTTCATTTGGTTCCGATACGGGTGCACGGGAAAGTGCATCTGCTGTGATTTGTTGCTTTCCCGACACATGCACGACTTTCACATCGTACCGCATAAGCCTCATGCGGAAACGTAGGATGCGAGGTGGCATCTTGTGAAGTTCTTTGGAGTTGAGGAGGGCAACTAGAGGTTTGTGATCTGTCTCTAGTGTCACATGAAGACTAGGATGTAGTCCTGTAGTCTTTCACAGGCCCATGTTGCTGCCAGTGCTTCCTTTTCGATGGTAGCATATCTCTGCTCAGTTTCTGAGAGGGATCTGGAAATGTAGCAAATGGGTCTGCGGGTGCCGTCTTCTTGCTTCTGGAACATGACTGCGCCAATGCCTGAGTTTGATGCGTCAGCTGCGATGATTGTTTCGCGCTGAGTTGAGTAGTGCGCAAGAACTGGCGGAGAGCTAAGGAGTTTTTCTTATCTCTTGGAATGCCATTTCTTGTGTCGGGCCCCAGGTCCACTGAGTATCTTTTCGTAGCAGCGTACGAAGAGGAGCAGTGATGCTGGCAAGTTCAGGCGTAAATTTGGCAAGTTGATTCAGCATTCCATCAGTCTCTGAAGTTCAGTGACATTCTTCGGTTGGGAACTCGTGTATGGCCTTCACTTTCTCTGGGTCTGCGTGAATGCCATCACCGTCGATGATGTGACCAAGGAAGCGAACTGATGACTTGGAGAATTCACATTTCTCGTTCAATGTCAGGCCAGCTTCTTGCAGTCGTTGAAGCACTGATCTCAATATCTGATCATGTGTTGCCTGGTCAGCAGCATGAACCAACACATCGTCCATGTGACAGATGACTCCTTCCAGGCCTGCGAGAATATCTGACATTGCTCTTTGAAATACCTCACTGGCAGAACTGATGCCCATGGGGAGCCTGTTGAAGGCAAAGCGTCCTTCATTAGTGACGAACGTAGTGAGTGTTTTGGATTCTTCAGAAAGTTCCATTTGCCAAAACCCGCTGCGGGCATCAAGCTTACTAAACACCTTTGATCCAGCAAGCTTGGCGAGGTTTTCATCTACAGAGGCCATTGGGTGAATTTCTCTTTTCACCGCTTTGTTGAGGTTGGTGTAGTCGATGCAGATGCGGACGGAGCCATTTGGCTTTGGCACGACAACTACCCCAGAGCACCAGCTAGTTGGTTCCTTGACAGGAGAAATGACCCCTTCCGTAGCATGCGGTCAATTTCTTTCTTGACTTTTGGCTTCAGGGCATGAGGGACCTTGCGTGGTGCGTAGATGCAGGTAGGTCGAACGTCTGGATCAACTGTGATGGAGTAGGGAGCCATTTTCAAGTGACCTAGGCCCTTGAACAGTGCTGGAAACTCCTTTTGTGGATCCAAATGGTGGGGTGGTGTGCTGACATGGTATACACGTGTAACTAACCCCAGTTTTGTCACATGCTAATCTGCCTAGTAGTGATGTAGTCTGCCCTTTGATGACGTACATCTCTTCTGTAATTTGACTGTCTCTGTATTGAAGACGTGATGTCATGGTACCTAAAACAGTCAATTTCTTTCCCCCCGGGCCACGAAGAACTTTATTTGTCTGTTTGAGCTGTTTTTGAGGTGCCAGTCCTTCAGCTAGTACAGACACTGCTGCACCTGTGTCCAGTTTGAATTTGTGCAAACACCCGTCTACTGCAATGTCTGCTGTCCAGGCTTCATCTTCAACACTGAAAATGTGTTCTAAATAATAGTCTTCAGAGTCTGAGTCTGAATCTGCTGAGACTTCTTGCACTCTAGTATGCTGACCACTTCGGCAAACTGCTTTGTAGTGTCCTTTCTTCCCACATTTGCCGCATTCAGCATGTCTAGCTGGACAGCTGTTTCTGCTATGTGGTTCTTTTCCACAGTAGTGACATTGTTTCTTTGGTGTGTCCTTCTATCGCTCTTCTGGCCTTTTGTTTTGTAATCAAATTTCTTTTTTCTTTGATGTCTGACACTGTCTACTGATGCTGAGGTTTCACCACGTAGAATGGGTTGGTTTTCTTTCCTTGCCTCTGCCTGCCTAGCAATCTGCACGGCATCAGTTAATGTTAGTTTGGGTTTTGACTGAAGGTCGTTGGATAAAGAGTCATCTCTAACTCCAACTACTATTCTATCACGAATTAGCTCTTCCTTCAGTGTCCCAAAAGAACATTCTTCAGCCAGTTTATACAGGTCCTGTATAAAACTATCAATTGTTTCCGAGATCCCCTGCGTTCTCCTGTTGAATCTAGCTCTTTCTACAATGACGTTTTTTCTTGTTTCAAAGTAGTCATTGAAAGCTTTCAGCATGACGTCGTAAGTGAGATCGTCGTCATTTTCCGAGATTGTTAAAGTTGCTAATATGTCGTCAGCAATCTTCCCCCATAGTGTACAGAAAGACACTTACTTGTTCTCTTTGTGTCTTGTGCTTTAAGCCTGATCCCACGTGGAATCGTTCAAACCTCTGTCGCCAAGCCGGCCATGCCGCCGGTGACCCGTTGAAAATCTTGGGTGCAGGCAAGCTGACGGGCCGTGATGATGCCATCGAACTTGCTGCACGCATGTCGTCTGCGTTCTCCGTCATCTCGAACTTCGACTCGAAGGCTCAGATGGTCGCTGCCACCATGTAGAATGTGTTTGTGGGTGGGAGACTTGCAGACATGAAGAGTGGAGGCAAAGACTTGACGAGCTGATTAAAGCCGTTGCTTGTTTATTCCTCCATCTTCTCGTAACCCCCTATCCTAGCGCCCCCCTCTATTATCTATCTCTTTAGTTATCTCCCTTTACGTAGTCTGCTACGGTAATACCACACCCTCTGCCATAAAAAACAACAGTGGAGCATGTTCTAAGCTCATGTAAAGTAGCCCTGGCTCAAGGAAGGTACACATGGAGGCACAACCAAGTGCTCAAAGAAATTGTACAAGTAGTCTGGGCTAGTACCAACACCACAAAAGGGAGAATCAGGACTCCAAAAGCACCCGCAACATTCTTCACGGCAGGAGGCAGCAAATCATGGCCAAGAACAACAGTGCCACTCGAAACATGCAGGCAGAGTCTGCTGGATGGGGCAGATGACTGGGAGTGCACTGCAGACCTCCCAGAATGGAAGAGTCACCCAGAGATCATCAGCAAGAGTGGCATGAGACCAGACATAGTAGTCCACTCTAATCAACCAAGCAGCTGATCATGATCGAGCTCACGGTGCCATATGAGAACAGAATGGAGGCAGCTCAAATCTACAAGACTGAAAAGTATGCTGATCTGGCAAACAGCCTGAGGAGAGAAGGCTATCAGGTCAAAGTCCTCACTGCAGAAATTGGAGCTAGGGGATTTGTAGGAACGTCTGCATACAGCCTCATGAAACAGCTCTCAGTTGCAGGGAAGGAAAAACCAGAGCCCTGAAAGCAATGGCAGAAGCGGCAGAGAGGTGCTCAAGCTGGATCTGGTCAAGGAGGAACAAAAGTGAACTTCATAAGGCTTAATTTCCCTACAAATATCAGGTGTCCCGTGGCTCAGTGGTTAAAGCGCGAGTCATTAAGTAGAAAATGAGCATGTCCAGAGGGTCATGGGTTTGAATCCCAGCCATGGCTCGTCCCAAGATGGGGGAAAAAAAAGGGGCAGCAGAGGGACATCCGGAGTCATGAACCGGTGTGGCCCAACCCCCTAGAGTGTCAGGAGATAAGGGCCGAAACACTTGCTTGAAGGGGGCTTCTCTTCTGAGGACTCTCTGCTGCCACGCTCTCCACGAGTTTCTTTCTACTGTGTTATCTTGTAATCTCAGAGTAAATTGATGATTTGTCCTAATGTCTTTTTCTTTTAACTCTTATTTTGTTCATTACAATACATTTTTTCTGTTTATGAAAACATATATTCAGTCTCACCCTGCCACCACTTTCTAATCTCTCTATCTCTCTCTCTCTCTCTCTCTCTCTCCCTCTCCCCCCCCCCCCCCCCCCCACCCACCCCCTCTCTTTCCTCTGAATCTGTCTCTGTGTTCCTCAGCTCTTTTGTTTCTTTCCTCACTTCCCTCTCCAGATATGGCCCTTTGCGGTCGGCTGGCTAAAAGCAACATTACCTTTCCTTACTCTCCTTCTCCCACACTCTGTGTGTGTGTGTGTGTGTGTGTGTGTGTGTGTGTGTGTGTGTGTGTGTGTGTGTGTGTGTGACACACAAGCATGCATGCACACATATTTAGAGAGAGAGAGAGAAATCACAGCAAGAGGGATAAAAGATGCAAAGTAATCGGTATCAAAGAACTAGTCTGAATGTTGTATTTCTAGAAACAAGCAGCTTATTGCCATTTTGTTTTCCTGATATGTTTCCAGCACACATTTTGTCGCAAACTGTGTCCCATGGGGGGAGGATGCATATGTATGTGTACATGCGAGCTCATATACGTGTGTTTATGTCACTTTGTGTTTACATGTATGAACATATGTGTGTTTTTAGAAACCTTGCTCATGGATTAAATATTTTGAGTTGATTCATGATTTGATCTGCCGCTGGCACTTTTCATTACCATCACCAGTCATCATCCTTGTCAGCATGGTCATTGTTGTTATATTGATTAGTACATGCATTGTGTTTGTGTGCAGTGGATGAAGAAAGGCTCACTGTCTCAAGATGTATGGCACTGATCCTGAAATGGGGCCCTGTGAGGAGGGGTTCTTCAATGCGGATAGTTTTTCTCAAAAGACTGTCCGATTAGGTAAACGGCTTGCTTGTAGTGGGTACCCAAGGGCTATGTGCACACGCACATGTACCTGCACATGTTAAAATGCGTGCATTAACACTCTTGATCACACATGCATGTGGGCCTAGTCCTATTCGTACTAATGTTTAAACTTCATATTATGATACAATACCTGTGTTTACATGTATTTGTACTCATACAAATATTTTTTACCGTGATAACAACATAGTGACACCTCAAACTGAGCATATACATCAAAATTCAAAGCTGCTTCTTCAAAAAGCGTACATAGCAGCCTACTATTAGTACATTCTAAAAAAAAAATTTAAAAAAAACAACAGAAATCACCAAAAACGAAAAATATATTATCATGTTAGATGTCATCAGGATATGGCAAATATCGCTACATTGATCTTTTTTCCTTCCCCATCCCTGTTCCCCATTTATCTCTTGAGCGAGCAGAAAATTTCAGACTGACTAAACTCATTTGTCTGACATTCCCTCACCACCCACCCCTAATTTTTCTCTTTTGTTTTTATCCTTTTATTCTGTGTAAAATTTTGGAACATTCTCTGGCATATTCTGCCATCATAAACTGTGTTGCTTTTAGTGCTGGAATTGCAGGTAGAAACATGGGAAACTTGAATGTACAAGATATGAAGCTTTGCATAAGCATGGGAGGGAGAATTTCCACTCTGAAAGTAACAAATGCAGAATAGTTTAACTTTGTTATCAACTGTTTACCCCAATTTATGCTTCTAAATGATTGGTGAGAATTGCTTGTTCTTTGTCTTCTGTTTTCCCCTTTTTCATCTTTCTTGGTTTTTTTTAAAATTCTAATTTGTCATTTGTTACTATCAACTGGGTGGATGAAACTGGGTATCGGTATCTTTTTGACATTATTACTACAGTCTGGGTTTTGAAAGCTGATAAACTGATCTCTTTCACAACCCCAGCCACTCTGACAGAACTGATATTATGATATTAAAGAAGTAATTTCTTAATATTAATTCTGCTTTCTTTTCTTTTTCATTACTGACTTTTGTGTACATGTGTGTGTATGTGTGTGTGTGTGTGACATAAGTCGCACCATTATATCATGGCCATCACTGATTGTCGCGACATAAGTCGTAAGTGTGGGCCTTGTGAGCCCAGTTTCAATGACACACGGAGGTATGAAACTATGGCTCAGTGAGAAACTAATTTGCATGAATGACTGAGAGAGCCCAGGAACATGGATTTTCAGTGTTTTAGCTTGCTTTATGGTTAGTAGCAGCTTGTAATGCATATGGCGACTCAACTCATCAAAACAAAAACGGCGGCACCCAAAAGAGGACGTGATAGAATTAGGAACTTGCTAGATGTTTTTGCTGAATTTCTTGTAGAAAAAGCAAGTGAAGAAAAAGTTATTGACATTTTCAATGAACTGTGTGTGGTGGGTGATTGTTTTGATTTAGATCAGGCACCATGTAATCATGATTTGGAGATCGACACGGACAATGACTGGATCAGTGCCTAAGGGGACGGAAATCTCAAGATGCCATGCAGTGGGGAAGAAAAACTCAGTGTAGTGCTTCCAGATGATCCTAAACCTTTCAAACATAAACAAGGACAGTGTGGGCTAACTATTATATTTCTTGAAAGTGACCATTTGTGTGTGTGTGTGTGTTATCAGCACATGATTTAAATGGGAAAACTGAACTGTACCTTATTCATTCTTACCTGGATTATCTGCATAGAAGACGGGTATAATCCACACTGACTTTCCTTTGAAAAAGGCTGCAACTTCTTTCTGGATACTGTGGAACATCATTGACTAGATTATTTGTAGAAAAGCTTTTGAGAATGATAAGCAGAATGTGCCACCTGTTTCCACCTGTTATTTTCACATTCTAGACAGGTAAGCACCTAATCAAACTCTCACAAGGTCACAAGTTCTGTTTTATATTATTCTTTATTCAGTTACTAACAATTTTTATTATGCATGTCATGTTCAAATACTAACCGTTGAAAAGTTATGCACATTACACAAATGTAACTTTTTTTTCAGACTTTCCTTCTGTTAATTCACCAGACAATGGTCTTAATAGTACGTTGTTAAATAACCAGATTAAGGGTTAACATTAATTCCACTATCTTTTCTTTTTCATTTATTGACTTTTTGTGTGCATGTGTGTGTATGTGCGCGCATGTGTGTGTGTGTGTGTGTGTGTGTGTGTGTGTGTGTGTGTGTGTTTGTGTGTGTATGTGTGTGTGTGTGTGTGTGACAAGATTGGGCACTGCAATTGTACAATGTAGACTTTTTGTGTGTGTTATTGTGGCAGGCTTCATACGGAAGGTGCATGTCATTGTGTTTGTTCATCTCCTCATCGCTGTTCTAATGGCTGCTCCCTTCCTCTATGTGTAAGTAGTCCTTTTTGCTTCTGATGTAAATCTGTGTGCAGGAAGTGGTCTTACATTCTACTGTAGACTTTAGAAGTGTAAACAGTCTGTTTGCTTCTGACATCATTGGATTTCTTCATTTCTGTGGTTTCATGATCTGCTTAGGTGGAAGGATAGCGTTTAACCTAGTGACGGTAGATTTTGAACACATCGTTGAAAGATGAGGCACATCACATTATAGAGAAGATATGTCTGATGAGCATGGAACATCATCTCAAACAATTTAACTGTGATGACTTAATGAGAGTGGTTTGGAATAAAATACAGAGTTCAACATTATATCGTTACAGTGCCTAAAATGCTTGTGTGTATAAAATTTTAGGTTGCTGTCTCTTGATAGACCAAGTCAGCTTAGTCCAATGCCAGAGAGAGAGAGAGAGTGTGTGTGTGTGTGTGTGTGTGTCTGCGCGCACAACATAGACAAACTGTTGCTCTTAAACTCTAATATAAGTAATGATTTTAAATTTAAGTGCTATTAATCACTGTTTAATTCATATATGGTACTTTACAATGCCGAAGGTTTTGTATCAGTTACAGAAATCTGATTTGTAATATTAAGATGTTAAAGGTTCTTTTCTTTAATGCTTGTCTCTGAAGTTTTTGTTGTTGTGTTATGCAATGTTGTCCCGCTAGAACTGTTCAATAACACTGATTTTAAAAAAAAGATTTGTTCAAACTGATCCTTTGTCCAGCTTCATTGTATACTGTTATCCATTATCATCCAGGGAGCCGATTCAAGAGTACTCTCAAGCAAATCCATTGTTGGTCATCGTTGTAACGTAAGTGATGTACCTGTTTGTTTTCATCATGTTGCGATATGTTATGATGTTTTACAGCACATAATCTATAGTACGGAAATATGCAGTGTGTATATGTGTGTGTGTGTGTGTGTGTGAGAGAGAGAGAGAGAGAAGAGAGAGAGAGAGAGAGAGAGAGAGAGCTGTAGAGCAGTGTATTGCTTTTAGTTCTGTATGTGTATGTGCTGATACTTCTGCTAGATACCTTGGAAAACAGTTCACCAAAGCATGATCAAATTTCAGAATGTGGTTTGTAGGGTCAGCGTACCAGAGTGATGAAATTCTAAAGTATTTAGGTTCAAAACCAACAAGCTGGATGGGAACGTTGCCAAGCCAGTAATGGAGATGGGGTGGGGAAGGGGAGAGATGGGGAAATTGTCCACAAGGAATGTAATTTTGTGTTAGGGAGGCAATTTCTCATAATGTGCAGGGGTTCCATCCCTTTATGGAACTCTTATTTTGTATTGCTTCATGTTACCTCATTGTCACTACAGATTTTTTATGTGTGAAATTCAGGCTGCTCTGTCAGGCTGCTTTGTAGTTGGAGGACTTCCACTTCGGATTAATTGCAATGTAAAAAATGGGAATCCGCAAACAGGAAACTTTTTTTATTGAAAGATTTCTCTTAACGAAAGAGAAGACAAAAAAGGTGGTCACATTTTCAGCACACCAGCAGATGACAACAATAAGGTTTGAGGCCTCATAAATTTCCTGAGAGCAACAAAAACTGCACAGAGCATCCCTGTTGTGTTTGATTGAAGAGTGGACAATGCACAACTGGGTGCTTAGAAGTGCATAAGATAGCACAGTTTTGAAAGTAAGTTTCAAAACGTTTTTTTTTCCAGGGGAGAGGGATATGGCTGCAGGACCTCCTTAGAATTTCAGCAGTTTTTTGCTTTCATCAGTGGGAGCCCTGTATTGTTAGGTGGCACCATTTTTTTTTCTATCTGCATTTACCTGAGTGGATTTTCCAACAATAATTTCCCTAGGGACAACTGCTTTATTCCCAATGGGATCTTTTATGTGATCTACTTGCAAAGGACCTCAGTTGTCTCATTCCCATAAGACTTGCATTGAAATCACCAGTAAAAAGTCTTTTTGAAAGAAGGAGAGAAAAAACCTACCCTACGCATGACTTCCCAGGAACAAGGATTCTTGCTTATTAGGCAAGTACGTAATCCACGTCCCTGTATGAATTTTTTCAGAATGTCGAATGCAGATATTGTGTCCGTTGTATTGCAGGGGATTTTTTTTGCCATTCTGATAGTTCTGGCTTGTTGCCCCAATGTGAGACGGAGCTATCCATCCAACTGGATACTGCTGGCCATTTTCGTAAGTACTGTAATCTTTTTGTTGAGGTTGGAGTGAGTGTGTTGTTTTTCTTTTGTTTTGTTTTTACAATGTATTTGAAAAATTTTGTGATAATGTGTCAGAACTTAATAACATGAGTATAAATCCAGTCAGTTTTTGTTTGGGGTAACCTGACCTAAACTGCTTTTCTTGGACAGTGTGTGTGAAAATATGGTTTTCAGCTTTATTTACACTTGTGCATATCTGCATGTAGAACAAGCAGTCAAATGTTTCCACATGAGCGGAAGACAAAAGATGGGGTGAGGAACTGTGAGAATGAAGTAGCTATGGACTGTTTTTTAGATCCTCAGGTGGTGGGTGTGGCTATTCAAGGAGGAGACAAAACGTGTAGTGTGTAAGTAGTGGCACAAAGAGGGCAAAGCCAATGAGACAGCCGAAACCAGCCAAAACATTCTGCAGGCCTTCATGCCCTGCTCTCACTGTGACTTGTGTTTTGGTTCATCTTCCACATCCATGTCTTGCAATGTGTTCTCGTCAAACTCTAGGCTGTTAACAGGTGCATGGGAACTGTTGCGAGAGGGACTTAGCGGTAGATTGCTACTGGAAGATGGGATTGCTTTCCGAATCAAGCTCCATGACAGAAGAATCTTACTGTCGGTGAGGGTGCAGTGAGTTGTGTCCTGCAGAATAGGACTGCTGAACACTGGCGGAGTGGGTTTTTTTTTTTTTTAATGCAGATCGATGAGAATGAGGATGATGAAGATTGTCTCTTTTCTTTCTTTCTGCGTACGCAGGCTGATACTCCTGCAGACACTGCCTGTATAGACAGGCAGTGGAGTTTTGTGTGTATGACTGTTTTTCATCCTGCCATTAAGGCAGCCATACTCCATCCTCGGGGAAGGTGCATGCTATGTGTAATGTGTCATCCATACCAATGGCCAAACTGGCCTTCTCTTTCGAAAGTTGGCGATGGGATTTTACGTGTGTGCATGATGTGCGTGCGTTCACACATGGAACCTCGGTTTATAGTCTCATTCGAAGGACTGTATGGGGAATGGAGTCAGAACCAATGTTAACTCCGAGGGAAAACTCCCTCTGTACTGAAATTCGAACTCGCAACCCCAGGATCACGAGTTCGGCGCTCTACCAACTGAGCTATTCCGGCTCCCTGATGAAGATGTCGCCATGGATTTCCATTTCGGTCTGAGACTGCATGACAGAGCTGTACTCTATGCTTCCTTTCAAAAATACCCGGCATCAACCAGGCCCGAGAGATACAGAAAACCTGCAGTGTTAGTCAGGAAATTTGAGCAACACTCTCAAAGACGCATCCATAAAGTGGATGAAACTCGACTGTGTGGTCCCAGTCTTCCCAACTGACCCCATAGCAAACTGAACTCTGAGTAGGAGCTGGTCGGGGCAGAAAAATCCCACAATGACTCTGATGGGAATCGAACCTGCAACTTCCCAGTCAGGAGTCCGCGATGCTAGCCACTTCACAGCCAGGGCTGGTAACAGTGGCAGAGGTACTTGGTATCAGTGCAGGGTCTCTGCTGGAAGGTGACCTGGCATTGATCTTTCCCCTGTTGACCTCTTGTGTTTGGTCTGTCATAGGTGGGAACCTGGACGTGACTGTACGTGGTGGAGTTTGGGATGTGTGATGTAAAAGCGGTGGTATTGCATGTACGAGTTCATGAGATGGGCAGCTAAAGTAAACAAGTAAATGAGTGTGTGTGTGTTGTTGTCCATCGAGACGACGAAGACCATCTATTCATCCTGGGATTGGGGTGAGTGCGTAGATGGCAGGTCAGGCCCATCTGCGCCCGGAAAGACCTATCACGTATGGACAGGGGATGGTGGCAGCAGTTGATCTGTTGGCGCTGGTCTTCCTGATCATCTTGCGCTGCTCAGCTGCAGCAATTCTGTTACTTTCACAGGGTTTCTGCCCTTTACGGACAACTGATCACCACCTGTCTCTGTCCTAGGCAGTCTGCTCCCATGTTGTGTGGCTGATGTTGAAGGCCTTCAGGGAAGATTTGAGGCTGTCTTTGAAATGTTTCTTCTAGCCTCCATGAGAGCGTTTTCCTTGTTGTAGTTAGCCAAACAATAATTTCTTTGGCAGCCGATGGTCTGGCATGCGAACTACATGACCTGCCCAGTGAAGCTGTGACTGCATCAGGATGGTGAAGATGCTAGACAGGCCAGCACAAGTGAGGACTTCAGTGTCTGGAATCTTATCTTGCCACTTAATGGCCATGAGTATTCTGAGGCAGGTGGTGTGGAAATGGTTCAGTTTCCTGGCATGATGCTGGTAAACCATCCATGTTTCACAGCCATAGAGCAGTGTGGTGAGAACTATGGCCCAATACACCTTGATCTTGGTCTCTAGGGTGATGCCTCTCCTGTTCCATATGTTCTTTTGGAGTCTGCCAAAAGCGGCACTAGCTTTGGCAAGCCGAGCATTCACCTCATCGTCGATGACAACGTTTCTGGACAGAGTGCTGCCTAGGTAGGTGAACTTATCCACTGCGTTCAGTTGCTGTCCAGTGATGGTGATGACTGGCTCAGCGTATGGCTTTCCCGGGGCTGGCTGGTGCATCACTTCAGTCTTTTTCGTATTGATTGTCAAGCCGAAGTTGTTGCAAGCAGCAGAGAACTTGTAAACACTGTGTTGCATTGTGGCTTCTGAGACAGCATTGAGGGCACAGTCGTCCGTGAAAAGGAAGTCATTGACAGTGTCTGTCGAGACCTTGGTTTTCGCTTGAAGTCTCGTGAGATTGAAGACTCATCCATCAAACATCTAAACATTCAAGACGTCTAAACTGTTTCCAGTCTCAACCAGAGTGATGCAGGGTTGTGTTTTTGCTCCAATTCTGTTCAGCCCCATATTCTCGGCTATGTTGACTGACACTTTCAGTGACGCGGAGATAGGCATCATCATCAAGTAACAAGTAAATAAAGCAACTATGAATATCAAAAAATGATGCTACACCATTCACAGAGTACACCATTCGCAGAGTCTGATTTTTTTTTGTCCTTTAACATGTTAGGTGGTTTCCCTTTTTTGTTAAACTGTGTACAATAGTTTTTTTATTTTGGAGAGAAATAGAAAATCTTGGTTTGGTGTTTCAGACGATCATTGAAGGCTTCATGCTTGGCACTATATCCAGGTGAGAAAATCAGTGATATTCAGGCAAGTTATCAGACAGATGTACTGTTTCTGTTTTTATTTCAGCAAGAGCCTTTTTTTTTTCGTCTGTCGAATGTCTGTTTCCGTCATCATCATTAATGTTGTTTTTGATAAATAATAGAGACTTTGTGTGATAAATGTAGCTTGTCTTGTTTTGTCAGCTGTGGCATTGACTTATCAAACATTTCTTTGACTTCAATTATGTGTGTATCCATACTTAATGCTATTTTGATGTGAATCATAAGTTTCCTTTCCCAGTGGTTCATACAAGGACATGATTTGAATTTCAAACCCATGCAGTCATTAAGTGAGATGATTATGTAAAATGATGCTCATTTCATTTTAGTAATGACTATTTTTTCATTCTTCTTTTCAGCTTTTATGAGAAGGTTGAACTTCTGATAGGCGTGGGAATGATCGCAGTAAGTAGGAGTGTGTTGTGGTTTTGAAGTTATAGATGGGTGGAGGTCGACTGACAGGTGTAAAAACTTCTGTTTTTGTTTTGTTTTGTTTTTCACGATGCCTATGCTTTGTGAGTCACTCAAAAGACCTAATTCACTATAGTCTGTGTGTTATAGGGTGCATACAGATGTAAAATTAACATCGTCCGTGCGTATAGCCACAAAACCGGAAGTCGTGGTCCGTGAAAGAACAAAAAGGATTGACGAACGGAAACCGGGCAATTTGAAGCCTGGTGTAGACCCGACGACATCGAAGAGGCTGCACGCAGTGCCTTAAGCGGTTAGTAAGTTGTATGAGATTGCAGACTTTGAAAAGTTTCTTTGATCGATCTTCAAATACTTTACCCTGTATGTTTGTACAAGTTGCAGTTTTGTGGGTGCGAACCTTTCAAGCTTTTCAGTTTCGGAAATGGCCATGTGCTAGCCTTGCTGCTCAAACTCCCTTTGTTTCAAGCCCTTCAGTTTTGAACTGCCACGTGCTAGCTTTGCTACACAAACTCTCTTTGTTTTCAGATCATTACCATCTCTGTATTGGAAAGAAAATGTAAAATGTGTGAAACGTTCAGAATTACCCAGCCATCTAAAGGATTGTGTGGACTACTGTACTTGCAGATTTATTGTTGAAAGACTTTATGAGTAACATTTGACAAAAGTATCACTTTTGCGACTGGGCATGTCAGCAGATTTTGCAGCATTGTTGTACATAGCTGACGTCAAAATTTTCCTGGCCCAGAGAAATTTGTCTAAAGGCGGTTCTTAACTAGAGCCTTAATTGATTTTCTGCCTATGTTCCAGTCAACCTTGAACATTGAATTTTTCTTTCTTTTTTTTATCCTTTCATTCTTGTGTATTTTGTATGTTGGAATAATGATTAGGGTGACACTCCTGCATGATTACTAAGTCACACTGTGGCTAGTTAAGCAAGAATTCTTATCCACAAGAACTTTTGAAGGTAGCTTTTGCCCTAGAATTAATATTCTAAATGGTTAGTCACAAAGGTATACAGCCTCAGATTTAACTGATACATGGCTCAGTGTGGTAATAACTGTGGTAAATAATTAAATTTATTTTTTGTTAGTAGTGTTAGCAATTTCTGCTTGGGAAATTGATCTAATCCTGGTTCAGAAGAGACCTAATTTTGTAAATTTCCTTTCGGGAAATTTCGATTTGGGGTTTGTTGCAACTAATGCGAGGCATTCCATGATTAAATGATCATGGGAGAATCGAGCTAATTTTACCAACCACCACATTGAGGATCAGGTTGGAAAGTCATGGGGAAAAAGGGTCAGAGCATTGAAATTGGCTTCAACTGTCTTAGATAAAATGGTGACTGAAGCCATGACATTGTGGCAAAGTTGTAATTTTATTGTATGTTTGTTTGCTCTCTCTCTCTTTCTCTTTGTGTTGATGTACAAGTTTAAAGTTTTGTGGTATGTGTGTTGAGTTGTGTACAGACAACTACTGCCTATTTAGGTTTGATAATTCCATTTTGTTTTGTTTTATTGCCCTTGGTATGATAAATGACTATGTAAATTATAAATCCATAAATAAAGAAAATGAATTGGGTAGGTAAATGTAGGTAATTGGATTTTGACAACTATTGTCTCCTACATTTACTGTTTTCTAAGAAGCTGTTTTCTTTGCATGTGTCTATACAGGCTTGCTCCCTGCTGTGTGTGTTGTAGTGAAGATGAATAAACACCTATCACCTTCTAGTCGCTGAATTGTTCCATTGAGTGAATGAGCCACACGTCCCAACGAACCACCACTCGACCACTTGACTACATGTGTAATAACTAAACACATCTGGTGTTGGTGTAGAGATGAGTTCCCCTCAGTACTTTACAATTGTTCAACAAAAATAATATGGCTTTGAAAGTTTGAAATATGCACTAGCAGTTAATTCAGATCACCGCATTCCAGATATACAGGTCTCTCAGAATGATTCATATCCACACTCACCTGAAACTTCTGCTTGCAGAACCTGGACATCATCATGAATACATATGGCTAAAGCCTTATATGCTCCTTTGATGTCATGCTGTTATATTGACATCAGGTTTGATTTCTTTTTCTCCACATTCATGCCCATCTTGAATTTCTTATCAGAGTCTTTGATACTGGCAAGTTCATGGAGATTATCATTGGATAGACGTGGGTATAACCTCTGGGGAGAGATGCCTACTTACACTGCTTCCAAATCAAAGGTGGTTGTTTTTTTCAGTGTAGGCTTGATAGGTGTTGAAGTGTGTATTTTCAATCAGAGCAGACATGATTACACACTATGAAAGTAACTCAGTTGTGGTGCAGTGTCTCCTTTGTTAGGTTGCCTTATGACAACTTGATACTGATTGCTCTGGGTGTACTGCTGTTGTTGAGGTTGCAACAGAACAAGCCTGGGTGTGGCTGTGTACAGGAGATTCGGAATGACAAATGTGGGAGTAGTTTAATTGTGAGGGCATGGAAGACTAGACAGCAAGCATGTGCACACACAAACACACACACACACACACACACACACACACACACACACACACACACACACACACACACCATGAACACACTGACAACAATGCTAGATGAAGCAGTTTTTTGGATTTAGAGAAAAATTAGGAACATTTGGTGAGAATGTTGATGGCCTGATTTAAAGAATGGGGATCACAAAATGGAGTTATGGTCTGCCCAGTTTACCAACTGGACCTTTAACTTACATTCTCTTGCAGGGACGATGACTGTGCATTTTAACAGATTTTTTTTTTGGCATTTTGGTAGATAAAAGTTTCTACTTAGGGTCTTTTTTTTCATGAAAGAAAATAATGATGAAGAGTGTAGTGACTGGATCTTAAGAAATGTTGCCTTCCAGAGTGGAACAGATGAAGGTACCAGTTTTTGTTGTTTTATTAAGAATCAGGTGCAGAAAGTCAACATTCAAGGGGAAAATTGGAGAAAAACAAACAGGTCACATATTTCCTTGTCCCATTCTACTCCTCCCAGCCCATCAATATTTTGTTGATATCACATTTGAAATTGTCTGCTGCCCATGTGAAGTGATTTGTAGTTCAAACATGACAGCTGGTATGAGTGAAAGCATGGGGCAATGAAGAGAGAACTGTTTTAATTAGAAATTTGTATATAGTAGAAGTAGCCTAATATTTAGAACTTTAACAGTGTGTTTGTAAATTGCTTTATTCATAACTTGACAATATATGAGTGAGTGTGAAAAGTTACAGCTCAAGAAAATGTGGCCAGTTTAAGTTGTGAAAGAACATCACTAAAACGAGTAGATAGATATGTTGAACATGGTGGAAACTGCAACCGGAAAATACTAAATAACAATGTGGAAATTGAATGTATATGGAGAAAAAAATGTTCTAAACCCAGAGTTGACACATATTGTTTTATGTGTTTAGGTTGTTTCCCTGAGTATTGCCATCTTCGCGTCGTTCCAGACAAAAGTAAGTATTGCAAACTGTGCAAATGACAGAGCTGATGAAATTTTGTGTGTGGGTTCTGTGTATTGAAGTTAAGGGAACTGTAGCTTATGGAGAACAGTTCATGGATAATGTCAAACAGAAAACCATGTCAACCGCTTACTGAATGAGGATGAAACTTTCCAGGTCATTGGTAGGATTTTCCGTCTGTATGGATGTGAAAAACTGGATACATATGAAAAGTCCATGCGTTTGGAAATTAGCATTTCAAAGGGATTCTCTGCATGTCATTCAAGGAACATAGAATGAGTGACTGTGACAAGCAGCAAGTGAATATATGCACTGTCCAACAAGAACCTCTGCTTGCTGTTTAACACTGTTAGTTTTCATGGTACGGATTTTTATCTCACAGTAACTCTATGCACAAGACATCCAGAGTTCAAGAGGCAGGCCAAGACAGCACTGAATAGGGAATGGAAGGGTCTCAGATAGTTAAATCTATTGAGGGCTTCCTTCTTCTTCTTCTTCAGTGTTCCAGTATCTGGTAGCGTGTGAACTCGTTTTACTCTGTTGGGATACTCACACTGTACTCGAGAGTATAGTCAGTTCACTCCGACTTTGGTGAGTGCAGAAATTTGTGGGAAGAGGTTGTGGAAAAAGATAGATAAAAGATACGGTAGACAGAAAGGACAGTAGACGACAGTACAGCAAAGGAGGAGACAGAGTCACTGAGAGCGAAAGGAAAAGGGGACGTTACTAGCACAGAATGTCCAGAAGGAGGGGGGACTATTTGTACAAAAGACCCTGTGGTATCCCACGGGGGTGAGGGCTTTCAAGATGCATGACTGCCTGAGCTACAATCATGACAGGAGTTGTGAGTCTTAGAGCTGCCTGTCAAGGGCCAATAATTTATTGATGTTGAAATTGTATAGAAGCAAACACGGCAGTCGGGCCTGGATGAAAATCGGTCTGTTTAGTTTTCTGCCCCGGCGTTGAACCCCGGCGCTGACCTTCACCGCTTTCGTAAGCACTGGCATCGCACGTACACCACGCACGTGTTTATCAGCTGCAGACTGACTACTGATTCTTTGTGGTGAAGTTTTCTCTTGTGATTAATGCATTATTATTCATCGACACTCCATAACTGGATATACTTAACTCTGTGAGTGATTTGTGTGTTGTGATTCTTCTTTGTGCCGTTTGATATAACTTCGGTTCATACCGCGTTCTTCATTTGTGTGTGTGTGTGTGTGGTTTTTTTTCATGGGTGTTGTTCATCATTTGCCGGCGGAGAGTGACTTGTCAGGCAGCCCGGGTCAGTGTGGTGCAGTGCTGAGACTTGTACACTCCACAAACCGCTTATTTTCCTTCTCTCTCTCTCTCTCTCTCTCTCTCTGTCTCGCACGCGTGCGTGCGTTCGTGTGTGTGTGTGTGTGTGTGTGTGTGTGTGTTGTTGTTGTTGTTGTTGTTGTTGTTGTCTCTCTCTCTCTCTCTCTCTCTCTCTCTCTCTCTCTGCATTCATAACAGTAAGAGTAGGCAAGTTAGTACCCAAGCGCGTTTTAATGATAGAGAAAGCTGTAATCTCTCTCTCTCTCTCTCTCTCTCTCTCTCTCTCTCTCTCTCTCTTGCACGCGCGCGCGCGTGCGTTCGTGTGTGTGTGTGTGTGTGTTATCCATCTGTTTATATACCGCTGTTGTTGGTGTGTGGGTTTCTGTCAATATGTGTGTGTGTGTGTGTGTGTGCGCACGTCTCTCTCTCTCTCTCTCTCTCTCTCTCTCTCTCTCTCTCTCTCTCTCTCTCTCTCTCTCTCTCTCTCTCTCTCCCCAGTCGTGAGTAGGCTCACCATGAAGATGAAAATGCGGCAACATTTTGCATTGGTGTGTGTACATGTGACATCAGTTTCAAATGATTGGAACGGGCAAAAGTACAAAGTCAGGTAGGAAGCATTTCATTGTTTATAACTGACATCTGCATGTGTAGCATGCTAAAATCTTGCTTTGCTAAAAGCATGTTGTGGCTGTGATAGAATCAGTATCGGCATGCTTCACAAGCACGTAGAGCACGCAGATAGACAAGCAAAACATGCCTAGGCCGTGGTAGGGAAACCACCGCCGTGTTCCCAGTGAAGCTGACCAGTGCCGACAGTGACTCTTTATTTGGGCCCTGTACCAGCTGTCAGGTAGGAGTACTTGGAATAATTTTCTGTCAGTTGTAAAGGAAAGACATGCATGTCCAATATGCCTGAGTTTCAGTGTGATTGAAAGGACGACGCATGCTCGCCACTGAGTTGAACTTTCATTTCATTTGTTGTGTGTTCGTTTGTCTGTTTCAGTTGTTTTTTGTTGGCAAATCTTTGTGGTGCTTGCCAACAATGCGCATGAAAGAAGACCCATTCATGTTTGGTATCATTTTGTCAGTCAAAGACCCCACAATCCAGTGACATCAATCGATTACAGTTCGTTGCATTCTGGCACAAAGTATTAATGAAGAAACACAGCACCCCATTTCCAAATCACTAGTATCAGTGAAGCTGACCAGTGCCGACAGTGACTGTTTATTTGAGCCCTGTACCAGCTGTCAGGTAGGAGTACCAGGAATAATTTTCTGTCAGTTGTAAAGGAAAGATATACACGTCCAATATGTCTGAGTCTGAGCGTGACTGAAAGGACGACGCATGCTCTCCACTGAGTTGAACTTTCATTTCATTTGTTGTGTGTTCGTTTGTCTGTTTCAATCGTTTTTTGTTGGCAAATCTTTGTGGTGCTTGCCAACAACGCGTATGGAAGAAGACCCATTCGTGTTTGGTATCATTCTGTCAGTCAAAGACTCCGCAATCCAGTGACATCAATCGACCACAGTTCGTTGCATTCTGGCATAAAGTATTAATGAAGAAACACAGCACCCTATTTCCAGCACACTATCAGCCAGGCAGCTAGTATCACATTACGCGTAGGGAGGAAAGCTTGTGGGAGGTTAGCACAAGGAAGCTGACAGGTGTTGGCAGCCATGCGCTATCTAAACAAACTGTGGCTGTCTCCATCCCTTCCCTCTCTTCTTTGCTCTGCGACTGGTAGGCGGTCAGAAGTTATTGCCCTTGTCTTCAGCTATATATTCCCCTGCAGACAAGCGTGCAAAACATTACTAGATTACAGAGGAGGCAGCAAGGAACAAATCTGTTTGTGTGTGTGTGTGTGTGTGTGTGTGTGTGTGTGTGTGTGCAAACATACATTTGGAGAGAAGGGGCATGTACATCTCAGTATATTTAAGCTGGTGCTTTCACAATTGCTGTAGATTTGATTCACAGAAACTGAGTTACACATTTTTAGATGAGAAAACAATATTGTGGGCTGGGACAACAGTCTTGTGGTTTATTGGGCGCTGGGCCACCCAAAATGAAAAAACAAACAAACAAAAATTGTAGGTTAAACTTGAACTCTTGTTATTGATTATGAAACGGTGGACAAACAAGTAGCTGGAAATTTATGATTCTGAATCATCTGCTGAATCATCTGTATGAAATGGTTAGAACTTGAGGACATTACTTGGTTTCAGTGGGATTTCACCATGTTTGGCAGCATACCCTTTGTCTTCCTCATCATACTGACCTGCTTTGGATTCCTGTGCCTCATCTTCCCGAACAGAGTGAGTACTCTTTGAGACAGCCAGGTCAAAGATGCTATCCTCTCTGGAGCAAACAACACTGCAGGCTGTAACACTGTACAAGTCCTTTGTATGCAGCCTTATACTGTTCTTTTTTTTTTTTTAAACAAACTTTCATGCATGTTAAATCTTGTTCCATTGTCTTGGGACAGATTCAACTACTGAGATCAGAGTGGTGCTCCAGAATGAAATGAATCGGAAATTGATCTCTGAGGGACAGAGGGAGAATCCAGATTTTAATTAATGTATCAGAAATTTATCTCTGAGGGAGAGAGATGGAAGATTGTAATTAGTGTATCAGAAATTGACCTCTGAGGGAGAGAGAGAGTGTCGAGATTTTTAATCAATGTTGGTTATTTTATCTGAAGATTATTGCAGACCTGGTTACCCTTACGATTTTGCTGTAATTTTAACGGAAAAAAATTGAAATAACAGGAATTATGTCCTCCTCCCCCCCCCCCCCTTCCAAATTACAGGGGGGAAAAAAATCAAAGAAAGAACATTGTTAAATACGAATTTTCATCTATACCATTTCTGTCAAAAGCAGTAAAAAGACATTTCCCAGCGTCCCTTGCATCTTTTACCTTGTCAAAGATGGTGACGAAGCAGTCTTACGCGCCAACGGCTGGCTCTTCCATATCTTCAAAAGTTGCGAAAGTGTTGCGATTATGAAGATTATGGGGTTGGTTGTTTTTTTTCAAATTACAGGTTTTTGTCCGAGATATTACAGGTGCATGAATTTGGGGTGAACAGGTCTGTCATTGGAAAACTGTGAACACAGAGCTGAAAGAGGACCGGATGGTGGACAGGGTATGGATTTCACTTTGTCCCAGAAATCTTGTGGTGTTAAAATTCGTGTCGGCAGGTTGTGATACTTAGAGTTCAAACTTGAGTGTGTTTATTTATCCATCTGTTTGTATGTACATCATAATCCATCTATGTATTTCTGTGTGTGCAATTAAACAGATTGTAAGTGAAATGCTCTAATGATGACTTTTTCACGAGTGAGTGAAACGCTCTAATTATGACTTCTTCACATACCATGTCTGTTGTGTGTGTGTGTGTCCAGTACCTGGACCTGATGTATTCATCCCTTGGAGCTCTTGTCATCACTGGGGTAAGTATAAACAATCGTCCCAGGAGATTTTGGATTTTGTTTTACCTGTTTGAAGACGGTTAGCAACAAATTGTTGTTAATCTGTGAAGTCATGACGACACTGGAAAAATCCTGCATTAAAGGGATATCTTCCAAGCTAAGAGTCTTCCAGTTTTACTGAGTTGTCCAGGTTTTTTTTTCTTTTTCTTTTTTTAAAAACTTTTTCTGCCACTTCTTTTTTTAAAATTTAAATAAGTCCATACAGTACAACACATTAGAAAACAGAATAAAAAAAGAACAAAATCCAAACAAACGATAAACAAAGAAGAAATCAATACACCAAACTCAACTACAATACCATTCTACATTTTTAAGAGACACGGTTACAGCCTCTTTACATGGTAAAGAGAGAGAGAGAGAGCACATGAGGCAAGCTGAGTGCATTATGAAATTTTACATATTTGTCTTTGTTTTCTTTATATATATACATATACACATATATATACATACATACATATACGTATATATGTACATATACATATACATACCTATATATAAGGTTTTGTATTATGTCCAAAGGGGCTGTTATAGGCGGTGTAACAGTTTTAGGGTGCTATAATCATACTTATACTAGTATAATGTAGTGTCATAATTGTTACATGTTAGCATCATGTCCCTTGACATTATTTATCAAAAATATGATTGGTTGCTGGGGGCTGAACGAAGATGGCAACTTAACAGTTCTCAAATAAATATTTCATCTGAGCACACTTGGATTTCATTCAATGACATGAATGGTTGAATGAACAAAACACAACATGGTGACAGAAGAGGGATTCTACTAGAAGACTGTGAAGCTGTAAAGCCGCTGACGAGTCTCCAAATCACAAAACTCAATTTGTGAATGATCGAGTCCTGAACACCGCTGGTTGCCAAGACAAACAACCGTTAATCGCCAAAACGATGTCCAGTGAAGAAGATTATCGACCTTCCCGAAGTGAATTGAGATGGCGAAGAGTGACCTGTAATGTTCCTCCGCCGACAAAGATCACTCAGAACAATGGAGCAGCCATCAAAGAGTGGAGACGGTTCAAAAGATCATGGAAGAACTTCGAAATTGCTTCAAGAATGCAGCAAGAAACTCTGCAGTACCAATGTGCCGTGTTTATTTCCTGTATCGGAGAAGAAACAGCAGAGCTCATGGATGGATTTTCGTTTGCAGACAAAGAAAGAAACGACGACATTGACATTGTCATGCAGAAATTTGAAGAATTTTTTGGTTTGAGAAACAAACGATATATACGAAGCGTACCTGTTCAACAAACGAAATCAAGACAGTGCTGAGAACATCGATATCTACATTGCTGAACTGAGAAAACTTGCCAAGACGTGCAACTTTGGTGATTTGGAAAATAGACTGATAAGAGATCGTGTAGTTGTGGGTGTGAATGATGATGTTGCTGGACAGAAGTTACTAGAGGTAAAAGGGATTACACTTGAGAAATGCATTAAAATTTGCAGAGCTCAAGAAAGTTCCAAAACACAAGTGCAAAGCATGAAAACCTCAGACGAAAAAATACACACCATCAGATCTCACAGTCAAAAGCCAGTCACAAAAAAAGCAAATAAAAAAAAAAGTATCATGAAAAAGGCACTGATAGAGCTGACAAAGAAATAAAGTGTACAAGATGTGGATACACACATGTCAAAGCAAAATGCCCTGCATATGGTAAACAGTGCACACATTGTTCAAAATACAATCATTTCAAGAAGTGCTGTAGGACTAAAAAGAAAAGTGACCACAGCATGCAAACAGTGACACAGAAACTGATTATGACAGTTATTCAGAGAGTGAATATAGTATAGGCATTGTAAATGTACCCAAAAATTGAAGGAAAAGAATTGTTTGTAACTGCAAAGGTTCAGAATCAAAGTATCAAATTCAAAATTGATACAGGTGCACAAGCAAACATTTTGCCAGTGAAACCATACAACAGACTTGAACCAAAACCTACACTAAAAAAGACAAAAACAAAACTGACCAGTTACACAGGGGACAAAATCAAAACTGTTGGTACATGTAAACTATATGTGATGGACAAAGAGTTTAAATTCTTTGTAGTTGAGACAAAACAGTCGGCACTCATTGGTCTTGAATCAACAGAAGAGTTGAAAATCATTAAAATTTTGAATGTAGATGCTAAAAAAATTCAGACAGATTTTCCTGAGATTTTCCAGGAACTAGGATGTCTCAGCAGACCACATCACATTGAACTGGACTCAACAGTCAGACCTGTGATACAGGCACCAAGAAAAGTTCCATTTGCTCTTAAAGGCAGAATAAAAGAAGAACTAGACAGAATGGAAAGATTAGGTGTCATTGAAAAACAAGAAGGTCCAACAAACTGGATCAGTAGCATGGTGGTAGTTGAAAAACCAGACAAATCATTTAGGATTTGCATGGGTCCTAAAGATCTAAACAAGGTCATAAAAAGAGAACATTTTGCCTTGCCAACTGTTGAAGAAATCACATCTCAGCTTGATGGAGCTGAATTTTTCACAAAGTTAGATGCCCAAAGTGGATTCTGGCAAATACCTTTGGATGAGGAAAGCTCAGAACTATGCTGCATGCAGACACCTTTTGGCAGGTACATTTATAAGAGACTACCAGTGGGTCTAGCTAGTGCTAACCATCAAACAGTTATTTAATGACATTCCAAAAGTTGGAAACTGGGTTGATGACATTTTGATACATGCACGCACACATGAAGAACATGATCATGTACTGAAAGCAGCATTGAACAGAGCAAAGGAAAGCAATCTGACACTGAAGGAAAAGAAATGTAAATGTTCTCAAAAAGAAATCAAGTACATTGGTCACATCATCAGCAAGGATGGCATCAGACCAGATCCAGAAAAGATTGAAGCTGTTTCAAACATGCCTTCACCCAAGTGCAGACAGGATCTTCAAAGATACTTGGGGATGATCAACTACCTTGGAAAATTTTTCCCACAGATAACTGAATGCACAGCACCACTGCGCACACATCTGCAAAAGAAGACGGAATGGCATTGGAATCATGAGCAGGAAGAAGCTTTTCAGAAAACAAAAGAAATGTTGACAAAAGCACCAATTCTTGCCCACTACAATCCAAACAGCACCAATTCTTGACCACTACAATCCAAACAAACCTGTTAAAATCACTGCAGACTCATCATCATTTGGTCTTGGTTGCGCACATTTGCAAATAAAAAACCTGTAGCATATGCTTCAAGAGCACTCACAGAAACAGGGCAAAAGTATGCACAGATTAAAAAAGAGAGGCTAGCAATTGTATTTGCATGTGAAAAATTTCACCAGTACATTTATGGCAAAGAGTGCAAAGTAGAAACAGATCACAAGCCAATTGAAAGTATCTGGAGAAAACCACTGAACAAGTGTCGACCCAGAATACAAAGACTCATGTTGAGACTGCAGAGATATGATTTGGAAATCACATACAGACCTGGAAAGATAAGATAAGATAATGTTGCTTACAGCCCAGCCGACCGCAAAGGGCCACATCAGGGCTGTCACCACGTTAAAATCAACTCACACGTCATTCATTCACACAATTCTTTAAAATACATCCAAAAACCCATCTGAAAGTTCGTTAAAAATCTTTCCACTGTAAAATCTCAGATCCGATGAAAAATGTTAATCTCTTTCAAGAACTCAAAGATCGCGTCGGGTGGAACATCTCTGAACAAGGTTTTCATGGAATCTGCTGTAAAATGTTTGTGTCTCACATCGTGCAAGTCCCTACACTCTAAAAGAATATGTTTCATTGTGAGTGGCACATGACATGGAATGCACCTCGGAGCTTCTTCACTCTTTAAAAGGTATGAATGGGTGAAATGCGATTGGCCGGTGTGCAGCCGGCACAGAGCTGTCTCTTCTTTACGATCACTAGACAAAGATGAGAGGAACTCTTTAGGTTTGGATGGATCTGAAAGAGTTTGTTATCCGTCTGTGTATTCCAATCCTCCTGCCAGAGGTCTCTGACATCATCGTTAATTTGGGGTTTCAGATCTGAGCAGGGGATGTATATGTTGGACAATTTCTCTGTTGTGGCATTCTTGGCCAAACGATCAACCATTTCATACCCTCCGACGTCAACATGACCAGGAACCCAAGCCAGAATAATGTTGTAACCATCCGCTTTCAACTCGGTAAAAAGTTCAAAGAAGTGTAAAAGTTCGGGATGCTGGAGGTTGCGACCAGCTATGGCCTCCAAAGCTGACAGTGAATCTGACAAAACCAGAAAGTCCTTCTTTGCTGATTGAGAGCTTATTTCCAATGCCAGAACCAGAGCTGTAAGTTCAGCAGAATAAACAGAAGCATCTGAAGGAATATGTTCCAACAATATTTGAGAAGGAGCACCAGGGCAATAGGCTGCACAGGCCACTCCATCTTCAGACTTGGAACCATCAGTGAAAATTTTCTGATAGGGTGGGAATTTCGAACAGAGGTCAGCATACAATGCCTTGTATGCCAGAGAGCTGGTAGACTCTTTACGAAAAGCTGCAAGGTCAAAACGAATCTCTGGTGTGGAAAAGGTCCACGGAGGCTTGTATGGAAACTTAGAAAAATCTGACACAACTCCTAGGTCTAGACCTGCATTCTGCGCGTGAGGCTGCATACGAAGACCAAACGGCAGAATACAGTTAGGGTTGTTTTCAAATTTGCTTTGAAACTGAGAGTCAAAGACACAGTCATAGGCAGGGTTTTCTGGTTCAGAGAACAGTCTGATATAGTAATTCAGATAGTTTCAGCCTGCGGTTGGACAGTGAGGGTTCACCTGCTTCTGCGTACAGGCTGTACACAGGGGTGGTGCGGATGCTCCAAGACAGAGATGAAGTCCTTGATGGTGGATAGGGTCCAAGAGTTTTAGGTAAGAGGGTCTTGCAGAGCTGTACACAGCACAACCATAGTCCAGTTTGGAACGGACCAAGGCTCTGTAGAGGTGCAGCAAAGTTTTCTTATCAGCGCCCCAGTCAGTGTGTGCTATGACCCGCAGAATATTCAGAGCTTTCTGGCAAGAGGTTTTGAGTTTTTTAATGTGGCTGAGAAAGTTGAGTTTTTGGTCAAAAATAACTCTTAGGAATTTGGCCTCTTTGACATCTGGAATGGGAGATTTCCCTATTTTGATTTCAGGATCTGCAAAAAAACGACGAAAATTATGGAAGTGAATGAACTGTGTCTTTGTAGGAGAAAAAGTGAAGCCGTTTTCATCCGCCCACTGATGAATTTTATCCACACAAAGCTGGAGCCTGCGCTGGACACTCATGTACAGGCTTCCAGTTGTGTAAACAGCAAAATCATCCACAAACAATGAGCAGTCTGAACCCTGTGGAACTGACTTGACAATGTTGTTGATCTTGATGCTAAAGAGGGCAGGAGACAGTATGTTCCCTTGTGGAACACCTAACTCCTGCTCATGAACATCAGAGAGAGTGGTGCCAACCCGGACCTGAAACTGTCGTTCTGCCAAAAAATTTGAATGAAAAGTGGAAGATGACCCCGAAAACCAAGATCATGGAGATCATGAACTATCCCAGATTTCCAGGTGGTATCGTAGGCCTTCTCCAAGTCAAAAAAAAAAGCCACTGCGTGTTGTTTGTTCAGAATGGCATTCCGAAGCGTAGATTCCAGATGGATCAAATGGTCAACTGTGGTTCGATGTTTTCGGAAACCACGCTGTTCTTTCACCAGAAGGCCGTCGGTTTTGAGTTTCCACATGAGTCTAGCATTGACCATTTTCTCCATCAGTTTACAGACACAGCTGGTCAAAGTTATTGGACGGTAGTTTGATGGGTTAGAAAGATCTTTTCCAGGTTTGGGAATGGGAATGATGAGGGCTTTCCGCCAAGAAGGTGGAAAGAATCCAGTAGTCCATGTATGGTTGTATACATGTAGCAGGATGTTCAGACCTTTTTGCGGAAGATGTTTCAAAAGTTTATAATGGATTTCATCTATACCGGAGAGGAATCGCTGCTGGAAAGTAAGGCGGATTTCAGTTCGTTTAAAGTGAAAGGAAGATTGTGGTCTTCCATGTTGTCTGATGAAAAGTTGCAGGGTGATTTTTCTTTAAGGGCTTTGTTTTTGACAAAACTGGCTGATTTGTTAGAAGGTGAGGAATTCTTTTCTATGGTTGAAGCAAGCAGATTAGCAACTGCTTTTTTCTCAGTTATTAAAGATTCAGAAAACTTGAGATGGTTCACAGTGGGACAGGTGTTCTTCCCTTTAATTTTCTTGATGATTTTCCACACTTTTTTCTTCGATGTTTTGGACGTGAGACTTGAGCAAAACTGTTTCCAAGATAAACGTTTACTGGTCTTATAAATGTGTTTGGATTTGGCCCTCAGTTTCTGATGCGCTCGGACGTTGGGCATCGAAGGTCTGCAGGAGACGTGACATTGAGCTCTTTTGCGGGTTTTGGTAATTTCCTTACATTCAGAGTTGAACCAAGGAACTTTTGGCATTAGGGTCTTCTTGGGAGATGTGTGAATGGTTGACTTTGCGCAATTCAGTATGAAATCTGAAAGACTTCCTGCCGGATCTTCACTTTGCAGGATCTTGTCCTCTTCCAGATCCATAAGAAACTTAGTGGCAAAGAGATCCCAACCTGCTTTGTTGAAATTGAGGCGTTCCAGCTAAAGTGATAAAATTAGCAAAAGCACCTAGATCTTACTATGTGCAAACTGAGACAAGTACACTCAGGAGAAACAGAAGAGATCTGATGAAGCTAAAAGACAAAATCACTACAAACACTGATAAAGTCGAACAGAATGAAAGTACAAAGTCAAACACCAAACAGAACAAAAGCAAAAAGTCAAACACAAAACAGATAAATCCAGAGACATATTACACTTTTTTTTTTTTTTTTTTTTTTTTTGCTGTCCCAACCTCTGGGTCACCTCAGAGGCAGTGCACCCACGCCGCTCATTCCGACACCCCGCCCACAGCCACAGCCCGGTCGGCTCCGTTGAAGCCCCGGCACCGGCAATCCACAGGGAGCAGTCTAGGTCAAGTCGCCGAGAGGCAACCCACCGGAGGAGACACTGCACTGCTGCCGAGTCACTTCGGTGGTGTTCAGTGGCGCCTGTTCTGATCTAACATACGCAGGACACCACCTACTAAGCCCCCTACTGACGACAATAATTGCTTAGTCGCGGAGCCGGCGTGAGTAAGCTCTCCCGGAGGGCGCCACCATGTCCATCCAACGACAGCCCCCATGGACTTGCCGATAGCGGTGACCCCGACGGAACCAAACCAAAGTCACAGACGTGGAGAGGACACCGAAATTGAGGTCACCATGAGAGCAGGGCATGAAGGGCCACAGAATTTGAGACTTTTTTTTTTTTAATGCTGATTGATGAGAATGAGGATGATTAAGATGATGCTACGGATTTCCATTTCGGTCTGAGACTACATGACAGGGCTTTACTCTACGCTTCCTTTCATAATATATCCTGGCGTCAACCAGGCCCGAGAGATACAGGCACCTGCAGTGTTGGTCAGGAAATTTGAGCAACACTCTCAGAAACGCATCCATTAAGTGGATGAAACTCGACTGTGTGGTCCCAGTCTTCCCAACTGAGTCTGCAGCAAACTCAACTCTGGGTAGGAGCCGGTCAGGACAGAAAAACCCACATGACTCTGATGGGATTCGAACCCACGACCTCCCAGCCAGGAGTCCGCGACGCTAACCACTTCGCCACGGCGGCTGGTGAGACATATTACACTTACCTGGAAGAAAGTGGCATTGAAAATGATTCTGGTATGAATAATCAGATGACACAACACAAAAAGAAGTCAAAGAAAAAAAATGCCTGTTTCCAAACAAACAGACAAAACAAATGATCAGGAAAACACATCCAAAGTGAAAAGTTTGACACACGCTACAAGAAGTGGTAGAAATGTGAGAATGCCTGAGAGAATGAATGAATATTTTCTTTAATGTTCATTTTTTTTAAAATTCTTGTGAAGAAAAGACAGTCTTTCAGGTTATGAACATTTTTACGTTTGTGATAAAGGAAAGACAAGTGTTTCAGATGGTGAAAAAGAATTCTATGTAACATGAAAAAAAATGTTAATAAAAATCAGAAAGAATGTTTTGATTACTCAGATAATCCAAAACTGAATATCAGTGCAAGCATTGTTTGTATACTCATTGTTTAGTAAAATGTGTTTGTTAATTGTTTATGAATGTTTATGTTTATTAATTGGATAGTTCATACTAAAGGATAATCAGATTTCTATCAATTTAAACTTATGCATGCTTTCATAGATGTAGATTAATGTAAATGTAGTATTTAGCTGAAGAGGGGAGATGATACATATTAGCATCATGTCCCTTGACATTATTTATCAAAAATATGATTGGTTGCTGGGGGCTGAACGAAGATGGCAACTTAACAGTTCTCAAATAAATATTTCATCCGAGACAATTAGGTGACTCATGGTTCGGTCCTTAAACGAGGGATTTATTAAGGGAGAAATGTCAATAACTCAAGAAGAGGGAATAATAATTTGCATACCTAAAAATGAAAAACCTAGGGAATATTTAAAAAATTGGAGACCGATCTCACTCCAGAACGTTACATATAAAATTGGATCAACGTGTATAGCTAACAGGATGAAAATGGTTATATCTGAATTGATCCATGAAGATCAAACTGGATTTATATTAGGAAGATACATTGGAGATAACATTCGAATTTTGTATGACATAATACAGTATTTAGAAATTAAAAACATGCCAGGTCTACTGATTTGTATTGATTTCGAAAAAGCCTTTGACTCTATTAACTGGAACTATATGGGAAAAGTTTTGAATGCATTTGGCTTTGGTAAAGATATTATTAAATGGATACATACCTTCTATACTAATATCAAGTCCTATGTGATCGTGAATGGAAAAATTTCGAAAAGCTTTGCAATAGCCAGAGGATGCCGGCAAGGAGACCCAATATCGCCATATCTGTTTGTTATGTGTGCTGAGATATTAGCATGCAAAATCCATTAAGTTAAAGAAATTAAAGGAATTCAGATATCAGATACAGAATTTAAGGTAAGCCAGTTTGCTGACGACATCTCATTTAGATTAGAGGGAGATTAAAAGTCATATGAAAGACTATTCGATATTGTAGAGGAATTTGAAGAATTCTCAGGCCTAAAGTTGAATTTTGAAAAAAAAAACTATCAATGTATGGTTAGGTAACTTTTAATTTATATCAGCAGTTTTGCAAATCATTGGTAAACCAGATTCCAAGAATTTTGAATTTTGTGGGTTCCACTCCATACCTAAATGGTCCTTGTAACGAAAAGCAGAATTTTTACAGCTTCCCAACCAAACAGCACTAGTTTTTCCAGGATTCATATATAACCTCGATACACGACCAAACATTTCCAGTACGTTTATACATGTTTCAGATTTTTTTTTGTCGCCTGGTAAAAGAAATTCTGTGTCATCTGCATATTGAAAAAGCTTATGTTCTACTGTATCAATAACTATTCCACGTATGTTTACATTTTCACGAATCATTAATGCTAGAATTTCAACACATAATAGGAATAAATATGGCGATAGTGCATCACCTTGTCTGCATCCGCGGCCTATCTCAAACCAACTAGAAACTTGACCATTAACCCTTACATCGCTGTTTGGCGACAACGTGGGACACCACCGACGTCGCCATTTGGCGACTGACAAGGGTGACCTAACTCCCGATACTCTCACTCTTGAACATGACGAGATAGAAAGCCAGCGATAACCGTCATAGTTCCGGTATTCACTGACGCATGCCTCAAAGCCATTAGCTTC
>CM031621.1:37092929-37106488 GCA_018398815.1 Conus ventricosus
ATTGCCACTCTAATTAGAGGAAGTCAACAAATTTTAGGCCATGGCCCACCATCTAGAGGAGTCCAATGGGCATGCCCACCATCTAGAGGAGTCCCCCAATAGGGGCCATGACCCACCATCTAGAGAGTCCAAGGGGCATTCCCACCATCTAGAGGAGTCCAGTGGACATGCCCACCATCTAGAGGAGTCCAGTAGGCATGTCCCCATCTAGAGGAGTCCAATGGCATGCCCACCATTAGAGGAGTCCAATGGGCATTCCCACCATTCTAGAGGAGTTCCGTAGGCATGCCCACCATCTAGAGGAGTCCAGTAGGCATCCCCAACCATCTAGAGGAGTCCATTAGGCATGCCCACCATCTAGAGGGTCCAGTGGGCATCCCCACCATCTAGAGGATCCAGTAGGGCATGCCCACCATCTAGAGGAGTCCAATAGGCATCCCCACCATCTAGAGGAGCCCCAATGGGCATGCCCACCATCTAGAGGAGTCCAGTGGACATGCCCACCATCTAGAGGAGTCCAGTAGGCATGTCCACCATCTAGAGGGGTCCAATAGGCATGCCCACCATCAAAGAGGAGCCAGTAGGCATGCCCACCAAATTGAGGAGTCCAGGGACATGCCCACCATCTAGAGGAGTCCAGTAGGCATGCCCACTATCTAGAGGAGTCTAATGGACATGCCCACCATCAGAGGAGTCCAGTAGGCATCCCCAAATTCTAGAGGAGCCCAGTGGACATGCCCACCATCTAGAGGAGTCCAATGGCATGCCCACCATCTAGAGGAGTGCAGTGGGCATGCCCACCATCTAGGAGTCCAGTAGGCTGCCCACCATCTACAGAAGAAAATAATTCTAGCACAAAAGTGTTCTTCATTAAGTCAGTCATGATGTAATCCATGTCTGGGTTTTACAGCAAGTTCAATTCAAAGTAAGCACTCACTGTCCCGGGTTTGATTCTAAAACAAGCAAAACTGACACAGTATGTAAGTATGCTACTTCTAGTTTCTTGAATCAGGCAGGATCAACTTCTCCAGGATTTCTTTGGCTTTTTTGTAGGTCTCTTTCCCCCACCATCTTCCCGCTGACCAAACAAAAAAACAAAATATACATAAATGTGTACAAACTGAACAATACTCTTACTGCTTTTTTTGAGAACACTGAAAAGGGGTGAGAAAAAGTGTTTGGCGTCATATACTGTACCATGTCAACAATAGCATTCACGGCAGTTAGTCTGCTTGCCAGGCCGAAGTTTTTGTGTGGCTAATGCAGGATAAGACAGTCACTTTGGGGCCCAACCCCCTTTTCCCCCGTAGGGGGAAGCCAGTGTAAGTCTCCATACGTCATTCTCTCTCGGCCGCCGTCCAAGCAGATAAGTCTTGTGCTCTGTCTCGCCTTCCCCTTTGCCGTTGTGTTTAGATAGCCTTGTGTTTGCTTCTTTGCTTATTTGTTGTGGCTTGCGCGCTTTACCCCTTTCATTCTTGAACCGGTGGGGGTTTGGTTTGGTGTGCTTATTCATTTGTTTAACCACGCCATCATCGCCTTTGTGCCTTTGTCTCGGCACTCGCGACTTCGCATTTCCCCTCTTTTCGATCTTCGAAAGTCGGAACTCCATCGCCGGTTTCGCCCTTTTTCTCCCAGTTTTGGCTTTTTACGGCCCTTGTTCAACGAATCTCGGTCCCTTCTCCTTCCATTGGACCCCGATTCGCTAACTTTCACGTCGTCCACTCGGCTTCCATTTCTTCGCCGGTCGTTCCGCCATTTTGTTTCGACGGCCAAAACCGCGTCCTTACGATCGACCTGCCTCGATCTCTCACTGACATCTCGTTGCATTTAATACAATTTCAGTGTTCTCTCCCGAGTTGGTTGAGCCCTTATACCCCTCAATCCACCTCTTTGTCTCCCCTTTGCGATCGTGCGTTCCGTGTTGTTCCCACCACCAGTGCCCAACATGGTGAAGGAAAACTAACGGCTCGAGGCGCTCCCTCTTCGGCAGTCGCTCTCTACCCCGGAGGGGCCGCGTGTCGATTCCACGGACAAAAGCTCACGCACACGATGAGCGTACGGTCGGTGTAGAGGAGGGCTCCGTGCAGGGGACGCGCGACCATCTTTCCCGATTCCCCTCTACCCTACCGGGCGGATACACGATCGTCGCGATCGAAGTCCAACAGTCAGTCCCAGTCGGATGAACAATCGGCAGTCATTGCCGCTGTTTTTCATTTGCTTTTTTCCCCTAAGCCCAAATCCAAGGGAAAGGCTCCAGAAAGGACCTTCCGTTCTAAATCTTCCCTTTTCCGACTGGTTCGCCTGTTCGACTTCGCCCGCGTAAGGAGACCCTCTCTCATCAGCCGCGTCCGGCGATCATCGCCCCAGGGGACCCTTGCCGATACCCGGACCGGAAACGGGTGGCGACTCGCGACGGAATCACCGCACGTACCCGATCTATTGAGACTTGTGACGCTAGCCCCTCCCCCACTAACGTCACACAGTCTCAGAAACGCTCTCCCCAACCGTGTCCGGTTTCAACCACGCCCCGGACACGAGGAGCGTCAAAAAACTCCGGTGGAAGGAATGTGGCCAGTCTTCGGTGGAACCCCCCCACTGACCACAATCCGGGTCAGGTACGCAGGCATCGAGTACTGGATCTGCGACCTCACCCCCGACGGTCGAACCACCCCCGATCGATCGTCTCAATTCTCCCCCCTAGGGGTACAGGACGTTGGGGAGCCGACTTCTTCCGCTCCCTATTGGGCAACGTCCGCGGTCCCGTTCCTCAGGGGGGAGGATCAAACCAGCGGGGCCAGGGGTAACCTTTGTCCCTTGAGTCTTACGCGTCGTCTCAGCCATCCCCGTCCGTCCCACAGGGCCAGGAGGCTCGGCGATCGTAACACTCACCGACCCCTCTGCCACGCAAGGGGCCGGCGCGGACCAAAACCCGGGAGATGCAAGAGGCAGTGCTCTCCCGGGGTGCGCAAGGTTACCGGGTCCCCGAGGGACTCTGCCTCTGGGCCCCACAGCCCTCCTTTCTCACCTGGGACCGGTGGTTCTATTCCCCGAGAGGATCAGGGCTTACTTTTGACTCTTCCCTGACTCCATTTTTGGGCCTCATGTGGCATCCTGCCTCCCAGAGCTGGATCGACCGGGGGCCCCTTTCCCTCTCGGGCGCTGTCCGATCGGCAGCCCCCTAGTTTTCACGCCGATTACGGAACCACCGGGAGTCGTCCTCTTTTTCCCACCCTCTTCCCAACGAGTTCACGACTCCACGCCCCCCTGACATGGCCTTCCGAAGGTGGACCTGAACTTCCCTTCACGAACAGAAGACCCCCAATTGGAGGAGGGGTTTGAGGATTTCCTCCCCCGTCTGGGGACCTTTCATTTTGGAGAGCTGGCGCCCTGACTTTGTTGTTAGGGAATCCCCTCCCTCTAAAAACATCTTCGCCCTTTCCCGTTTCACTGGGTCACCCCCTACCCAGCTATCACGGCCCAAGGATAGCCGCCCCCCAGACCATCCCTCCTTTGTTGGACAGATGGGCCCTCCCTCGCCAGGGGTGCACATGCCTTTCCCCCCCACCGGGACTGACTTCTTATCAGCCCCCAACGCGGCCCCGTAGGAGTATTCCTCAAGGACCCGCCCAGGCCCCTCATGTCTTTTCTCTCTTTTCTGCAATCCGGCCACCAGGGAGATTGCCTTTTTCCCCCGGCTGACTTCAGGCTCACTCCCAACCCCCCCCTCCCACATCCCCCTCTTTTCTATCAAAACCCTGACAGAGTGGGACAGAATCGCCAGGGCTGGCTTCTGCACACCACCGCGGGGCATGCCTTCATTGACATGTTCCTACACGAGTGGAGGAACTCTGGCCAAATGAGGGAGGCATTGTCTCAGCGTCTTCAGACCCGGGCGACACTGAGGCGGGCCCCCAGCCTTTTTTGATGACCCCCTTATGCTTTTTCTTGTCAACAAGATAGCGCACCACCTTGGGGCTGCGGCGGACAGCGCAGCCAGGAGTCACTTTAACTGCCTTCTGGCAGTGAGAGACGCCCTGCTATCCGGGCCCCATCTCTCCCCAGCGCTAAAAGGCGGCCTTACGCTGCTTTCCCGGGTCAGAGCAGTCGCTTTTTTCGGTGACTATTCCTCTGCGGTCATTTCCATCCCGTCGAGGAGCGCAAACAGGCCGCTTCTTTTGCGACCACAAACCTCGTCAGCACCGCCCTTCCAGACCATTCTTTCGTCGGGGCCCTACCCACAGCCAGACCCGCCCTACCCAAGCAGCGTCCCTCGAGGCCCGCCAAACAACCTACGCCCAAACCGAAAAACCCCAACAAAATTTTCGGTTCGGCCACCAGGCCGGCCCCCGGAGGTGACTAGCGGACCCACCTTCCGAGGGGCTGGAAAGTCAGTCTTCCAGACACACCTCGGCCCTCTGCCCCCCTGGCAGGCAGTCTGTCCCGACATGCCCACCAGTGGCGGCTCATGGGTCTCAACCCCTGGTGGTTTCTGTTCTGCAGGAGGGGTTCCGTCAACCCTGGGCACACGAACGCCCCCCCCTCCTGTCCTCCCCTCCTCCTTTCCACCGGCGCCCCAACCTCCCGCCCAGGCGGAGGCCCTTCGCCTGGAAATCGAGGGGCTTTCCTGGGAAAGGGGGCCATCACCGAGGTACCACACCCCCAACCCCGGGTTTTACTCTCGCTCTTTGTAGTCCCAAAGGCCTCGGGCGGCTGGAGGCCCATCCTCGACCTTTCCCCTCTCAAACAGATTCCTCAGGACAACCAGATTCAAGATGGAGACCCGGCCCAGATCAGGGACTCCATCCACCATCTGGACGGGCCAACTCGATAAATCTCAAAGATGCTTACTTCCGAATCCCCATCCACCCCTCCCAACAGACGATAAACCCTTTGTTTCGTCTGGCGGGGCCGGGTGGGTTTTAATTCAAAGGCCCTCCATTCGGACCTCCCTGGCTCCCTTCCTCTTCACGAAGGTAGTCAAGGAGATGGCCTCCCTTGCCAGACAGGAGGACATTCGCCTCCTTGTCTACCTCGACGACTGGTCATCCTGGCCCCTCCCCAGGCCCTAGCCCAATCCCAAAACCTCCAAGCTACTTCATCTTTGCTCCTCTCTGGGGTTCGTCACCAACCCCGCAAAATGCGAGCTCTCGCCCAGTCAGCAATTCACCTTCCTGGGCATGAGCTTCGACAAACCCCCTCCATGGTAGTCCTCCCCGACCCCGGAGAGGTCCGCTCGCCTAGTGGATCTCATTTCCCACCTTCGCCTCTCTCCCCTCACTTCGGCAAGGGCACTTTCCTCCCTCCTGGGGATGATGGAGTCTGTCTCCTCTCATTCCCCTAGGCAAGTTCCAAAGCGACAGCTTCAGAGGGAGTTCCGCCGTCGTTGGTCCCAGACCAACGACAGCTGGAACCAGCCCGTCCCCCTAGGCCCTTGGTTCGTTTGGGGCCACGGAGGAGTGGCTCAGCCCATCCACCCCGGACCCCGGAGTTTTTCCCCTCTCCCCCCATCCCGGGCCCTGGAACTTTTCACAGACGCCTCCAACTCGGGCTGGGGGCCCATCTGGAGAGCAGTCACGCCTCGGGGGTTTGGGATCCCTTTACTGCTCGTCTTCACATCAACATCTTGGAACTGGGGGCGGTCAGGCTCGCCCCCTCCCGTTCAGTCCATAGTCGCCCCCCGATTTGTTCTCCTTTTCACGGACAACACTTCGGTAGCTTGTTATATCAACAAAGGGGGGGGGGGGCACACTCCATCGGCCTCTCCCCCCGTACAGGGCCCTCCTCCGCTGGGTCCCCACGAGGGGTACCTTCGCGCGAGACACATAGCAGGGACTCACAACATCCTGGCAGACTCTCTCAGCCCATCCAAGTCTGTCCTCCACACGGAATGGACCCTCAGCCCGGGTTACCCTTTTAACCGTGTGGGAACATTGGTCCAGACCAATGATCGACCTCTTTGCCACACGGTTTCAACCCTCGCTGCCGTGTATGTGTCCCGGTCCGGACCCCCAGGCTTACGCCATCGACGCCCTGTCCCCCTTTCCCCGGTCCGGCCTCATAGCTTACGCCTCCCTCCCTTCCCGATCCTCCACAAGGTGATCAGGAAGGCGAGACTCGAGAGACCCAGGCTCATTCTCATAGCCCATGGTGGCCCCCTCAGTCCTGGTTCCCGGACCTCAAGTCCCTCACTCACGAACCCCCTCTCCCGTTGAACACCAGGTGGGACATGCTCAGGCAACCCGTTCGGGCCTCCCCTCACGCCCAAACCCAGGTTCTTCACCTCCACGCCTGGCTTCTGTGTCAGCCGGCTGCGAATATCCAAATCCCCTCTCGAACGGACAGGTCCGTTTTCCCTCCTCAATACCCTCTCCATCGCCGGGGCCTCTCAGGAAAAACCCCAGACCTAGCATGTCCTCTCGCAAGCTAGCACAGAGTCCCTTTACGATTGCAGATGGAGGAAATGGGTCTCATGTGCAAAGCCAATTCGTCCCTCACATTCGCCCCCCCAACATCCAAATAGGAAATTTCCTGTCCCAACTTAACCTCTCTGCTGATCCATCAGGGGCTAAGGTCGGCCATTGCACGACCATCCCCCAAATGGGCGGACCTTCCCTTTTAGAATGATTTCCTTCTCAGAGAATCTCCAGAGGGGCTTCTCTTCGTGAGGCCCAATCCCTAACGTGTTCCCCTTTTGGGGCCTCTTCACTGTTCTGACGTCCTCAATAAACCCCCTTTGAGCCTTTGTCCTCCATCCTTTCGACCTTCTGTCTATGAAGACTACCTTCCTCCCCGCCCTCGCTTCCGCAGACGGCGGGCGAGATCCATGCCCTTAGCGGGACCCAGAGACATTGGGCCTTCCACAAGACGGCTCCGTCTCTCTTTAAGTTCCTTCCCCAGTTCCTAGCCAAGAACCAGGAACCCGGCAGTCCCTCCCTTCCCTCGTCATCCGCCCGCTGGCGGATACACTAGGGGGCGACACCTCTTCGGACATAGCCTTTGCCCTTCTCGATGTCTAACACAAATACTGGGAACGCTCGCGCCCAGGCGCGTTTCACAAAGACGTCTTCTCATTTCCATCAAACCCCAGTAACACGAAAAAACATCTCAGCTGGCACGTCTCTAGGTGGCTCTCCAAGACGGTCAGAACTGCCTATTTCCCCGGCATCCGAGGATTCCCCGTCTCTTCCCCCGGGCCCATGAGGGCAGAGCGCTGGCCACTGGCGCATTCCAGCACTCTGTTCCCATGCGCCACCTCCTGGAAGGCAGCCTTTGGCGTTGGAGAATCCCTTCATAAAATTTTATTTGAGGGACATCCGCATGACCAGGGCTGTGGTTCTAAAAGGGATATCCTTTGTGGCGGCTATGCATCCATATCGGGTAACCCCAGGGAAACCCCAAAGGGGACTCCCCCCCTCCTTTTTCTATGAATTCTGCTATTGTCTGACATGGTACAGTATATGAGCCAAAATGGGGAGTTTTGTATTATACTCCTGTTTGGCTAGTATACTTACCATGTCAGACTCTAATGCCGCCCTACCTTCCCCGCTAGCGCCAAGGTTCTGGGGGTTTCCTTGCGCGCAAAGGGCCCCGATGAATGACTTATGGGAGACTTACACTGGCTTCTCCTACGGCGGAAGTGGGTTGGGCACCACGTGACGTTTATCACTGCATTTGCCACACAAAATCGGCCTGGCAGAGCAGACTAACTGCCGTGAAAGCTATTGTCTGAATGGTAAGTATACTAGCCAAACAGGGGGTATAATACAACTCCCCATTTTTACAACATGAACACAAGACACTCTCAACAAAAATCTTAAATGAATGGGTCGCTTATGTCAATCATCAGTCCTACCATTTGTAGATCAGTGATCACCTCTTGTGAATTTCATTTAAAAACAAGATCAGACCCGCTTAAAAAGAGCATCTTCATATCACTAAAAGATGCCTTTTTTCTAGTTTTTCAAATCAGATCTGCTTAAATGAACATCAATCAATAAATGTCCTTATTAGTTTTCAAAACAAAATCTAACCTTTCAAGTATAGTATAGTGACCATATAATTTTACCAGAGGGACGGGTAGGTGGAGATCAATGGGCGAGAGGAAAGAGAAAGAAAAGAGATAGGGAGGGAAATACAGGGACTGACAGGGGAAGTGAAGAGCAGAGGCAGTGAAGACAAAAGATGCATACTTTTTCTTCAATGATATAAATGCTTTTACTCACAATAAGCTTTTTCTTTTCACGCAGTTCATTTACGCCAGATCTAAGAGAAAGACAAAGAAAAAAAATTTTTTTAAAAACTCACAAACTAAGGCATTTAATCAAACAATTTTCCCAATGCTCACTTTTGAACAAAAGGCAGCTGTCAGAAAAAAAAAAAAGAAAGAGGAGAGAACAAAACTTTTCTTTTATATCTCCCATGCAAATTGTGCAGTCAATCAAACCCAGCTTTGTACAAGTTTTTTGAATTAAAAACATCAATAACACAAACAATACTAAACTACACATTTCAGGCTAAATCACCAACTACAAAACAGTCAGCACACTGTAGGCAAGAAGGGGGAATGATTGGTGTGGGTGTAATGCCACAAAAAAGGCACCAAAAGATAAGACAACCCCCTTGCTCTCCTCCCCCCAAAAAAGTCTAACAAAAAGACTACACCAAGACTATCATAAAGCAATTGTGGCTATAGATAAGGATCATCTTTTTGCTGCAAGTTGCATTTCTTTTTAGTACAGTACAGTGCTGAAATGTGCTTGATGTGGAGCAGGAATGTACTAAAATCTGTCTGTTTTGCAATAAACAGATGTGTGATTACCAGCAACAAAGCATTCCTTCCAGACATTTCATGAAAATCCACTTGCTGGCGAACATTTTGAGATTTTATTGACTACTGATCAATTATGATTATCTTATTGACAGAAACCAAAATCTAACTGAGCCAACAACCTGTCTCCTACTACAACCCTTTCCTACCCATGACCACAAATCTATTTAGAGTCTGCAATGACACAGCTCATCCATGGGCCCTATGCACAGACTAAAAGCACCTCTTGGCACAGTAAGCTACAGTGTATGCGAGTTCTAGTCAATCAGCATACAGTATGTGCATGTAGCAGTAAAAGAGGCCCCTTTTCCAAAGGCTGATATTTGGGGAAACAGAACACCTGTTCTCAATCTCCATGCAATGGACAACTAACACCGATATAACTCGAGATAGGGACTAAAAGACCCCACATTGTTTGTATGATGCTGATTTCCATCCAGGACGAAGCCCCCACATTGTATGATGCTGATTTCCATCCAGGACTGAAGACCCCACATTTTTTGTATGATGCTGATTTCAATCCAGGATTGAAATCCCCACATTGTATGATGCAGATTTCCATCCAGACTAAAAAACCCCACATTGTTTGTATGATGCAGATTTCCACCCAGGACTGAAGTCCCCACATTGTATGATGCAGATTTCCATCCAGGACTGAAGACCCACATTGTTTGTATGATGCAGATTTCCATCCAGGACTGAAGTCCCCACATTGTTTGTAGATGCAGATTTCCATCAGGACTAAAGTCCCCACATTGTTTGTATGATGCAGATTTCCATCCAGGAATGAAGACCCCACATTGTTTGTATGATGCAGATTTCCTCCAGGACTGAAGTCCCACAATTGTATGTATGATGCAGATTTCCACCCAGGACTGAAGTCCCCACATTGTTTGTATGATGCAGATTTCCACCCAGGACTGAAGTCCCCACATTGTATGTATGATGCAGATTTCCATCCAGGACTGAAGTCCCCACATTGTTTGTATGATGCAGATTTCCATCCAGGACTGAAGTCCCCAAAATGTTGTATGATGCAGTTTTCCATCCAGGATGAAGTCCCCACATTGTTTGTTTGATGCAGATTTCCACCCAGGATTGAAGTCCCCCCATTGTTTGTATGATGCGATTTCCATCCAGGACTGAATCCCACATTGTTGTATGATGCAGATTTCCATCCAGGACTGAAGTCCCACATTGTATGATGCAGTTTTCCATCCAGGACTGAAGCCCCCACATTTATGATGCAGATTTCCACCAGGACTGAAGACCCACACATTGTTTGTATGATGCAGATTTTCATCCAGGATTAAAGACCCCACATTGTATGATGCAGATTTCCACCCAGGACTGAAGACCCACATTGTTTGTATGATGTAGATTCCATCCAGGACTGAAGACCCCACTTTGTTTGTATGATGCAGATTTCCATCCAGGACTGAAGTCCCCACATTGTTTGTTTTGATGCTGATTTCCATCCAGGACTGAAGTCCCCACATTGTTTGTATGATGCAGATTTCCATCAGGATGAAGACCCCACATTGTTTTTATGATGCAGATTTCCATCCAGGACTGAAGTCCCAACATTTTTTTGTATGATGCTGATTTCCAACCCTCCAGGACTGAAGTCCCCACATTGTTTGTATGATGCAGATTTCCATCCAGGATTGAAGTCCCACATTGTTTGTATGATGCAGATTCCATCTCATCAAATGGCAAAAAAAAACCCTAGCCTGTTTTTTTATGTAGAATGTCCACATATCTTTTTTTCTTTTTCTTATTATTTGTTAAGCTATCTTCATTCAGAGCTGCAACCTGCTCATGCGGCTTACAGTAGCATTTCACAATTTTCACAGTAGCATTTCCAATTTGGACAGTAGCAACTTAATTTTGCGCACGTTCTAAAAAGAAATCAGGCCTATAACCAGTTTTACGGACCACATTAAAGCTACAGTACTTTAGTATATCTATAAATGTTATTATACAGAGATGAAGCAGAGGAAGAGGGGAAATTGTAAAAAAAATCTACGTGCTACAGTAAAACCGAAAGCGGAAATGCAGTTCCGACAGACCGATAGAGACGTTACTTAGCGCTGTCAAACAAACGAAAGTATCTTCGAATTTTTTTGTTTGCCGTAGCAATTTAATGATGGTAGTAGCGTCGTAGCAAGCATTCTCTTGGTGTAGCAAACTACGGCGATCTCGTAGCAGTTGGCAGTTATGTTCATTCCACTGTTCTTTGCTTCAGAGAAAAATACCACCTGTGCAAAAAATGTTGCTCTTTTGTTTACATTTGCATGGCTAAGCTATGTAACAATATTGACTGATTCTGACACAGTACAATTTTTATTATTGAAACAAACCTTGTTTTATAATCGTGGGGAAAAAATGTTAAAACAACTAAGAGATGCAATCCCCAAACTCTAAAACCAAATGAATCTGGTATTGTCCGCATACACAACACACATACCCACACACATAAACAACTTTAGCACTGACAAGCTGCTTTTAAAATGGCAAAAATTAAATGAATCAGTGGACATTCAAAAATAGCAGAATAAATGAACGATTATTTTTTTTCTCTTCTTCTTTCTTTCTTAGCAATTTCATACTCCCTGCCCTTTTCAGTGGCATTACACCAATGTTGTCCGTTTAGCTTGTCTGTTTTGTAAATAGTCCATAGAAGCAATTTAAAATCAGGTCATCACGGCAACCTGCTAAAAGGAACACTGCGCTGCACTGCTGTAAAAACTTTTTGGGAGTGTTCAAGGGGATTGACTTTCACCTGCCTTCAAAGAACCAAAATAATGGGATGGCCAGAACATGAGGTTAAACTTTAGACTTGGATTCCACGCGTAATGATATCAGAGCACCCTGCAAATTTTCTGGACTTGCACACAACGACCTTACTGCACCCTGCCAAACCAAAGCATGTTATTTGTAGATAAAACAGACTGTGTCACTAGAATGTCATGGGGTTGCATGCTGTAGACCCCAAAGCACCTTGCAGCCATAGCCCCCTCAATTCCTATGTGGTTTATCTTATCAATACTACACTGCAAAGAGTAAATGTCTAAACTGGTGGTAGCTGCTATCAATGTTTTCTGAAAAAGGATGCAAAAGGCTTGTTCACTTACCATTAGCTGTAAGTCTTTTGATAAAAATACCAGTGCAGTAATTTCCTGGTCAACCCACACTCTGAAACAGGATGAAAATATAAACGAAAAGTACAAAACTGAAGAGTATACATATCCGTATGCGTACACAAGCACATACAGTCTCTTTTACATGTATGTGCATACATAGCATGCCCGAGCACACATGCACACACACACACGCGTGCAACACAGTCTCTTTTATACACACACACACACATGCCTAATATTAGCATTCACTTCATCTTGACAAGATTACCCTTCTGCTTCACAGTATCTCTTCATACACACACACACACACACACACATGCCTAATATTAGCATTCACTTCACTTGACAGATTACCCTTCTGCTTCTGCTTTCAGTTGACCCATCTTATCCCCTCCTTGCTACCCCCCCTCACTCACCCTCCTTCCTCCCAGTAAAAATGGACCATTTTATTCATGTTGTCCAAACAGCACGCACGCATATTCCCTCTAGGCTTCTGCTTCCCAAAAACCGTTGGCACAAAATTCTTTGAGACATGCTTCACCCCTAATATCTTTGACACCTGCCTCACTCCATTTCATCTCTCTACAAAAAGCAGATTATATTTTTCATGCAGCAGCGTGTAGTCAGTTGGGTTAAGTACTACACATATGAGGAAACAAAAAACAAACAAGATGCGAAGAAATAAACGTACTCCCAGTTTTCCAAACCCCTTATAAATCGGCCAAGTGCTTTGTGAGATAAGAAATAAAGGCAAAAAAAACGGTTTTAATGGTTATTTAACCCATGTACACTTTTGAAACTGGTATTTTAGTCCTCACTGGGCTAAAGCCTGTGTACATACCAAATTTCATCCAGATCGGACAATATGTCAAGAATAACGGTTTTTTTTAAAGGTCAGATTTTTAAAAACTACATGGAAGTGCCATTTGTGTGTGATGACCTTTTACATACAAAACTCATTAAATCCACCTATATATAAGAAATAACGGCAGAATAACGGTTTAAAAAGGTTTTTAAACCGATTTTACACTTTTGAAACTGGTATTTTAGTCCTCACTGGGGTAAAGCCTTTGTACATAAACCCAAAATTTCATCCAAATCGGACAATATGTCAAGAATAACGGTTTTTAACCGTCAGATTTTGAAACACTACATTGGAAAGCGCCATTTGTGTGTGATAACCTTTCAATATAAAAAATTTCATTAAAACCCACCAATATATAAAAAATAACAGCAAATAAAAGTTTAACACTTATATAACCTAATATACACTTTTGAAACCAGTATTTTAGTCCTCACTGGGCCAAAACCTGTGTACATATCAAATTTCATCCAAATTGGACAATATGTCAAGAATAACGGTTTTTAACGGTCAAATTTTGAAACACTATATAGAAGTGCCATTTTTGTGTGATAACCTTTCGTTAGTTTCTATATACAAAATTTCATTAAAATCCACCTATATTAAGAAATAACGCAGAATAACGGTTTTTAACGGTTTTTAAAACCATTTTCAGCATTAATCACTTACATTTGGGGCGAGGATCGATTTGTACAAGACATCCAAACCGCTTATAAATTGGCCA
>CM031621.1:37107488-37217488 GCA_018398815.1 Conus ventricosus
AAAAAAACCAAAAAAACCTTTACTTTTGGCAAAAGGGCCCCGGTTTTTTTCCCTTTAAAGGGGAGGGGTTCCTTTTAATCAAAAAGGAAACTATCCGCATTGAAGAACCCCTTTTAAAGGGGCCCCCTTTCTGGATCGTCCCAAAAAAAATCTTGAGACAGTGGGGCCTTTCCCCCCTCCCTGCACACACAAATCCTTTGTACTAACCCAATATAACAACAATGCCCATGCGGGAAAAGGTTGAGGAAAGGGGGTAAATGGAAATAAAAAGGGTCCCAGCGGATATCAAATTAGAATAAATAAAAAATTTATTTTTTTCATGAGAAAGGTTTATTAAACAAAAACCCCATTTGTTCTTCATGTATGTGAACCAAAAAAGTGAAATAACATATTTGAGCTCGCATTTTCACAAAAACCTTCCCCCAAAACCCCCCTTTTTCCCGTTTCTTACAACAAAAAGGGACATTTTGCGAAAAAATGTTTTGCGGAATCATATCGGGGAAAACAAATTTGGAAAATTGAGTGTTGTTTTTTAAAAATACAACATTCGACTGGGTTCTTTGATTTTTTGATCCCAATTTTCTTTGCTTTTTTTAAATCTCTCTTGTTTGGGGGAATTTCTCTCTCCTCTAAATGTGGGGCCAATTGTGTGTGGCCGCACCCCATTTGGCTTTTTAAAAAATTTTTTTTCAGCTGAAACTTTATTAAAAGAAATTACAAGCCTTTTAAAGCTTAAAACTGAAATTTTTTTTAAAAAGTTTCACCTCAGTTAAATTTAACCAAAAAATCTACTTATTTTGCAAACAAAACAAAAACCCTTTTGCGCAAAACGAAACCAACACACAAATATTTGTTTAGATACAAATATAAGTACCGATTTTAAAAATTTATTTAAATTACAAACGAATTTTTGCCCCTGTTCTTTCCCCCTCTTTAATTTTAAATTTGGGCTTCTATACACTGTATATTTGCCATTTTTTTCAATATCTTTTTGTTAACCCCAAACCAAGGATTTTCATCCATTTCACTTGGTGATGATTTTGAAAAGTATCCCTAAAAAGACGTGAAAAAAGTGGGAAAATCTTTTTAAAAAAAATTTTGTGGATAGATGGAAGGTAACCCAAAGGCCCAAGAAAAAATACTTTTTGGTGCAGACCCAGACCCCAAAGGGCAGTCCAGGATCCATTAACCAGGGTTTTAGACCCCCTCCCTTTTTCCCACTGGTCCCCTTTCAGTTTTCTTTAAATTTAGTTCCCCCATTTTTCCCACAAAACCTTTTTCACACACAACAAAAACCAAAATTTTTTCCCCAAACACACACTCTCTCTCTTAAAACTTTTAAAAAAAAAAGGATTTTTCTCATTAACCCCCATTTCAACTTTTTAACCCCCCATCCTTACCAAAAAAAATTTAAACCTTTCAAAGTATTTAAAACGGGGGTTTAATGTTCTGTCATAATAAACGAAAAATTTACCAATATATCAAAACACTAAAAAATACACCTGAAAAACAGAAAATTCAGGAAAAACTGTCTCTTTTTTCAAAAAATTAGGCCCAATTTCTACGAAATTAAATTTTCTCAAACAGGTAGAGGATACTAAAAATTAAAATTTTTTGTATTTGACAAAAGTCTTCAAATTTCATCCAGAAAAAGCGGCTGGCTTAATGTTGAGGGGTATGCAAACTTAAAAACTTATAAATATTACGGAATTAAAAGAAAAAAAAAAAGGAAAAGAAAAAAGAAACCCAAAGGGAATTCCCAAAGCAAGTTAAAGGAAGAAAAACCCTCGATTTGTCTTTGGAGTTTTTTTAAGGTGAAGGGCCCAACAAAACGGGGAATGTTAATGCGTGGGGATGTAATCTTCGGAACAACAGTTTATATATAACACCCCCTCTTACTTTTAAAACGAGCCCTAATTCTTTTCCTTCCATTCTTTTTTTTTTTTCCCTTTTTCTTCATTTTTAAAACCAAATACCAATGTCAAAAAAAATTGTAAACATTAAATTACTTCCAAAAAAAATTTCTTTTTTTTTTTTTTTTTTTTTGTCAGTAAAAACCCAATTAAAATTTTAAAAAAATTCAAAAAAAACATATGTTTACAAACTTGCATACCCAAACACACACCACACCCCAACCCCACACACACACACACACACACACACACACCACTCACACACACACACACACCCCACACCACAACCCCCACCACCCCACACACACACACACACCAGTGTGGGAGAAGTGAGGAAAGAAAAAAAAGAATGGGGAAATTACGAGACAGGTTCAGAGGAATGAAAGGGGGAGGGAGGGGGAAAAGAAGGGGAGAGAGAGAGAGTTGAGAAAAAGAAGGGAGGGGAGTAAAAGGGGAGGGGAAGAGGAGGGGGAAAAGGTTTTTAAAAAGTTAATTTTCATCAGCCGGGGGGCCACAATATTAATTAAAAGGGAAAGGGGGATGGGGTACTTGGGGGCCAGGGTGGGGATGAATATTGTTTTAATAAAAGAAAAAAAAGTATTGTAAGGAACAAAATATGATTTTAAAAAAGAAAAGCCCTTTGGGACAAATCATCAATCTGCTTTGAGATTGCCAAGATAATCCCAGGGCCCAAATGAAGAAGAAAATTTTTTTAACAAAAACCCACTAAAGGGGGGGGAAAATGCTGTAAACAATGACAACTATCCAAAGAATTGCCTTTTCGGTTTTCCCTCTGTTTACTGCACAAAAAATATACCTAAATGGGTTAATGTGAAAAAGGACAGAAAACGGGAAGGGCGGGAAAGGGGAGGGCGGAGGCAGGAAGGGGAGGGGGGAGGGGGGAGAGAGAAAATGAAAGGGAGACAGGGACAGAGAGAGAGGAGAAAGGAAAAGGACCAACAGACTGCAGACAAAACAGAATGAAAAGAGAAAATGGGGGAGGGGGACGGTGGGCAAAAAGAAAAGACAGTGGGGCTGGGCGTGAAAACAAGACGGGATTTTTCTTGCTGTAGGTCAGAAACATGAAATTTGTGGGCCTATTCATCCCAATACTCTCAACTTAAGCTGGCCAAACGAAAAGAGAGCTTCAACCAAATTTGTCCCCAAACCACACCACACCACACACACACACCCCACACACAAACACACACCCCAAACACACACACACCAGTGAGAGGGTGGGAGGGGAGGTTGGGAAATGGGGGGAGGGGTGGGGGGGTGAGGGGGGGGCCCAAAAAACTGATTTTCTAAACTGAAGGACGGGTAACATAAAAAGTATTTATACTAACTCTAAAGGTTAGCAGAAAAAAATTTAAAAAAGCACAGCAAAAATTTCAAATGTCAAAATTTTGACAGGGTGACAACAAGGCTGTCCCATATTTTTAAATTCAAAAGTGTGAAAAGCGTGCTTGTCCATATTGCCATTCATAATGTGCATGGAAACATTTGGCGAAGCTGTTGAAAATGATGCCAACAAAAGTGTTGTAAAATCTGTGTTTTTTTTGGGTTTTTTGGGCAAACTCACGTAAATTTTAACAGCCCCCATTATTGAATGAATAAATTGCGAAAGTCAAAATTCTTTAAACCGGAAGTATTTAAAAATTGCCCTTTCAAACACCCTATTCGAACACAAATTTTGGTTTTGGGAAATAAGCCCCTTTTGTCGCCGCATCATTTGAAATTGGTGTGGTCATAAAGATGAGTTTTTGGGAAATAACACTGTAATGCAATTCTTTTTTAACAAAAAAAAAACCGGGGCCCCTTATTTTCATACGGGTATGGGGGGGGGGGGGGGGGGGTTTTTAAAGGACAAAAAAAAAAACAAACTTTACGTCAACTAGTTTTGACCCCGATTCCCAAAGGGGTCAGCTGAGGAAGGTTTGCAAAAACCAAAAGGCTTCGTAAAATCCCTTTGGGGTTTGTTTTTTGGTTTTTTTTTTTGGGAATTTACAAAAAACCCCAAAAAAAAAAAAAGGGGGAAGGAAAATATAAAATAAAACCTTTTTGTCTCGTTTTTGAAAAATTTTTTCAAATTTTAAAAAAAAAAAAAAATTTTACCAGTTTTTAAACGCGACACCTTATTTACCTTTCTGTTTCTCATGCTCAGTTTTGGGGGCCCTCCTCCCCCCCCCCACCTACCCAGTAAAGTTTAAAGGAAAAGAACTGTAAGAGGAAGATCAGGAAGGGGTGGTATAGGTTTTAGAGGAAATAAGGAAAAGAGAAATGCCACAGAAAAATAATACAATATATTTATTATTTTTAAAATTGTGTCTTTTGGGAAAAACGGAACCCTGAAAACACAAAAATTATGATAAAAAAAAAAAAGGTTAGAGTCCCTGGGTTCTTTGAAACGGATAAAAAAATTTTAACGGAGGAAAAAAAACCTTAAAAACCCATGGAGAGATGGGGAAAATTGAGTACTTCGATTGGTGTTAAAAGCAATGACATAAAGATCAAATTTCTTTTTTTAAACTGCATTTGCGTAATGCATTGAAAGAAATTTTAGTGAGGGGGAAGGGGGGTGGGGGGAAGAGGAAAACGAGGGGGAGGGGAGGGGAAAAAGGGGAAAGGTGGGGGGGGGGAAAGGTTTTTTTTTTGGGTTTTTGTTTTGGGTTTTTGGGCCTTCTGTTGTTTTTGTCCCGAGTTGGTGGCTGATCTGCTTCTCTGTTCTTTTCTTTTTAAAGGAGTCACCAGTGCTGTTGCCCCAAAAACCACTTTTAGGGGAAAAGTGGGTTATGCTGTGGGGATGGGTTTTTAAAGTGCATTGCCAAAAGGGGTTTGTTTTTTCCCGGAAAGTTGCTGTCCCTGTGCTCTTTGAAAGTTTTTCCCAGTGTGTGTATTTCGCCTAGTAGATGCGGCCAGGCTGCGGGGACTACATTTTCCAAATCCCCTGGTTTGGCAGGTGAAACTGCTCCTTTGGGAAATTGGGGCCCTGGGGGGCCCCTTTTTAAAGGTAGGGTGGTAGTTTTGAGGGGGGACGGATTTTGCACTTTTGTCTGTAAAAGAGCTGTTGCCCAGGGAAATAGTGGTTCTTGGGGGGGTGTGGGTCAGAAAGAGACCCAACCAGTTTATCTCCCAAAAATTTTGGGGGGGAATGATGACCTTAACCCGTGTTTTCCCACCCACAGCCCCCGAAAAAACCCCAAATCCCCGGGCCCAAAAGCTGCTGAGGGCACGGGCAAAACTGCAAAATTTCCCGGGCCCCTCCCAAAACCCACCCCTCTTACCTTTTTAAAAAGGCCCCCAGGACGCCATTTCACCCCTTTAGGGGGTTTTACCTGCCCAAATCCAGTGATTTGGTATTTGTAGTCCACTGCGCCTGTGCAGGTTTGCATCTACGTAGGCGGGGACCCTACCACCACTGGAAGAACTTTTTAAAGGCACAGGGACCGCATCTTCCAGAAAAAGCAAACCTGTGGCTATACACTTCAACCCCCCGATCCCACGCTTTCCCCCTTCTCCATATCAGGGGTTGGCGCAACGCATTTGGGGACGCCTTCCCAAAAGAAAGAACATGGAGAAAAAGATATCCCCCTTTTCCCGGGACTACAAAACCAGATGGCCCCCAAAAATTTAAAGAAATAAAAAAAATCACAGCTTCCCCCCTCCCCCCCCCCCCCTTAAATTTTCCCCTTTTCCCCCAACCTTCCTTTTCTATTTAAATTTATATGAAATTTCGTAAAAATGCGGGGATGATGGGAAATTTGATTTTAGTCATTGCTTTGAAGGGCTCTATGGTCGAATTTCTCAATTCCCCATCTTCCAAATGGGTTCAAAGTTTTTTTTTGGTTGTTTTGTTAAAATATAGGGTGCCCGAAAAACAAAACACACCCAAAACACACACACACACAAACGCAAAGGGTTTGTTTTTTTTCCCCAAAATTTTTAAACAATTTCTCACCTCCCATCTTTAAAAAAAGGAAAAATCTTTAGGGAGCTGTGAATTTGGGGGGAAACCCAAAAACTTAACCTGCTGTGGCAGGTAAATTCCCCCACAGGGTTTTCAAAGTGAGTAAAACTTTTTTACCCCATAACTGTTACAAAACAAAGCTGAATTACAAAACTTCTTGGTAAACACTGCCCAAAAAAATGGGATAAGGCAGCTATGTTTAAAAAAAGAAAGGAAAAAAATTTTTTTAAAAAAAAAAGTGTTTCATACAGAAAGATTATTTTTTCAACAAAACGTCCCTTTTTTAATGCTAAAAACCTTTGAACATTTTTAAAATCAATTTTTAAATAAAAAAAGAAAAATTTTCCAAACTTCATTTTTTTCCAAATTTTTTTTTGAAAACTACTCACTCACCTAAAAATAAATTAAATGTTCATAAAAAAAAAGGAAAAATGCTTCTTAATTCTGACAAATTTTTTTTTCAATTTTAAAAAAAATTTAAAAACCCAAAAAATACAGACCCCTGCTGAAGAAAAATGTCTAAAACCCTCGATGTACATCTTCATAAAAACAACTTTTTGAGCCTTTGGAAACAGCTTTCGTGAGAAAGGGTGAGGTTAAAATTAAGGAAAAACGCATTGGGGGAAAAAAACAGAGAATTAATTTCTACATTTAAATTTCTTTACTTTAATTTCCCTTTTTACTGTAGAGAAAAGAAGCTACAAATTTCTTTACTTTTAAATTTCCCTTTTTCACTAAAGAAAATTGCTTTAACCCAAAATTTCTCTTTCTTTTTTGGGGTGTGCAACTTTTGTTCCGGGTTTTTAAAATCAAAGAAAATAATTTTGTCTCGGTCTGCTTTAATGAGTGGGATGAAAAACTTCAGCCTCGACCCAAAATTTTTTTAGTGGGGTAGGTTTAAAAATTAAAAAATTTTCAAAACAGAAAAATGCCCGGGTTGTTTGTTATCTTTTAAAGCCACGATTCCAGATTGCTCCGTTTTAATTTCTTGAAGTTGAAGGGTTAGGTGCTGAGGGTTTTCAAACTTGTACAAAGTTATGTTGGTTTTTAACCCCAAAATTATGTGCAAAAATTGTGCCAATTGGGGCAAAAAACATTTTTTTTTTCTCTCTGTTCTACTTAATCTAATCTGTTTTATTCAAATTTTTATAACATTGAAAAAATTTTTTTAAATTTAAAATTTATTTTATTAAACAAAGGATAATTTTTGAAAAATTTTAATTTAACAATAATCATGAATGAGCAATAATGATGAAAAATCATCATGACAGATAAAGGGCATATATCAGAACAAAAATTTTTATCAGTCTGGATTTTGGGCCTATTTTGTAGTTTTCTTTAGATTGGTCATTCGGTCCTTTGGGTTTCTATCAATTGTTTCATAAAGGGAGATAACAGTCAAACGTGTTGGGAAAAAGGGGCCCCGTCGCGTTGGAATTTTTGAAATCGGTTTTCAAGGTTTGAAAAAATCCATCTGTCCAATTGTCAGGCCTAAATTAAAACTAGCAGCAAATGGAAATGCTCTCCTCCATAAATTGATCATTGGGCTACTGATTTTTGGGCTGTGTTGGTTTTAAAGGGTTTTCTGAACAGAAAATCTGGTTTGGGGACTGTTTATATTTCTCCTCCCCCTTTTATCCACTTTTACCCCCCTTTCCCTCCGTTTTTTCGAACTCAAGCTGAATATTGTCTCACTTCGGTTAAGGGATGTTGTATTTAAAAAATTTTTTTTTCAGCAGGGATTTTCCCAAAATATTGCTTGTTCAGCAGGTAAACGACAGAATATCTGTGCAGCATGTGTTTACTTTTCAATTCTTTTCACTGGGAACATCAGCCCTGTTTTGGCCCCTTTGCGGTCGGTGGGGCCCAAAAAGCAACATTATCTTATCATCACTGGGAATATGAAACAAATTTCATCTCTATTCCCCCATGTACTTTTTGTTTATATAAATAAATCAAATTTTTTTCTGGGTTTTTTTTCCCGCAATGTTAGTGGAATTTCACTTTTATTTATTTTGGGCAAACAGAAATTTTGGGTGAACAAGTAGTTTTTTTTTTTAAATAAAAAATTTTTCCCTTTGTTTCTAAAAAAATTTGGGAAATTTTTTAGCTGTGGGGATTTCCCCCGGGGATCAGTGAGGGGACCTTGCCTGTTCCCCAAAAAAAATCAATTTTGGGGTTTTCCCCTGACTTTTTGTTTTTCGTCAAGAAAAGCATTTCCTCCCCAAAAATTTCGTCAGCGCTGAAAAAAATGCGTAACAAAGTAAACTGTATCAAATCCCCTGTGTGCGGGGGGAAATCATACGGATTTTTCCCATTGGGAAGGGTGGCACCATCGCCCGGAGGGGGGAAAAAATTCCATTTTATTTCGAGGGGAGGAAAAGGGGAGGCGCTTTGGAACATTCTTTATCTAGCAAAAAGTCCGCGGGGTGCCACAGAGTAAAATTTTGCCGTATTTCAATTTTTGGCGGGGTGTCAAGCAGTTTTGCTGTAGGTCTGTGCCGGTTTTGCCCCTCTGAATAGGCTTGCGGTTGAGAACAGGCCCCCCCCGGGGGGGAAAAAATTTCGTCGCTAAACCCCACGGGGGAAAAAAAAAAAAATGCGTAGGAAGGCAAAAAACCCCAATAAATTTTCGACCAAAATTTTTTCAATAAATGGAACCCCTGATTTAATGATCGTTTTCCCGAAACAAAAATGTGGGGGCCCCCCCGAACAGATGCTGGCTGACCAGTCACCTTTCCCACTCTCTCTGTTTTTTCTTTCTTTTTTTTTAAGAAGGAAAAAAAAAGAAAGGACCATAAAAGAATTTAAAATAAAGAAGTCACAAAAAAAAAACCCAAAGCAATTCAACACATTGCTGTCTTCAGGCCCGAACAAATAAAAATCAAATTAAATAGTAAAAAAACTGAAATTTTTTTAATCTTTGAAACAGTAAAAAACAAACTGACTCACCCCCCCCCCCCCCCAAAGTTACTTATCTTTTCAAACTCATTTTTTTTTTTAAAATTTCTTGGGTAACCCCCCTAAAGTAAAAGTAGTTGTAGTTTGTGTAATAGGGGGCCCCGCTTTTTTAGCCTTTGGCCTTACGGGGCCCATTTGGTCCCCTCTTTTTTTTTCAATTAACGAAAAAGAAATACTCTGTGCAGTAAAAAAAAGAAAAAAAAAAATCAAGTCCCCAATCCCCCCCCTTTTAAAAATAATTTTAAATTGTTTTTTCCCTATGTTGGGTTTAAAGGAGATTCTGAAAGAAAAAAGCGGTTTTGCTTTTTAAAAAATTTGGAGCAAGAGGGGAATCTTGCGGTTTTTTAACGTTTCCAAAATTTAAAATTGAAGGTTTCAAAAACAGTTTTTTACGGGGGAATTTTAAAAAATTTTTCTTAAACTTTTGTGTTTATTGTGGTAAATTTTTTCTAAACATTCCTTTGGGTTTTCCCCTTTTTATGCTGTTTTTAAAAAAGGACACTACTTGGATCCAAATTTTTTTTATCAAGGGAAGGGCTTTTTTTTTTTTTTTTGTTTGAAATTTTTGTTGTTGTTTTTGGGGGGGGGGTGGGGGGGGGGGGGGGGGGGGGGGGGGGGGAAGGGGGGAGGCCTGTCCCTCGCCAAAAAAGTTTAAATCCAATGATCGTGGATTACTTAAACAGGTAAAAATTGGATTTAAAATCTTTTAGTTTTCTTGTCAAACAGCCCTTTTGACCCCCCAGACATAGCAGAGATGATATATTCATCATACATGTAATACTATATAGTATATTTGAATCGGGTCATGTGAAAATGACTGATGTTAACAGTCGAATCGCCTCATCACTGCAGAATCAAATCGTCGCCGAAGTTTCACTGTATCATAATTATCATCAGTGCTTTGTATTGCGGAGGAAAGCCTTATTTACAACGCAAAACACGTTAATAATAAACAAAGAATGAAATATAAATAATGAACATATCGGTCGCATGACAAACCTGCAGTTCCCGAAAAATTCGTCTGATGCTGATTAGAAACCAAATGACCGTGTTATCTGTAAAGCAGCCGTGCAAAATGATTGCTGGTGCACTATTGGAAGAAAAGCTATTGCTCCCCATTTATTTTTTATTTTTAAATGTTGCTTGTTTTGGAAATGAATGATTGACTTTTACTCACTTTTACCTCACCAGAGAGCTATCTTGGTAACCCCACCCTCTTCTCCTCTCACGCACCCCCACCATCATCCATCACTTCCACCCCTTTCTTCCTACTCCCAATCCCTATACCCCTCCCCCCACCCCACATTTAGACAAGTGTTGATCTTTTGTATTTTCTTGAAATTGCAGTTACTGCACATATTCTTCAAATTCATAAGATTTCCTCACGAGATCCACGAAGGCAAAATAGGTCTCCAATTGTCATTCCCAGAATTACATATTTACCCCCCCCCCCTCTCTCTCTCTCTTTCTCTCTCTCTCTCTCTCTCCTCTCCTCTCTCTCTCTCTCTCACACACACACACACAACACACACACACACACACACACACACACACACACACACACACACACACACAGAATAACTTGATGGATGAACAACCTAAGAGGGCCATCATTAAAAATTCGCTGATGCCCAGAACGACTGAGGAGGTCTAAAAATACATACAAATGCACATATGGGAACCTTATCATAGCAAAAGTGCCAGAGAAACATGGTCCTCGAAGACAAGGATAGAGGATTTTGAGGAATAGACCACTCTTCTAATTTGCAGCTTTTAAGGGAAGATCAACATTATAATTGGGACTTTTAGAGCCATCTCATAAATTTCAGTTCAGTCTCATAAGTGGAAGCTTTTAAGAGAAGGATCTGTCATATAACTGGAAAAAAAAGGATAGGTTAGTAACTGGAAGCTTTTAACGTGGGGATGAGTTGTATGACTTGGGCTATTAACATAAGAATAAGTCTTCTATATTGAGCTTTTATGCTTCAAGATCATTCTATATGATTTGGAAGTTTTAAATACCAGTTGGAATTTCTTGATAATGGTAAGGTTTAAATATAGTAATAACTGGGAGCTGTTTATGGAGGGATGTCTGATAAACGTTTGGTTTTAAGAGAGACCAGTCTGAGAATAAAGTTAGGGGCTTTTATAATAGGGATTGATTTCAAAATTACAAAGGAGTTTTAATGCGAGGAATCAGTCTTCTAACAGAAATGATCTTCACCAGGAGATCTTGCTGTGTGACCTCTATTTTAAGCATTTTCATTTTTATATTCTCGAATGGCTGATATCAGTGACCACGTATGCCTTTTACCTTGTGGCTCCGACGATAGTTGATTTATGAGTCCAATCCACATTGTTCTGCAAGTTCATGTTAGTTATTTGTTGTGAGTGTGTGTGTGTGTGTTGTGTGTGTGTGTGTGGTGTGTTGCGCGCGGGCGCGGCGCGCGTGCGTTGTTGTGGTGGTTAAATTGTGAGTGTGTGTGTGTGTGGTGGGGGGGGGGGGGTGGGGGGGGGGGGTGTGGCGTGTGGGGGTGTGCATGTGGGATATAGATCTCAAGGAAGCTATGCTTGAAAATTAATTGCATTTGCGTCAGTTTTTTTCCTGAATGATAAACATGTCGTACACATGTTTATATACATTGGTCCTGTTTTAATCGTACTGTAGTGTGTGTGGAACAGTTTTTGGTTCAAGGGTCTTACTCATATGCTTTTTACTTTTGCAGCATCGTTCTGATGACAACAGTTTTTGTTGAACAAACCGTCAAATAGATCAGTCATATACATCGTGATAGAGCATCAAACAAGTGTTAAAACGTTTCTGTTGTATGAATCCAAAACAGCAAATCATTCTCATTCCCAGGCAATAACAACATTACAGTCACTGTTACTGGAGACATTGAATTTGCACCAAAAATTACATAGATAACTTTATTTGCTGTATGATATTGAAGCTACCATAAGTGAATGTGTTTATCGCATGGATCATTTTGTACATCGCAGGATTGGTCAAGGGCATGATGTTCTGAAATGCATGGAAGTACTGTTCTTTGTTTTTAAGGGTAATGCGTGGAATTTTGTAATCGCTCTTTTCTGGTGTTTTTTTTCCTTTGAGTCTTTTCATGTGCATGCTTTTGCTTCCGATTTTTTTCTACGTCTGTTCCCTGGCATCAGATTTGGAGTGTTGTATTAAAAACAACTTAGCCAATTCACGGCTTTTTATACCCCTTCTTTTTTGTGGTTCTGTTGGCCTGTCTGTTATGACTAGCTCAGTCTTGTCGCCATCAGTGTCATATTTTATTTTAGTTATTGATTCATGTTTTCTATGAGGTTCTTGAATATATGTATCTTGTTGCACGTTTGTGTTGAGTTGTTAATTCATTTCCAATAATTGGTTACTATGTTAGTAAATGTAAATTTTCTAAATACTCTGAATATTGTTTGAATTATCGAATCTTCACTGTTTCTCGTAGTATTGATCTGTGGAGTACAAAAATTGCATGACTTTTGCAACTTCATCAGTACCATTTCGTATCTTGTATGTCTAAATCAAGTTCCTGTACTCTTCTTTGCTTTAACTGTTGTTCAACAGCCTGTTCTCATTCAACGGCATTCTTCCTTGCGATGAACTATGAAGCGTTCTGAAGCGATCAAAGACTAAGTGAAATTTTCGGTTATGTCTCACCTTGAGGAGACTAAGTGGTCGAAAAAGGTTGTGTTTTTGTCTTGTGATCTCGTTGTCCTTGTTCTCTGGGCGGTGATTTCGCTAAAACATTTATTTAAGATTTGGTAAATATTTTAATCTTTCTTGGAAGATGAGTGATCCTTTATGCTCTTTTCCTCTGTGTGTGTGGGTGTGTGTGGTGTGTGTTGTGTCTAATTTTTGCATCGGTTGCCTTGCATATATACATGCAAAAAAGTGGAGGAGGGAGTTGTGGGAGACGGAGGGGAGGGACGGAACGTTAGGCTATTGGTTTAGTGGTTTCCCTTTGCCATTCACCACAAAACTGTACAGCGGTCAAGGCAGACAAACTACCTTATTGTGACAGGATACATATTTATATCATTTCAATTTTTTGAGCGGCGACAAGGATTAAAAAGTTTTCTAAGGCAGAGACACAATGGGATTGTAACCTCTCGTTTTCGTGTAAGTCCGATGTACTTTAAATTTTACCTACTTCAATGTTCTTGCTCCTATTAAAAAAATCAAAACGGAAGAAAACACGTTGCGCTTCTTCCTAGCACGTTGCAGATGCGGTGCAGATTTTGTTTCGGTTTTGAACCCGGTTTATTTGGCCACATTCACGCAATTAAGGTAATCTTTAGCTGTTTATAATTATTATTAATGTTTTCGTCCGCTCTGAATTCTGTTCAGTAATTTTTTTTTTTTTTTTTCCTTAAACTTGTTGCCATTCAGAATTCTTGGGCGAAATCAGTTTAGCTTGGCTCGATCCATCATTGAAAATCATTATTGGACTCGGTGATTCATTGACAGATGATCGATGTGGACGAGATTGCGACTTTAAACGTCATAATGAGAGAAGAAAAAAATGAAGAGTTGGACTTAAACTGCACAATTTTTCACCGGATGGATGTTTTGCATCAGAGTCGGCAATGCAGTCTGTTTTCATTCTGAATTTCCTAAAATGTCTAATTATATTGTGAGAATATTGGAGAAATGTGTCGATTAGTTACCTTACGCCCAAACCTTGCACTTTATGTATGAAGGAACTGTGCTTGACTCTTCCACTGACGTGTATTTGCCCCAAACAGTAAGAAGTGTATTTCAATTTTCCGGCATCAAAGTGGTTAGATAATTTATTTCCTGTCTTTTAATTTATCAGTTCAGATTCAGTGGTTTATTTTATGTCTTTTCATCGCCAGATGATATTAGGACACTTTATTTATCAATGAATTTGTCAGTAATGTATCGTCAAGTTGTGGGTTGGTGTTCACTCTTAACTTGAGGTGAGTACAGTATTATTGCCGCTTCTGGATCACTTGCTACTCCACCACGATTTTTGGGCGAATGTGGCCTAAAAGCCGCCTATTCTGTCTCTGACATGTAACCAAAAAATAACGGCCCTACAAAAACAAATATATGTGTAGAGTTATCGTTTTTAATATATTTCCTAAAGTTTTCAGTTTTCAGTTTTTGTTTTTCCTATGTTTTTTCCTGGATCATTTTCAATTAATCATTTTTCGCGCAAACATTCTTCAATGAGTATATGTCTTTCATGTGAAATTAAAAATACAGTCTTTAAAACTGTTTCTAAAGTCTTTTAAAAAACTGAGTTTATATTTCATGGACATAAATCCACACACTTATCCGAGAATGTCTTCCGCTGGAAAAGCTAGTTTCGACAAGTGTTTCTCTTTTTATCTATGTCTCTTTCTGCCGAACAGTCATCTATAATAATTAGGTCTGCGTTCTTCTTACAGTCTATAAAACTGCTTATCTAATCACTCACTCAGTTTATTGCTGGGATCAAATTAATATTTGTTTTCTTCTTGTCCATATAATCCTTCTTTCTTGGTTAATTGTTTGTCCCATTTTAGTTGTTGGACAGAAAACCATATATGATTAAAATTTATATCGATAAATGTTGTAACAGCGTCGAGGATAAAATATTGTTTTTCCACAACCAGTCTGCCCAACATTCATTGAGCAATGAGGTGTTTTTGTCATAAATTACACTGCTCCATAGTTTATAACAGAGTTTATTCTAAGCCAGTTATTTATTTTTTATCATATCTCCGTCAAAACTTGTTCAGTATAATAAAACCCCTAAGAGGCCTAAATGTGTAAGATTAATCCAATTTTGTCCTGTAAAGATCGTTCTATTTAGACTATATCGATTTTGTCGCTGGTTTTATAACCTTAATTTCTCTACCGTGTGGAAGATCGACGGACAACAAACGTTAAGCGTTTAACGTCTAAGTTTTGCCAGCTAATATTAATTCTTTTTTAAGGGCGTCACTAAACGCCACTAACCCATCCCTCTCCACATCTTAAAGACAGAGAATTCAAATTATTCAGTGTGAACGTGTCTCCTAATTTCTGCTTGGAAAGAACTGTAATTTTGTAAGAGCTTTTTTTTCAAAACTGTTTCTTTTTCTTGTGGAGGATTACTGTTTTTTCCCATTCGGCGTTATTTCAATTTCTTTCCGACTATTGTAGTCCGGCATTAAGATTACTGTAATAGGGCCCAGAGTTGAATGGCTTTTCTGAAACTTTTTGACGACCAAAAAATGTAAATGAGGCTTATGAATTCAAATTTTATTTTCCATTCAATATGGTTCTAAGTGCCATTTGAGGTCAGGTTTTCGAAACTATTTTATATTCATACTGGCCAACATTATTTTGGCCTCTAGTATTGCGACAGTTGTTCTAGTTTAGGAACTTTTTGCTGTAGCCAAACCTCTTTGCGTTTATATCACCACTTTAGTGTACTCAATACTTACAAAGGCCCGTATCTCGCCGTTCGGTTCAAATGTCCGCAACGTCTGCAGGTCTTTTAATTCTAAAGTTATACACCTCACAGGGCTAATGTATCTCCTGATTCTTCTGGCCCACGCGACATGATTTTTTAGTAACGTAATGTTTTATTTCCAAAACAATGTGCAGGTTATCACATTTCACGATTTCCCTTGTTTTGTCTTTGATTTTTATAATAAATGGACCCGGACCCTACCACAAAACTAATCTTTTTAAACTGTCAAATTAGGGAATGGTATAATTTCATAATCGCAAATATGCAGCTTTCCCTGCGGTAGAGCTCTTAAAACAGTTGAGGGCCCTTTCTTTCATATACGTTTTCATCAGTGCTCAGCTCATCCAAATGAACATTGAGTAATGTATGTAATGCAAGATTGAGCGGATTTTCTCCCTCATTAGTTTTTTGGTTTGGTGTTGTAACTCTAAATCTATGAATGTCAGCTTCAATGCCTAATATTTTAGCTAGCTTCTACATCAAAAAGGTATGTGCTCTTTCTTCTTAAGGTTTGTAGATAACAATTGTTTTTAAGCAATTCGCATTGTTAAGTTGAGAGTAATGTCAAGTTACTCATTGCTTCTTTTAGTGAGCAAATCCCGTTCGAACCATTAGTTTGATTAATCTGGCTATTCTGTGGCCCCTGTTTTGTCAACTTTTTAGAACCGATTATTCTCCTGGGCTTCGCTTATATTAATCCATACGACTTTGTAGTAATATTTCTTGTGTGCGCTACCATTTTGGCCACGCATTCGTTAGCAATAGCATGGTCTAAAAAAACGAAGGGCGGTCTTGGGTTGTTATTGTTACATACTTTTGTTTAAAACAAATTAAAATGTGTGCATTCAAATATACTGGCGCAATATTTTCTGTTGGGCCGGCACTAAAATTCTTAATAATATAGCAATGAACACCCTCGACATTGCTGTGACCCTGTCTGCCTCTTTTCATAAATGGTGAGTACTCCAGTGAAGAGGCTATTATTAACCCCCCTATTGACATACGACCACATCAAGAAAGCGTTGGTTTAGTCTTCCGATGCAGTTTATCAGAACAGTTAAACTGTTTTTTACTGTGTTTTGCGCTTCAACTGGGTGTGGAGTGTCGTGTGCTGCTCATTTAAATCACATGATCCTTGGTGAGGTCAGTGTACAGATTTCATTTTTATTTCACCTTCAGACGTATTTTGACTGATCTGCAAGCCGCCATTCCCAAATGACAACCTATTTAATCCAACAGCACAGAACTAGACATGAAGACGCTTTTGAAAGGTTTGTACGAATTCAAGATTAACATTCAAGACAGGCTTTAGAAAAGTAGGAATCATTTTAATCCCCCCCCCCCCCCCCCCCCCGTGGCCTAGGCGGACCTTTATTTTCGGGGCACGCACAGAGAAAGTATAATACTATGACTGGCCTCCTCCTTTCAAACTCTTTCTTTTTTGGCACAACTGTGAGCCTGGGCTCCCTACAGCAAGAGCATAAAAAGCAGGGTCAACATTTATCTTAGACATTCTAGGGCCTAACTGGGCGGGAAATTAGAAGAATAATCGACTCTATTCGTACTTACGTTTCGGTGTTTGTAGGGTCGCAGCAAAGCAAGATCGAGCATAACTGATCCTTCTATCGGTCTTTGTCGCACAAAAAACAATTACTTAGCAATTTAGAGGACGCCATTTAATTCTACAGTTGATTTACCTTAAAGTATTCAAAGGTACCAAACATGTGTTCTACAAACGCAAGATCGAAAGTAGGTCTTTGCTGTTGGCACTGGTTTATACATGCTGGCCTTTGACCTCAGACTCCAGCTAGGTTACAATAATAAACTATAATAATGAAGTTCTTATAGCAGGCAATGAAACAGAAGGTTGGGATAAAACGACATAAATTTATGAGCCTGTAATATTGCTTAGCAGTACAAAAAACACCCAAGATTAAAAGTCATCCAATCCCCGAAGTCCGACCCCCAAAAGTCTTTGAAGACTCAGCAAAGCATCGCGGGACTCTGTTCGCGGATTTGACCATGAATATGAAAAGACAGCGGCTTGTTCTTGGATAACTGGCCCATAGGATTACTTGGTCTTTATCTACTAAATATTAAACCAACTATAAAAGAGAGCTAATGCACCAAAGTGCTCAGCAATAAAAGCCAACTACTTTGCTTGCAGTATGGACAAAAAGCCAGCTGACAATCCTATAATATACCAGGTAAAGGTCTATGCTTTACCAGAATAATTTTTTTAATAAACTCGCAAGAAGAGCCAGATGATCAAGTTGTTTTTTTACCCAATGAGTTTATAGGTGGAAGGCGATGCGGTGGAGGTACTGACTTGGCCACCGCCGCCTGTACTAGCCAACACCGTGTACTTATGCAAATCCTAAGGCCGTTATTACGCTTGCTATGTGTCGCCTTGCTCTCTCTAAACTGTGTTTTTATTCGTTCTGCTAGTGTTGTGTCTTCATATATAAATTTTTTCGATTGTTTCTCTAATATTCGATTCTCTTGAGTTCGTAATTGGTCTCGGTTTGTAGTTAAGCGTTCTAGTCTTGCCGATCTCTCTTGTTCAAGATCTTTTAGTCTTTGGGTTATTCTTTCTTTAATATCATGCCCTAAGTTGGCGTCATCAGCCTCAACGAGTTTTTTTCTTTTTCCTTTTGATATGCCTCATCTAGTTCACCTAGTTTGTAAATTGTTTGTTAATTCGCACGCTAAAGGTTCTTTAAAGGCCAGATCTAGGGCGTTAGTTCTCTGCAAGGGTAGCGGTGATGCGTGTATAGTTCTTTCTACGCTGTTTCTTCTGAAAAAACTGGATTCAGCTTCTATTACATTTATTATTCACCTGCTGATTGATTAATTCTTTAAGTTCCATGTTTGCATAGGGTTATCTGTCGGGAGTTCTTGCAGTGTGTTTGGAAGTTTGCAACTGCCTCGCCCTTAATTTCGGTCTAAACAAGACCAGGGATTTTGATCTTTCACTGAGGTCTTTGTATATTGTACTCTGGCTGAAAACTTTGATGGGTTTTTCTGGTTTATGTTGTAAGCCGAACAAGTTGCTTGGTCGTTTTTTAAAGACAATTGACCATCTTCTAATTTCAAAACATTTGGGTCTTCTAGAAATTCGGGAGGTGTTCTTGGCCTACCTAAACTTTTGTAAAATGCTTAGACCGTACTGTCTGTTTAAATTCAGCCGCATTGAGAGCGTTGAGCGATGCTTGTTGTCAAAGGGATAATTTCAATCATGTTGTCTCCAAGATCAAAAACATCTTAATCTTCTGACATCTTCAATGCCTGCCCTTGGGTTTCAATAATTAATCTATTTTTTTGTTTTGTTTATAAAAAAATGTAACAAGCAATGGCTCGATTCTGACCGCATAGAGTCTGAAAGAACCCTTGGCGTGTAGGGATTAAAGGGATATTACTGTTCCAAATAATCCATTCTAATATTGATGCAGATCAAAAAATTCTTACTGTCAAATTTCCAGACCTAGGAGGCAAATGACGTGATTGGTGCCGGCTCTGCTGTCTTACTGTCAAAATTAGCGCTCGTTTTCAATCAGACCCAAACAGGACTGTTGTACAGAATCTGGGGGCGGGCTAAATCGTTTAAGAAATTTTCTATTAAAATTGTGGAAAGGGCAAGAAATATTTTCTTTACACAATGCAGACATATTATTATACTATTTGATTATGGGCTAACCGGGACTGAAAGGGCTGACTTTGCGTTTCAAAGGGAATAGAAAATGAAGAAGCACTAAAACATTAGAATAGGTGCCGCAGATAACTATAGTCGGCAAAAAGTATGTGGCTGTAATTTTTGCGTTTGGTAATCGCTTTTCCATTCCATTAGATTTTGAGCTGTTAAAAGCGCCAATTGCGGCCCATACTTTCAAGGGAGATTAAAGACAGATTGTCATATGAACTAAAACTTTGAATGATACAAAACGGGTTATCAAATCTCAGACACGAGGAAAGTACTGCATTTCTGACATCTCGTTAGTGTTTGACGTTGTTAGCTTTCTAATTTAGCAAGGCTGATGAGCGCTATATCAGTCAAGTTTAGCAATATTTACGAAAGATGTGATTCATCATAAACATATCCCAGAAGCAGGGCAGACACTATATGTATTTTTAGTTTAGCGTCGCAGCAAGATCGCTTAAAGGTATTTTATTGCTGTGTGAAGATGAAGAACCATTCAAAAGAGGAAGTGAAAGTTTTTTAATCCAAAATAACGAAAAGTACAATGCTCGTTGTGGGCAGTCCTAACCAAATTATGATAGCGGGACGCTTAAACCTTATCAGCATTTTGATTGAAAATAGAAAACTGTTTGGAGGTGGGAGGTGTAGAAATCCCAACAGTATGAATCTTGTGGCGATAGATTGCACTTCACGTGTAAGACTTGATTGATTATTTTAACAAACAATCATTCGGTTTTTATGGATTGACCTAAGGTTCAACAGTAGGATAATCAGTTGCATGGATGCGGGAGAATGGGAGAGACGTAAATAAACATCATGTCTCAAATTGCTAATAAGAAGAAGACCGATAAACGCTTAATGTACATTTGTTTTTTTATAAAGATGCGCAGCTGATTTGAAAATAAAGATTAAAAGTTATACAATTACTATAATTATTTTAATTTTATTAAAAAAGATGTCTGTTAAAACTTATCCAAATGTGCCTACGCGCCGCCAGGAAGAATAGCAGGCATTCTGAGTTATAGATACCCTGAAGTTAAAGCCTTTCAGATTAACGATACATTACGCAATGCAACAATAAATCGAGCAGACCTTTCAAATACAGCAAAAACCAAACGAAGGTATATTCTGCTGCTTTTCCATTGCTGTTTCCATATGTCAATAACGGGGAGCATTGACTATAAGTGCTGCATCGGCAGGAACAAGTGTAGGCCTACTTAGCAACTGGCGTAGGTGCACCGGCAGCTTTCCTCTAGGAGGTTTGTCTTTAGCTCTCGGCCTGTGTTAAATAGCTGTATGTTGCTGCTAGCAAAAAATACAAACTAAACTCCAAAAGCCACCACAGCTATAGTTCAACTTAATAACATGCTTAACTTCAGTTCCTATAAACTGCAATAAAATAAAAGCGCTTGATGACTCAAACATCACGGATGAAGAATTTAATCGTTTATCAGGCGATTTTGGATGACTACAAAAGGACAAAGTTTGATCTTCAAAGAAAGGCGAGGGCAAGTTTCTTCTAAACAGCCAGACGCGAGCAGAATAAAATAGGAATGCTTAAAAAAAGTAAACGAGACTTAAAACTCTGTTCATAAACAGCTCCACATTAAAACGCCAAAGGGGGTTTAGACTTTAGTTTATGAGGTACCAAGCGCAAAAAGACCGTCGTTATTGGTTTCTGATTAAGTATTTTTTTTTATTTAAATAAATTATTTTGAGTTAGAAAGAGACTCAACATGCTAAGATATATGATGGACAAGACGATTTTTTTTGAAGCCAATGCATGAAAATTTGCCAAGACATCGCTGTATGATATTGATTTAAGATGTCATTGACCCAACAAAACGCTTTACAGCAAGGCGTTGTTCATGTATTTTCAAGTTCCAGGCAAATAACAATAGACCGCCAGTTAAAGTAATGTTAGCTGTTTTATTCGTTATGTTAACAATAAATGAAGAAAACCTAGTACGTCTGGGTCTAACTAAACAAGCAGACTATTCTTTCTCGTAATGATTAACTCCACGGTTGGGCAGACGAACTGCTTAAACAGTTTGGCGCTGCCGTGATGAAGCCAAAATGGAGGCTCTGGTTGGTCAGAGGGTGAAGTCCTAGAGATTAGATTAAAACAGCTAAGTATTGGCCGATTGTAGGCAGGGCTTACATTCCAATACCACCAGCATTAGTTGCAAAAGAGCAGTTTAAACATAGGAATTCAGACGACAAAAATGTTTTATGTGGTGTGTTCTTGCAAGGCTGCATTACGCCCGCAAAAAACGCAGAGGGAGAGTTGTAGTGTCTAACTATCACCCTTACTTCAATGATCTTAACTTTAGTGGGGTTCCCTTTTTCTGTAGTGTAGACCAAATTGATCCCCCTTCCCATTTGAAGAAAAAAAACAAACCAATTAACTGTTATGTAGAAACATGGGATTTGTGGAGGAAACAAAATCTTCAGCCGGATTAACGTGTCCAAGAAACGTCCATCGATTGGCGAGCCAGACAAAAATCCATGTGGACTTACTACTATGATGTTTTCACCAGCGAGGGGGGGGGCTACCGCAGTACTCATTAATACGCACAATGAGTAGATTATTTGCGGCATACTTATAAGCATTACCAATAAACAAGTATTCTGCTGGGAAAATGTTGTTATACATGAATGCCATATTTCATGCCGCGAGGGAACTTATGAACATTGTTTCGGCCCAGTTGACTTGTAATACAGAACTAACTAGCCCACGCTCCAGGATTTCTTTAAAGTTTAGTTTTAAGAACTGGGAAACGGCTGCTAACAAGTCCTTACGTTGTTTACGAGACGTCGAGTTCGCATTTATTTGTACCTTATGAAGGCCAACGCCACTGAGACTTCCTAAAACAAGCCATAGGGGTAGAGAGAGTATCATCAGATTTGTCATTTGCCCTTTATCATTGGCAGGTCGGGATGGCCGCCCTTTCGAAACCAGATATTGTATAGAGGGCCAGATGCGCGGGCTAGATGGGAAATTTTTATACGCGCATGCAGGCAAGTGCCGTAATGATTGTTCTAATAATCTAAGTTTATCTGTATCATGAATGTCGCCTTGATGACCAACACAGTATGCCTCAGCCACCTCACTGTTGGTTTTGTGACGTTTAGGCCTCTACATCAGATGCGGCGAATCAACAAGTTAAGAGAGATCCATGATTCTTTAGATTGGGAATGTTTTTGTCCCAAAAAAATAGAGGAAGCTGCGCACAAACAAATGCAATCTTCTACTCTAAAGTTTGAAACATAAGAAATGGAAGCTGCCCATCTTCTTTCATAACTTGCGGAGGTTACGACTCTCACACCTTATAATGAAAGCAGAGTAGACGATGCCTGTAGGGTGTAATTGCATTGCCACAGTCAATCAGAATAAGTACATGTGTTTTCACTTAAATAACATGTCTTTTTATGACTTATGCAGCACATGATGGGAATCATTTGAGTCACTGGCTATGTCCATTAAAGTCCTGCCAATATCGGAAGAATATTTTGACCCAACTCTCGTTAGAAAGGGCGTTTATACCATTATGAGTTCATGAAACTGTTGGGGGAAAGGTTTAACGAAGTTACACTTCCACCTAAGGCTGGCGTTCTTTCTAGTCTTAGAGGGATAGGACATTAGCGACTCTGATTACCAACATGCTCAAGAAGCGTGGCAAGAAGTTAGAGTTGTTTATAAAACGTGGGGAGACTTATCATGGACTCCTACTTAATGCCGATGTATGTATGTTGGCGACGTCTTTGAAATAATTACAGAAAGACCTGCATGAATCATTATAGGCTTGGACCCGCGCATTACCTTTCTGCGCCCGGGAATGAGTTTGGGACGCTTTCTTAAAGTTTACTGGAGGTACAGAGTGATTTATTGTCGGATTTACCAAGGACCAGTTGATTGGAAAACGGATTGCGTGGAGGATTTGTATGGCGTCGCACCATGATTGAAAGGCAAACAAACAAAAACCTAGTTGGATTATATTTTTCCAGTAAAAGGTCTATATCTTATGTATTTAGACTGCAAAACAAATCTGTATGGATGGGCTAATGGCGCAATCACTTCATTACGTAACTTCAAGATGTACACAGGTACGTATAATATGCAAAATGGCTTTTATGTGGGTTGATACAGTTTAACGCACTGATCTGCAGCGCGGCTTCATTCTAGAAGTTGACTTCTTTGAATATCCTCATGAAACTCATGACTGCTTAATGACTATCCATTAGCAGCGAAAGTCCTAAAGATGGGACCCAGTGAGCCGCCTACCTAAACTTGTGCCTATCTTCGCGGGCAAAAAAATTATTGTCTGTATTACGACTTTCTACAATTTTATTTAAGACATGGTTTGAAGTTGACAGCAGTCATCGCATAATTGCTTTTGATCAAGAACAGTTCATGAAACCATACATCATGAAGAAACACTGATCTCAGAACTAAATCCACAGGATGCTTCAGAAAAAGACTTTTCAAGCTGAATGGAACAACATCTGTTTTTGTAATGACTATGGAGAATCCGCACAAGTCGTAAAGATTGTTAGAATTGGTCACAGAGAGAACGAAGCAATTAAGCTGACTTCTAAAACCTAATTTTCAGGACTTTAGAAGAATTTCATGATCAGGTTTTGGGCATTATTGTTGAAAAAAAAGAAAGTCAAATTTAGACCAAACTGTATTTATTGGGTTTACTGTTTTAGAATTTCAAAGCTTTTGATGTTAGATGTTTCTTTATGATACTTTTAGCCTCGTATATCCTGAGACCAGAGGAATTTTACACAGATACGATAGTTTTGTTATATGTATCCCTACTGACGACTTCTATAAAGACATGGAAACCGAAGTAGCTAAAGGGCATCGGAGGTGGTACGACACATCTGTTTACCCTATAAGATTTAGCTTTGCAGTCATCCGTTAATAAGAAGGTCTTTTAGAAAGATGAAGGATGAATTATCTGGTAAGGTGCTTCAAGAGTATGTGGGGTTTAGATCGAAAATGTATCAGTATTTCGAGCAGGAGAAAACATTAGGAAAAGCAAAGAAGGAAACCATTATCTCGCAGCGTTGTGCAGTCAAACATATCACATGACAACTACAAAGAAGCATTGGTTGGCAATAGACTTTTCATCATAAACGTAAAACTGCGATCTAATACATGGAGATAACACAAACAGTTATGTAACAAAGAAGTCATTAGTTGAATCAAAACACAATGCGGGTGTTTTGTTAATCCAGAGTTTTCTTATGCCAATGGGGCACTGGAGAACCCAATAACAGGGAGGGTTTATATTTTTTTGCATCAATTGTAGTATAAGATCATCATATTATCAATTCATTCTCTTTTCTCTTGTTTGCTTGACGAGTTCGAATTTTTTTTATTATTTTCAAGATATTCTTTTTCCCCATTTGGGGTTTGAGTTGTATGTGATGGATGATTTTGCATGCATTGATTAATCTCGAAATGTTTCCTTATAGCATTTACCGCTATGAATATGATCCGTATCATTTTAAGTGGATATTCCTTTCCATTCTTGTTTCATTCTGCGCTTCCTTCTGAGCTTCATTTTAAACTCAAATATATTTAGTAAATTAATAAGCAACTGGAACTGTGTCTGAGTGCGGATTTTCTGCTGTTCTTACTTCACAAAGATCTTTGGGAGCTGGCTGTTTGGTTGTGTCAGTTTCTCGTAAATTTATACCGGGCGGATTCATTTTTACCAATTCTTTTTATTTCATACGGGTCAACACCTCCAATCTGGATCGGTTGCCCTGATGCGGTGTCCCCTTCTGCTTTCACCGGTAAATAATAAGGTTACCTTACTTTCAATCAAAATGGTAATAGTTTGCTGGATGATAGCCTCTCCTGCAGCAAAATTTATGGTTTTTCTTTTGATTGCTTTGTACAGGCTTTAGCCCTGTAATTTCTTCATTATTCATTGCGGCAAATCTGAGGGCAATCTTCTAACCATCTGTGTCTGCGGAATCTGTCAATCAGCTCTCTGTGATACTGGTAGGAGAAAAGTCTTTCGGCTAACTGTTTGTTAAAGTTTTCAACTAAAGCTGTGATCTGTGTACTCTGGAATGCCTCTTTTAATGGTAACTCTATGTTTTAACAATAATTGGATTCAACTTGGCCTTTTAAATTCTTTTCCATCATTCAACTTGAATCATGCTGAGGATAAGTTCAGGGGCCTCAGTTGGTATATCAGCTGTTTATAGCGGACAGCAGCAGCAGTAGGCACCTCTTTTGTGTTTAATGCTCCGCATATTTGTATCTTGAAGCCATGTCAATGACTGTGTGTGCGTACTTAAATCTTTTTTCGTCTAATTCTATCAGAGGGTAAATATAGAAGGATCCATTTGATGGGTGTGTTTGGTATTGTATTGACAAAGTGCGGTCTCTGTATTCGTCTAGGCGTCAGGTAAATAAATTTTGCCAATTCGCTTGTTTAGATTAACCATTCCTTTTGCGGTTTGTTCACTAACACCGCTGCTTGGCTTAGTTTTTAATTGCCGTGATTCTCCTTCCTTTATTCCTGTTGGTGAATAATAGATTTTCTTCATTTTTTATTCAGCCCAATATTATGTGCAACAAAATACACGACGGTCATACCAACGACTATAAACCTATTTCTTGCATATTTTTGTTTTTCTGAGGGTTGATAAAAGTCACTGAATTTTGGTGGGGGCAATGTCCTGGATGGTTTGCCTGTTACTAGTTATATTGTTTTATTGCGTGATCTAAATTTTTAATGTGTAAGCTGCATGCCCTGTTCTTTCAGTGTGTCATTAATAAAATCTAACTGCTCAGTCTCTGCTTCTTTCATCAGGCGTTTGTTGCAAGCTTTGCTAGTTGGCTCCCCATAGCTTTGTTATGTTCTTTTTTCTCTCGCCGTCATCCGTAGTTTACTAATTTGCGAAATTACTTCCGTAAATGCAAGCGCATTAACCACAGACGCCGCCTTCATTCATTGCGAGTGAAGCCTTTTTTTATAAAATGTATTTTTTCTTACATATTTATATTGTCTGGAATTTTTTCCTTGCTTAACTAGTAAAATCTTTCGTGGCAACCGAAGCTGCAATGATATCAATTTAGCTTTGCTGAATCTCAAAAAGTCTAGTTTGCCAAGATCTTGCTGTTTTAATTTCTTAACAAGCTTTTAACCAAGATTGAGTATCCTACCACTTAGTCCTCAATAAACAGCTGAATGAGTTGGTATTCAGGTTTGAACTGTTTTTTCGGTTGTCTTTTTTATAAAATAAAATAATTATAATTATTAAAAAACATGAAATAGTGATGATTCTACTACAGCTACAAGGCCGGCCTAAACCTTCCCGAAACTTATGATATGGCAAGTGATCGGCCAAGCTGTATTGCGCCAAAAGGAGAGGTTGTATTTTTGGCAGTCATGTGGAAAAAACATAACAGTTCCTCGGAACTGATATTCAGCATTGTAACAAGAATTCAACAGATGTCCGCCGCAAGACATTTTAAAGTATCTTTAAAACTGGTATGAAGCGCTGATGGGGTCTAGATGGTGAAAAGTGTGGGGCAACGGTTCTTAGTTTGTACATAAACTAGTCAGTAGATTTGCTCCCATTGATTCTTGAACAAGATATCGACGTATTATGATTTACGCAAGATCCAGTTTTAACAAAGTCATTAGAGTCTCTTGGGTGTGATCTATACCTTTAGATTTGGAACATTGTTATCGCACGCGATCATGGGGATTAATAAATTTTACCATATAGTTTTTATTTCCTTCCAAAAATGAACGATTCTCGAAAATCAAGACAGAACCAGAAAACACTGAATCAGGTGGGAGAAAGTAACTAAGCGCCAGAAAAAATCATCATGAAAACACTGAACCAGGTGGAGACCATTAAAAAATTCCTGGGCGGTGTTGAAGACAGGAAAAAATTAAGCAGATTGAACAGGCAAAAAACATAATGTTAAGAATTATGAAAACATACACACAGCAACGCCGAACAAGTTAATTTTCATTGCCAGCTATAAAAACTCCCATGTGATTACAGGGCACCAAAGTCTTCATGGATATTGAACTTAAAAATGTTGCATTTTTGGCGCCATTGCTGCTGTTGGGGGCAGTTATTGCGGCTATATAATATAACACAATTGCAACAGAAACAAAAGCAATCAAAAAAATCTGAGACCCACTAAATTTGCAGAAAAGACACCAGCACGCCAAAACCGCCAATATCAAAAGCATCATTTTGATCCATTTCAATGGATATAATATTTTAAGATCTTTATTTAAATTTTTTTATAAAATTAGTCAAGGCGTATTATACATGTGTGTCAAATAATTAAAAGACATGGGTGTCTTTAAAGACATTTCCATAGACCAGAAATTGTAATCAATGCGGTTGCTTCGGAGGTTAGGTACCTTCCTTACGATCTATGCAGAGAACGCTGAGCAGGACATCCTCAACAGTTGACGCGTTTTTTGAGGCGTGGGTGTTCTATATTAGACTTTTACTATTTAAGATAAAAAACATAGATCTTAGGTTATTTGTTATTAGGTTAACTTGAGAACAACTTGATTAAAACTTGCCTTAGAACTTGGCTAAGACTTGTGAAGGACTTGAGGATGACTTGTATATGACTTGTAAATGACTTGAGAATGACTTAAGTTAAGATCTGCGGAATGGACTTGAGATTGACTTACGTTAAGAAACTTGTGAATGACTGAGGATGACTTGTGAATGACTTGAGAATGACCTTAAGTAAGAACTTGTGGATGAACTTGAGTGTGCATGCGTGGGGTGGGGTGTGTGCATTGCGTGGGGTGGGGGGTGGGGGTGTGCATGCGTGGGAGTGGGGGTGGGGTGTGCATGCGTGGGGTTGGTGGGTGGGGGGTATGCTGCGTGGGGTGGGGGTGGGGGTGTGCATGCGTGGTGGGTGGGCGTGTGGGGGGAGTGACTTGGGGGTGGGAGCAGTGTGTTGTGGTGTACACAGTAGCTTTATTTTTGTCATGTGTAACAACCACTTGGTGTCAGACAGTGCTTGCGTTTTTGTTGCAAGTTCAAAAGACAGCACCAAGTGCACAAAAAAAAGTTTAATACTACACCCCTCTCTTTTTCATCCAGGGCTTGTGGGCCTTGCCATTGGCAGATGTTAGTGTTTTTTTTTTTTTTTTTAAAAGTAAAATACTGCTTTGGCAGAGTAAATATGCTGCCTAAAAGTTTGTACAGGGCGTAGAAGCCGGCGTTGAGCTGGTGAGCGTAGACGGCCATAGCGACAAAGCAGCAAAAAAAAGTCTGTTCTCACTGCTGATTAACCTTTGACCGCTTAGGGTGTAGCGGTGGAGGTTTGGATTGAAAAGATACGGCTTTCCGCTGCGACCTTTGACCGCCTAGGGTTAGAGCGAGACGAAAACGGATTGACACGGTGACCTTTGATACTTTGAACTGCTTAGGGTTATAGAGCGCTCTTGTAGTAACGCTTGTTACTGTGGACCTTGGCGCCGCTCTAGGGTGTTGGAGCGCTGGGATAAACGGCTTGCTACTGTGCCTTGGCCGCTCTAGGGTGGTGCGCTGGTTCTATATCACTGCTGCGGACTTTGAGGGTATTGTGTGTTTGGAGTTGTATTTGGCTCTTGTAGGGAGTAGTCCAATAATTTCTAAGATCCTAATGAATTGAACAACATTAAATAAAATACTTCCTCTTAGAGTAGACTTCTATGGAAAGTAAGACCAACTGTAGGAAAACCTTTTAGATTTATGGTTTCAACAAACGAGCAATCTCTCTTGTTTGCGAGAAGTTGAAGGGGTTATCTACATTGCTCTTCAACACTAATCCCATTTTTGAGTATGCAGCTCCACTGTATTTTTTCTTGTGGAAAAGGCCTTGAAGTCTGTTCTAAAAAGCCAACCATACTGCAACGTTTAAACACATTGTTGTAGCTTCCTGCCTCTTGAAGTGCCTCTTACCCCTACTTCTGTTTATCAATAGACAACAGAATAGACGTTATTTCCTTTGCCTCAACAACCCCCCCCGCAAAACTCTTTCCTAACTGTCATTCCCACTTCAATCCTCTTTTGTTTTCAAGTATTGGTTGGCAGTTCTTTGGTGTCATCTTTTTTTTTTTTGCTTGCTTCCATACAAATCAGAAAGCTTTCTTTTTGGAGGAATTGGGTAGGCAGGTAGTTTCTGACTTGATGATGGGCCCTGAGCCGCTCTTACTCATCCAAAGCACTAAGAAATTGGGCTTGGTATAATAACATTGCTCGTCAGGATTTGTCAGCCTTAGAAATCTCCACTGTCTTGTTTGCCAGGATCAAATTTTATTAAACAATACCCAGTAGTAAATTTCTTTCATACACCACACTCCTTCACAGCGTCTTGCTTTTTTCAACTTTTTTCACTGAAAAACACCGCATCTTTCTGCCTCTGACCCAGTATCGCGTGATGAATTGTTTTGTTCGGCTGTATCTTTGTGAAAAAATTGTCTTCAAACAAAGCCAACAAACCTTTAAGATACACAATTCTGTTCTTCGGTAACCGGTTACACACACACAGCGCGTAAAGCAGTCGTGATGCTCCGCAGTCAGTGGAAGAATGGGTACGGTTAACCTTGTTGTGAGCGGCGGCAGCTGATTGGACATAGCGTGTGTAAACAGCGCCGCTTATGCGGGGGCTGTGTCTAGCTGATGTCATATGGGCGATCAAGGCAAGCTGGGCCGGAAGGGAGGGGGTAAAGAGGAGGGGGGTAGAGGAGGTGCGGGCAGTATTGATTTTTTGGCCTGTGTGTGTGTGTATGTGCCTCGTCTTGTCTCTGTGGTGGCGGGCCTCTGTGTGTGTGGGCCTATGTGTGTGTGGGTGTGTGTGTGTGTTGTGTGGTGTGTGTGGTCGTGTGTGTGCATGTGTAGAGGGTTTGCATGTGTAGGGGTTTGCATGTGTAAGAGCGGTTTGCATGTGTAGATGGTTTTGTGTGGGTAGTAGGTTTGTGTGTGTGTGGTGTGTGTGTGTGTGTGATTATATATAAAGTTGTTGCTGATTTCCAGTCTTCCAACACCAATTTAGATCTTTAAGCTGTTAAAAAAGTAGTTGTGATTCAAACTTTTTCTAACTTAGAATCCTACTGGGAGAAATTAAACACCCCAAGTGCTGGGCAAGTAGGCGGCAACTAGCATTTAAAAAGCTTACCCCCATGCAGAGCAGGGCGTTCACACGCCCTGAAAAGAAAGCCGTGGAAAGGACACCGTTTTGTATATTGAAGCGCGTTCAGTCACGGGCGCGCTTTTCTCACGTTACTCTATGGGGAGCGTTGTGTTCAGGTTTGGCTACTTTCTCCTACGCTACTCTCTGAAAAACTTTAGTAAATTAGTATTAAAAACGGATAACCTACACAGGTTTATTTGTTTGTAGGGCCGTTATTTTTTGGTTACTTGGCAGAGACAGGATAAAATTAGGCGGCTTTTAGGCCCACTTTCGCCCAAAAACGTGGTGAGAGCTTGCAGTGAGTCAGATAGGGACTATTACTGATCTCTACTTGCATCTTGAACTTTTATGATTGTGGATGGGGATGGAAGTGGAGGTTGAGAGAAAGTTAAAAGGAAAGTTGCAGAGTTTGCATATTGATGTTTTTCTATTTTTTACTTCCCCAGAGATTTTACTGTTAACTGCGGCCTGAATTTGGCCATTGCTTTTAACTTAGTGAATATGAGTGCGAACCCCTCTGTTGCCAAATTGGCTCCAGGCGCATCAGTTGAGTCGCTCTATTTTATGTTATTTATTTTACTTTTTAACATGGCGCGCTGGTGACCTACTTCGTTTTTGAAAATCCATGTGAAACAGTATTTTAGGAAAAGAAGAAGATGAAGGATGTGTGTGTCATTAGGACTTTACACTCATCTGTTTCTGTTTTCTGCTTGGCTTTTCTTTTACGGAAGCCATTTATGGAGGATTTTTTTGTTTTGTCACTGTTACTTTGAGTGTAAAGTCCCTCTACCCACCCCTCCATTTCCCCTTATAGATCCCACAAATGTGACACATGCATATGCAAACACTCACTCGCACACACACCACTCACCCACTCACCACACACACACACACACACACACACACACACACCACACCACCACCTACATGCCATTTACATAGCCCCACACCAGTTCATGAGAAATCAATTAAAATAGCAATTAAATGTGCTAGAAGTGTGTATGAATTCCACATCAGGTTCCTGTCTTTGCTGTTGCATTCCTTAGTGAGTTTGGTTATTTTAAAGCCTTGATATCAGCTAATATTGGCAATTTACATGATCAGTTTTACTTTACATAAATTAGATTATGGCTTTGTCCATTTGGACTAGGAATGTGTGCATTTTTATGAAATAAGAGACAGCTTTTCAGAAAAGAAGTTGGTATAAAGAATATATGACTGAAACAAAACAAAAACAATAGGGCTACAAGTTAAAAGTGGGAGAGGGAGGGATGCAAGAAGTAGGAAAGAGTTGTCACTCAACTGTTTTCAAATTGGTGCTTTCAGCTCCTTTAGTTTTAGTTTATTCCAACATGAGTCATGTTGAGGAATGCAGACAGTTGCTGAGTTGCGTAAGACCTTAACTTGCTATGTTTGCAGGAGAACAAGTCCACAATTGAAATTTTGGAAACCATTGAGAAGGTAAGTTCCCAGAATTACTCAGGGGTGGATTAAATTAACAAAAATGTTACTGTGTATTTATTTCTTCTACTGACTGTGTTCAAAGGGATTTGGGGGTTAATATTATGAGAGATGATTTGTGTAATTCTACTTGATCACACTAGTTTACACTATGATATCTTGCCTTATTCAAAGTGCTTTAAAATGGGATTGAGTATAGTAAGCTGATAGGTTCAGTTTATTTTCACAAGATTCAGATTTATAAGAATGGATGATTTTCATTTTTTTTCCCAGTATACATTCATCAAGTGCACCAGAGCACAATAGTGTTTGATGTATGACTGTGAAGTTAATTTCAGCATGGAATGGTGAACGTTTAAATGAGCAGGATTTTTTAAAACTCCTTCTCAAGATCTGCTGCAGTAGTCTGGGTTCTAGTCTTTCAGATGATAAGGTAAAATAAATCTGTTGTGCAGCATGCATTTAGTGCACATAAAAGAAGCTCTGTTAGAGTGAGGGCAGTGGTCCTGACAAGGTTCTGTAGAAAACATAAACAAATGACTGTTGGTAAAAAAAAAAAAAAGCAATCTGTGAGTCATCTTCAGAAGATTAGAGTAAATTAGTAACTTAGGTCAGGGTGATTTGTACAGCCCTTCATCATGGTCGCTCATCACTCTTCCCAGATTATAGGCATCACCAACTGTCCACCGGAGCCTTCCATCCTGTACCCAGGTATATCCCATCTGTTCTGTGCTGTAGTTGACATCAAGTTACCTTTGTCTTGAGGATTCCACTCCAAGGCCTGTCTGGTGATACATAAAACCCAGGAATGTTTAGAGTGTGTCTGACCCATCTTGATCAGCTTCTTGATCTCATCTTTGGCCTGTGGCCTGTGTGTTCTCTACCAGAAGTCAATGTTGGCAATGGTATGGTGTTTGGTGAGCAGATCTGGAGGATTTTGTGATTGAACTTTTTTTCTTGTTCTAAATTTATAACTAATGTAAGATCAATCGACAAATACATAAAAGTGGTATGGTGTATGGTGAGTGGATCTGGAGGATTTTCTTTGATTGAATTTTTTTTTTTTAATTTGTGCGATTGATTTACAAATATATGAAAGGCTGGGCCGTGAAGTGAACTTACTTTTAGTAATGATGACTATTTATCTCGGCGACGTACTGTTTGATCTGTCAAAAAATGGTGCGTGACTGAATGGATAAAATGGTAAAGTTTGCAAAACAGTGATTGATCAATACAGAATAAAGCCAGCGTCAAAACTTCTAAAACAGAGAAATCAGATTTTATTGATTTGTGACAGCATGATGTGGAAACATGGGTGTAGTACTACTGTAGTAGTAGCAATATCCATTGTACTTTTTTTTTTTTTTTACAGAGAAAATTGATTGGAGATGACTTGTGATCTATTGAAGGTCTTGCATCATTTACTGCACCATCCCATTAGTGGAAAATCATAGGGATTGACCCATACCTCAAAAATACTAAACAGGTTGTTGGGTTGCTGCTTATTGTCGCAGAAGAGTCAGCATCACATATAAATGGTATTTTAAAAGGGGTTGTTTAAAGCAAATTTAGCATAGTGAACCATCAGAATACAGACTCGTTATAAAGGGCTTCCCTCCGTGAAAAACTTGTTCTTCTTAAACATTTGTGTCATTTAAAGTGTACTAGATTTACCTCCCACTGAGGACTTCTACCCTGTAAAAAACTTTTTTTTCTGTGAGGATTTCCGTTCATTGTTGTTGAGAAGTTATTCTGTTGGTGTTGCTATGGCCCTTTGCAGTCAGCTGGGCTTTAAGCAACATTACCCTTACCGTAGTGTTTCAAGGAACATTTGCATGAACTCCATCACAAGTGAGGTTGTTGTTGTTGTTTTTTAATAGAGGTTATTTTTGCAGATTTAACAATAACAGTATTGACAAAATAAGCCAACAAACAAAAATGACTTAAGTCTCAGCATATTCGCTTCCATTCCCAGCACACTGGAAGTGCACGAAGACATGCTTCAGCACAGTTTTCAGCATACATTGGATACCTGTTGTGTTTCAGGATATCAAACGTCTGCAAAAGAGCCGTCGTGAGAACCAGGAGCAGCAGAAGAGGGTCGCGGCCAGTCTTCTACTATACTCCGTGGTTCTTTACGTCGTTGCTGCTGTCATCTTCTACTTTTTCTACTGGCCAAACACATGGCAGAAGAGGGCCCTGTACTCTCTGCCCCTTGTCATTTTCCCCTTGTTGTAGGTGTTTGAGACACTTGCCTTTGTTTGTGAATTATGGCTTTCTTCTCATGCTCTCTTTCCTTCTTTTTCTATCTTTCTCTCTCTTTTTGTTTTAAGTATACTTTTTGTTCTTTTGTCTTCTTTTTTCTTTTCCGTCTTTTTGTACTCCCAGTTCTTATAGAACAGGGAGTACTTTAGAATGGGAATGAAGAAATGCTGTGTGTGTGTGTGTGTGTGTGTGTGTGTGTGTGTGTGTGTGTCTGTCAGTGTGTCCGTGGTCAAAATGTGTTCCACTCGCTCCAGACAAAACTACTGGACCGATCTTTCTGAAAATTTGTAGGTATGTTCATTATGGGCCACAGATGATGCCCGATGTTTTAGTTTACCGCTATAGCCGTTGCTAACGGCTGTAACGGTTTTTCTTCTTTACAGAATATCTCAGAAAGTACTTCGCCGATCTTTGTAAAAATGAGCAGTTACGTTCATTATGGGTCATGGATGATGCCCGATGTTTTAGTTTACCTCGTTATAGCCGTTACTACCGGCTGTAACGGCCTGTAACGGTTTTTCTTCTCTATGGGAACGTGGTGACAGCCCTGATGTGGCCCTCTGCGGTCGGCTGGGCTATAAGCAACATTTATCTTATCTTCTCTATGGAATATCTCAGAAAGTACTAGGCCGATCTTTCTGAAAATTTGTAGGTATGTTTATTATGGGTCACGAATAATGCCCGATGTTTTAGTTTACCGTTATAACCGTTACTAACGGCTGTAATGGCCTGTAACGGTTTTTCTCCTTTATGGAATATCTCAGAAAGTACTGGCCGATCTTTATGAAAATTAGCAGGTATGTTCATTATGGGTTACGGATGATGCCTGATGTTTTAGTTTGCCTCGTTATATAGCCGTTACTAACGGTTGTAACGGCCTGTAATGGTTTTTCTTCTTTATGGAATATCTCAGAAAGTACTTGGCCAATTTATAAGCGGTTTGGATGATCTTGTGACAAATCGGATCCTCTGTCCATATGTAAGTGATGTAATGCTGAAAATGGATTAAACAAACCGTTAAAAACCGTTATTCTGCCGTTATTTCTTATATATAGGTGGATTTTAATGAAATTTTGTATATAGAAACTAACGAAAGGTTATCACACACAAATGGCACTTCTATATAGTGTTTCAAAATTTGACCGTTAAAAACCGTTATTCTTGACATATTGTCCAATTTGGATGAAATTTGATATGTACACAGGCTTTAGCCCAGTGAGGACTAAAATACTGGTTTCAAAAGTGTATATAGGTTATATAAGTGTTTAAACTGTTATTTTGCTGTTATTTTTTAATATTGGTGGGTTTTAATGAAATTTTTTATATTGAAAGGTTATCACACACAAATGGCGCTTCCATGTAGTGTTTCAAAATCTGACCGTTAAAAACCGTTATTCTTGACATATTGTCCGATTTGGATGAAATTTGGTATGTACAAAGGCTTTAGCCCAGTGAGGACTAAAATACCAGTTTTCAAAAGTGTATATCGGTTATATAACCGTTAAACCGTTATTCTGCCGTTATTTCTTATATATAGGTGGATTTTAATGAAGTTTTGTATGTAGAAAGGTCATCACACACAAATGGCACTTCCATGTAGTGTTTCAAAATCTGACCGTTAAAAAACCGTTATTCTTGACATATTGTCCGATCTGGATGAAATTTGGTATGTACACAGGCTTTAGCCCAGTGAGGACTAAAATACCAGTTTCAAAAGTGTACATCGGTTAAATAACCATTAAAACCGTTATTTTGCCTTTATTTCTTATCTCACAAAGCACTTGGCCGATTTATAAGCGGTTTGGAAAACTGGGAGTACGTTTATATGCTTCGCATCTTGTTTGTTTTTGTTTCCTCATATGTGTAGTACTTAACCCACTGTACTACCACTGCTGCTGCATGAAAAATATAATCTGCTTTTTGTAGAGAGATGAAATGGAGTGAGGCAGGTGTCAAAGATATAGGGGGTGAAGCATGTCTCAAAGAATTGTGCCAACGGTTCTTGGAAGCAGAAGCCTGAGAGGGGAATATGCGTGCGTGACTGTTTGGACAACATGAGATATATGGTCCACTTTACTGGGAGGAAGGAGGGTGAGTGAGTGGGGGTAGCAAGGAGGGGATAAGATGGGTCACTGAAAGCAGAAGCAGAAGGGTAATCTGTCAAGATGAAGTGAATGCTAATATTAGGCATGTGTGTGTGTGTGTGTGTGTGTGTATGAAAGAGATACTGTGAAGCAGAAGGGTAATCTGTCAAGATGAAGTGAATGCTAATATTAGGCATGTGTGTGTGTGTGTATGAAAGAGACTGTGTGTGCACGCGTGTGTGTGTGTGCATGTGTGCTCGTGCATGCATATGTATGCACATACATGTGAAAGAGACTGTATGTGCTTGTGTACGCATACGGATAGTTATACTCTTCAGTCTTTGTACTTTTCGTTTATATTTTATCCTGTTTCAGAGTGTGGTTGACCAGGAAATTACTGCACTGGTATTTTATCAAAAGACTTACAGCTAATGGTAAGTGAACAAGCCTTTTGCATCCTTTTTCAGCAACATTGATAGCAGCTACCACCATGTTTAGACATTTATCTCTTTGCAGTGTAGTATTGATAAGATAAACCACATAGGAATTGAGGGGGCTATGGCTGCAAGGTGCTTTGGTCTACAGCATGCACCCCATGACATTCTAGTGACACAGTCTGTTTTATCTACAAATAACATGCTTTGGTTTGCAGGGTGCAGTAAGGTCGTTGTGTGCAAGTCCAGTAGATTGCAGGGTGCTCTGATATCATTACGCGTGAATCCAGTCTATAGTTTCACCTCATGTTCTGCCATCCCATTATCTTGGTTCTTTGAAGGCAGGTGAAAGTCAATCTCTGAACACTACCAAAGTTATAGCAGCAGTGCAGCGCATGTGTCTCCTCTAGCAGGTTGCCTCGTGATGACCTGATTTTGATTGCTTTCTATGGACTATTTACAAAACAGACAAGCTAGAACGGACAACATTGGTTAATGCCACTGAGAAGGCAGGGAGTATGAAATTGCTAAGAAAGAAAGAAGAAGAGAAAAAAAATAATCTGTTCATTTATTTCTGCATTTTTGAATGTCCACTGATTCATTTAATTTTTGCCATTTTAAAAGCAGCTTGTCAGTTGCTGAAGTCTGCTTATGTGTGTGTGTATGTGTGTTCGTGTATGCGGGACAATACCAGATTCATTTGGTTAGAGTTTGGGGATTGCATCTCTTAGTTGTCTTACATTTTTTCCCCACGATTATAAAACAAGGTTTGTTTCAATAATAAAATGTACTGTGTCAGAATCAGTCAATATTGTTACATAGCTTAGCCATGCAAATGTAAACAAAAGAGCAACATTTTTGCACAGGATGGTATTTTTCTCTGAAGCAAAAGAACAGTGGAATGAAACATAACTGCCAACTGCTACGAGATCGCCGTAGTTTGCTACACCAGAGAATGCTTGCTACGACGCTACTACCATCATTAAATTGCTACGGCGAAACAAAAAATTCGAAGATACTTTCGTTTGTTTGGACAGCGCTAAGTAACGTCTCTATCGGTCTGTCGGAACTGCATTTCCGCTTTCGGTTTTACTGTAGCACGTAGATTTTTTTTTACAATTTGCCCTCTTCCTCTGCTTCATCTCTGTATAATTAACATTTATAGATATACTAAGAGTACTGTAGCTTTAATGTGGTCCGTAAAACTGGTTATAGGCCTGATTTCTTTTTAGAACGTGCGCAAAATTAAGTTGCTACTGTCAAATTGGAAATGCTACTGTGAAAAATTGTGAAATGCTACTGTAAGCCGCATGAGCAGGTTGGCAGCTCTGAATGAAGATAGCTTAACAAATAATAAGAAAAAGAAAGAAAAAGATATGTGGACATTCATACATAAAAAAACAGGCTAGGTTTTTTTTCGCCATTTGATGAGATGGAATCTGCATCATACAAACAATGTGGGGACTTCAATCCTGGATGGAAATCTGCATCATACAAACAATGTGGGGACTTCAGTCCTGGATGGATTTGGGAAATCAGCATCATACAAACAATGTGGGGGACTTCAGTCCTGGTGGAAATCTGCATCATACAAACAATGTGGGGTCTTTCAGTCCTGATGGAAATCTGCATCATACAAACAATGTGGGACTCAGTCCTGGATGGAAATCAGCATCATACAAACAAGTGGGGACTTCAGTCCTGGATTTGGGAAAACTGCATCATACAAACAATGTGGGGTCTTCAGTCCTGGTGGAAATCTACATCATACAACAATGTGGGGTCTTCAGTCCCGGATGGAAATCTGCATCATACAATGTGGGGTCTTCAATCCCGGATGAAATCTGCATCATACAAACAATGTGGGGTCTTCAGTCCTGGATGGAAATCTGCATCATACAATGTGGGGACTCAGTCCTGGATGGAAATCTGCATCATACAATGTGGGGACTTCAGTCCGGATTGGAAATCTGCATCATACAAACAATGTGGCGACTTCAGTCCTGGATGGAAATCTGCATCATACAAAAATGTGGGGACTTCAATCCTGGATGGAAAATCTGCATCATACAAACAATGTGGGGACTTCAGTCCTGGGTGGAATCTGCACATACAAACAATGTGGGGACTTCAGTCCTGGATGGAAAACTGCTCATACAAACAAAGTGGGGACTTCAGTCCCGGATGGAAATCTGCATCATACATACAATGTGGGGACTTCAGTCCTGGATGGAAATCTGCATCTACAAACAATGTGGGGACTTCAGTCCTGGATGAAATCTGCATCATACATACAATGTGGGGACTTCAGTCCTGGATGGAAAATCTGCATCATACAAACAATGTGGGTCTTCAGTCCTGGATGGAAATCTGCATCATACAAACAATGTGGGGACTTCAGTCCTGGATGGAAATCTGCATCATACAAACAATGTGGGGACTTCAGTCCTGGATGGAAATCTGCATCATACAAACAATGTGGGTCTTCAGTCCTGGATGAAATCTGCATCATACAATGTGGGGACTTCAGTCCTGGATGGAAATCTGCATCATACAAACAATGTGGGGTCTTTAGTCCTGGATGGAAATCTGCATCATACAATGTGGGGATTTCAGTCCTGGATTGAAATCAGCATCATACAAACAATGTGGGTCTTCAGTCCTGGAGGGAAAAATCAGCATCATACAATGTGGGTTCTTCAGTCCTGGATGGAATCAGCATCATACAAACAATGTGGGGTCTTCAGTCCTATGCTCGAGTTATATCGGTGTTAGTTGTCCATTGCATTGGAGATTGAGAACAGGTGTTCTGTTTCCCCAAATATCAGCCTGGAAGGGACCTCTGTTTACTGCTACATGCACTACTGTATGCCTGATTGACTAGAACTCGCATACACTGTAGCTTACTGTGCCAAGAGGTGCTATAGTCTGTGCATAGACTCCATGGATGAGCTGTGTCATTGCAGACTCTAAATATGATTTGTGGTCATGGGTAGGAAAGGGTTGTAGTAGGAGACAGGTTGTTTGGCTCAGTTAGATTTGGTGCTGTCAATAAGATAATCATAATTTGATCAGTAGTCAATAAAATCTCAAAATGTCTCGCCAGCAAGTGGATTTTCATGAAGTGTCTGGAAAGGAATGCTTTGTTGCTGGTAATCACACATCTGTTATTGCAAAACAGACAGCATTTTAGTACATTCCTGCTCCACATCAAAGCACATTACAGCACTGTACTGTACTAAAAGAAAATGCAACTTGCAGCAACCAAAGAATGATCCTTATCTATAGCCCACATATGCTTGATGATAGTCTTGGTGTAGTCTTTCTGTTAGACTTTTTGGAGGGAGGAGAGCAAGGGGTTGTCTTATCTTTTGGTGCCTTTTCAGTGGCATTACACCCACACCACTCATTCCCCCTTCTTGCCTACAGTGTGCTGACTGTTTTGTAGTTGGTGATTTAGCCTGAAATGTGTAGTTTGAGTATTGTTTGTTTATTGATGTTTTTAATTCAAAAAAACTTGTACATAAGCTGGTTAGATTGACTGCACAATTTGCATGGGAGATATAAAAGAAAAGTTTTGTTCTCTCTCTCTTTTCTTTTTTTTTTTTCTGACAGCTGCCTTTTGTGTCAAAAGTGAGCATTGGTAAGAATTGTTTGATTAAATGCCTTAGTTTGTGAGTTGATAAAAAAAATTTTTTTCTTTGTCTTTCTCTTAGATCTGGCTGTAAATGGAACTGCTGAAAAGTTAAAGCTTTTGTGAGTAAAAGCTATATTATCATTGAAGAAAAAGTATCCATCTCTGTCTCACTCCTCTGCTCTTCACTTCCCCTGTCAGTCCTGTATTTCCCACCCTATCTCTTTTCTTTCTCTTCCTCCGCCCATATGATCTCCACTCTACCCTTCCCTCTGGTAAAATTATTGTCTCTATACTAAACTTAAAGTTAGATTTTGTAGAAAACTAATAAGAGACATCTTATTAATATGAATTGCAATTAAGCAGATCTATTTGAAAAACTAGAAAAAGGCATCTTTTAGTATATGAAGATGCTCATTTAAGCAGTCTGACTTGTTTTATAAATGAAATCAAAGAGGTTGATCACTGAATCTACAAATGGTAGGTCTGATGATTACATAAGCAGTCATTCAATTTAAGATTTTTGTTGAGAGTGTCTTGATGTTTCATGTAGTAAAAATGGGGAGTTTGTATTAACTCCATGTTTGGCTATATACTTACCATTCAGACAATAAGCATTCACGGCATTAGTCTGCTCTCCATTGGTCCGAAGTTTTGTGTGCTAATGCAGTGATAAACAGGTCACGGTCCCCATCCCACTTCACGCCGTAGAGAAGCCAGTTAAGTCTCCCATAAGTCATTCATCTAGGCCTTCTCGCAAGGTAAACCCCAGAACTTGGCGCTAGCGGGGAAGGTAGCTGGCATTAGAGTCTGACATGGTATTTATACTATCCCAAACAGAGTAAATAAAACTCCCCATTTTGGCTCAATACTGTACCATGTCAACAATAGCAAATTCATATAAAGAGGAGGGAGTGCCCTATTGGTTCGGTGTTACCATATGGATGCATTTGCCTCACTAAGATATCCCATTTAGTTCATTCCAGCCCTGGCATGCGGATGTCCCCTCCAAATAAAATTTTATGAAGGGATTCTCCTAACGCCAAAGCAGCCTCCAGGATGTGGAGCATGGGAAACAGAGTGTGGAATTCTGCCGAATTGGCCATCGCTCAGACTCATGGCCCGGAAGAGACGGGGATATCCTCGGATGACCTGGACTTAGCAGTTCTTGACCGTTGGATAGCCACCAAAGACAGTGGCCAGCTGAGATAGTCTTTTCGTGTTACTGGTTTTATGGAACATGAAAGACGTCTTTGTGAAACCGCCTGGGCGCGAGCGTCCCAGTATTGTGTTATACATCGAGAAGGTCAAAGCATGTTCCGAAGAGGTGTCGCCCCCTAGTGTATCCGCCCGCGGCTGGATGACTATGGAATGAGGGACTGCCGGTTTCCTCTGGCTGGCGAGGAACTCGGGAAAGTAACTTAAGATGAGGACTCGAGAGCCAGTCTCTGTGGAAGTCCATGTATCTGGTTCACTCGCAAGGGCATGGATCTCGCCCACCGCCTCGGAAGCAAGGCGAGAGACGGTAGTTCCTTCATACAGAAGGTCAAAGGAATGGAGGACTAAGCTCAAAGGGGTTTGATTGGGACGTCAGAACATGAATAGGTCCCAAAGGGAACACTCTAGTGATTGTGCCTCACGAAGAGAAGCCCCTCTGGAGAGCTCTCTGTGAATAAATCATGCTCAAAGAAGGTCCGCCCATTTGAGATGGTCGTCATATGGCCGACCTTTTTTCCCTGAAGGAGTCAGCATAGAGGTAAAGTTGACAGAAAATTCCTATTTGGATGTTGTGGGGCGAATGTGAGGGACTAATTGGCTTTGCACTATGAGACCCATTGCAACTCCTCTCAATCGAATGGGAGATGAGTAGAAAGAGACAATGCTAGGTCTCGGTGTTTCCGGATGGCCCCGGCGATGAATTGGTATTGAGGACGAACGGACCTTTCCGTCACGAGAGGGGGATTTTTTAATATACGCAGGCCTTTCTGACACAGAATCCAGAGCGTGAGGTAAGAATCCTGGGATTGCGTGAGGAGCCCAACTTTGTTGCCTTAGCATTTTCCCACCTTGTGTTCAACTGGAGAGGGGGTTCGTGAGTGAGGGACATGAGTCCGTGAACCAGACTTAGTGGCCACCATGGGCTATGAGAATTACCTGTCTCTCGAGTCTCGCGCTTCCTGAGTCACCTTGGTGAGGATCGGGAAGGGAGGTAAAAGGCGTAAACTATATGCCGTCCAGGGAAGGGAAGGCGTCGAAGGCGTAAGCCGGGGTCCTTTACCGGGACACATACACAGGCAGACTATGGTTGAAACCGGTGGCAAAGAGGTCGATCAATGTCTGGACCAATTTCCCACACGGTTGAACTGTAACCGCGAGTCCATTCGTGTTGAGACAGACTTGGATCGCTGAGAGATTCTGCCAGATGTTGTGAGTCCCTCTATGGTCTCGCGCGAATGTACCCACTCGTGTGACCAGCGAGGATGCCCTGTACGGAGGAGAGGCCGATGAGTGTGCCCACCCCCCCCCTTTGTTGATATAACAACTACCGAACTGTTGTCTCGTGAAAAGGAGAACCAAATCGGGGCGACTATGGACTGTAACTGAGGAGGTCTACCTGACCGCCTCCAGTTCAATATGTTTATGTGAAGACGAGCAGATCATAGATCCCAAACCCCCGAGCTTACTTCTCTCCAATGGGTCCCCCCGCCGCGAAGTATGTAGGCGACGTGAAAAGTCCTGGCCCGTAAGATGGGATGGGAAACTCCTGGTCCAGTGGATGGGCTGATCCACTCCTCCTGGCCCATACAACCAAGGGCCTAGGGACGGGCTTGGTTCCAGCTGTCGTTGTCTGGGACCCAACACGGCGGACTCCTCTGAAGCTGTCGCTTGGAAATCTTCCAAAGGATGAGATGAGACATGAACTCCATCATCCCAGGAGGGAGAAATGGTCTTTCCTAAGTGATTGAGAGAGCGAAGGGTGGGAATGATATCCACTATGACGAGCGGCCCTCTCCTGGGAGGGGAAGACTACCATGGAGTGTGTCGAAGCTGCATGCCCAGGAAGGTTATGCTGACTGGGCTAGAGCTCGCATTTTGCGTTGGTTGGTGACGAACCCCAGAGAGGATCATAGATTAATTACATGGAGGTTTGGGATGGCTATGTTCCTGAGATGTGGCCAGATGACCATTCGTCGAGGTATACAAGTATGGAATGTCACTCCTGCCGGCAAGGAGGCCATCTCCTTGACTACCCTTCTGTGAAGAGAAGGAGCCAGGAGTCCGAATGTGATGTCTGAATTGAAACACCGGCCCCGCCAATCGAAACGAAGTTATCGTCTGTTGGGAACGGTGATAGATCAGAAGTAAGCATCATTGAGATCTATCGAGTGGCCCAACCAGATGGGTGGATGTGATTCCCTGAACTGGGCCGGTTCTCCATACTTGGATTCTGTTTGTCCTGATAATCTGTTTAGAGTGGGAAAGGTCCGAGATGGTCCTCATCCTCCCGAGTCTTTGTTACTACAAATATTCGAGATTAAAACGCCCTGGGTTGGGTTGTGGTACCTCGTGAGGCGCCCTTCCTATAAGCTCCTCGATTTCCAGGCTAAGGCCCTCCGCCTGCGGGAGGTTGGTCGCCGTGGAAGGAGGAGGTGAGGACAGGATTGGAGTGCTATCGGTGCCCATGGTATACGGAACCCATCCCTGCAGAACAGAAACCACCATGGAGAGACCCATGAGACCGCACTGTGGGCATGTCGGGACAGACTGCCAGCCAGGGGGCAGAGGGCCGAGGTGTGTCTGGAATACTGAATTTCCATCCCCTCGGAAGGTGGTTCCTCTAACACCTCCTGGCCGGGCCTGTTGGCCTAACCCGAAATCTGTGGGGGTTTTTCGTTGGGCGAGGGTTTTTGTGCGGGCCTCGAGGACGCTGCTTGAGGGCGTGGTCTTGGCTGTGTGTAGGGCCTGACGAAAGAATGGTCTGTAAGGTCGTGCTGACGATGGTTGTGGTCGCACAAGAAGCGGCCTGTTTGCTCTCCTCGACGCATGTTAATTGACGCAGAGGAATAGTCCACAGAAATGCGACTGCTCCTGACCCGTATGCAGCGTACGGCCGCCTTTACGCTGGGATAGATGCTGGATAGCAGGGCGTCCCTCTCACTTCAGAAGGCAGTTACATGACTCCTGGCTGCGCTGTCCCTCCGTCAGCCCCAAGTGGTGCTCTATCTGTTGACAAAAAAAGCATAAAGTGTGTCATCAAACGAGGCTGGCCTGCCTCAGTGTCGCCCGGTCTGAAGACGCTGAGACAATGCCTCCCTCATTTGGCCAGATTTCCGTCCACTCTCTGTTGGAACAAGGTCAATGAAGCATGCCCCGCGTGTGTTCAAAGGCCAGCCCTGCATTCAGTCCCACTCGTCAGGGTTTTGATAGAAAAGAGTTGATGTGGGAGGGGCCGTTGGTAGTGAGCCAATGTTCCAGCCAGGGGGAAATGGCAATCTCCCTGGTGCCTTATTGCAGAAAAGATAGAAAAGCATGAGTGCCTGACGTTCCCTTGAGAATACCCTAAAGTGGCCGCGTTGTGTCTTATTAGATAGTCATTCCCCGGTTGTGTGAACCATTTGCACCCTGCGAGGGAGCCGATCTGTCCAACAAAGGAGGGATGGTCTGTGTGTCTGCTATCCTTGGGCGTGATGCTGGTAGGGGTGGACCCAGTGAAACGTAAGGCAAGATGTTTGTTAGAGAGGGGATTCCCTAACAACAATCAGGGCGCCCACTCACCAAAATTAAAGGTACCCAGACAGTGGGATGAAATCCTCAACCCCTCCTCCAATTGGGGGTCATACTGTTCGTGAATGGGAATTCATGTTCCACCTCGTAATGCCATTCAGGGTGCGTGGTAGTCGTGAACTCGTTGGGAATTAGTTTGAAAACGAGGACTACTCCCGTGTACTCTTAATCGCGTGAAAACAAGGGACAGCCGATCTTACCATTCGCCCGAGAGGATGGCCCCATGTCGATCCAAAGCGCTGGGAGGTCATGTTCCACATGAAGTCCAAAGATGAGTCATGGAAAGTCATAGAAAAGCCCTGATCCTCGCGGGGAATAGAACCACCGTCCCGGTAGAAAGTAGCTGTGTAGGCCCCATAGGCAGAGTCCCTCGGGACACTTGTAACCATGCGCACCCCGGAGAGCACTCCTCTTGCATCTCCCGTGAGTTTTACGCGCCGTCCCCTTGCGTTGGCATAGGTTACTTTGAGTGTTTACGATCGCCGAGCCTCCTGCGGTGTATCGGACGTGGATGGCTGATACGATCCGAAATACTCAAGGGACAAAGGATACCCTGGCCCCGCTTTTGATCCTCCCCCCTGAGTAACAGGTACCGCGTACCGTTGCCCAATAGGTTGATCGGAAGAAATCGGCTCCCCACTCCTGTACCTTCCCTATGGTTAGAATGAGACGATCTATCTTGTTTTTCTACCGTCGGTGTGAGTCGCATATCCCTAGCACTCGATGCCTGCGTACCTGACCCTGGATTTTGGTCAGTTGGGGGGGTTCCACCGAAGATCTGCCACATTCCTTCCACCGAGTTTTTGACGCTCCTCGTTCCCGTTCGTGGTTGAACCTTACATGGTTGGGGAGAGCGTTGCCTGATACTGTGTGACTTAGTGTGGAGTGCTAGCGTCACAAGTCTCAATATATCGGTTACGTTCGTGATTCCCGTCCGCATTGCCACCCTCTTGCCGTCCCGGGTATCGCAAGGGGTTCCCCTGGGACGATGTTCTCCGGACGCTGCATGATGAGAGAGGGTCTCCGTCCGTCGAAGTCGAACAGGCGACCATTCTGGAACGGGAGATTTATACGTGAGAGGTCCTTTCATGGTATCCCTGCCCTTGGATTTGGTCTTAGGAAAGAAGCAAATTAAAAACAGCGGCAATGACTGGCCGATTGTTCATCCGACTTGGACTGACAGTTGGACTTCGATCGCGACGATCGTGTATCCGCCGGGAGGGTAATGGGAATCTGAATTATTGTCGCTCGTCCCCTGCACGGAGCCTCCTCTACACAGACCGTACTCTCATCGTGTCTTGGCTGTTTGTCCTTGTAATCGACACGCTGCCCCTCCGTGTAGAGATCGACTGCCGAAGATTGGAGCGCCTCGATCCTTATTGTCCTTCACCTGTTGGGCACGGTGGTTGGTAACAACACGGAACGCACGATCGCAAAGGGGAGACAAAGAGGTGATGAGGATATATGGGCTCAAACAACCTCGGTTTATAGTTTGGTATAAATGCAACGAGATTTCATTGAGAGATCGAGGCAGGTCGATCGTATGTGACCGTGTTTTGGCCGTCCTAAAACAAAATGGCTGAACACCGCGAAGAAATGGAAGCCGATTGGTACGACGTGAAAGTTATGCGAATCGGGTGTCCAATGGAAGGAAAGGACCGAGATTCGTTGAACAAAGGGCCTAAAAGCAATAAGCTGGATAAAGGGCTAAACCGGTCGATGGAGTTCCGACTTTCGAAGATCGAAAAGAAGCTATGTCTAAGTCGAGAGTGCCGAGACAAAGGCACAAAGGCTATGATTGCGTGGTTAAACAAATGAATATAGCACACCCCAAACCAAAGCCCCTCCGTGTTTCAAGAATAAGGGTAAACGCGCAAGCCACAACAAATAACAAAGAAGCAAACACAATGCTATCAAAACACAACGCAAAGAGAAGGCATACAGAGCACAAGACTTATCTGCTTGACGTCAGGCCGAGAGAGAATGCGTATGGAGACTTAACACTGGCTTCTCCCTACGGCGGAAGTGGTTGGCACCAAGTGACTGTCTAAGTCCCTGCATTACCACACAAAAACTTTCGGCCGAAAGCAGACTAATGCCGTGAATGCTAAGTCGACATTGTACAGTATATTACCAAAACTTTTGTCTCACCCTTTTCAGTGTTCTCACAAAGCATTAAGAGATTGGTTCAGTTTTGTACACCTTATGTATATTTTGTTTTTGTTTGTCACTGATGATGGTGTGTGACAGTAGACCTACAAAATAGCCAAAGAAATCCTGGAGAATTTGATCCTGCTGTTTCAAAAATTATTCTAGAAGTATGCATACTTACATACTTTCAGTTTTGCTTGTGTTATCTATCCGCAGTGAGTGCTTACTTGATTAAATTGCTGTAACCGATACAGGATTACATCATGACGACTGAATGAAAAGAACACTTTTTTGGCAAGAATATTATTCTTGCGTTTAATGGTGGGCGATTCCTACTGGACTCCTATATTTGTGGGCATGCTACTGCACTCCTCTAGATGGTGGGCATCCATTGTAACTCCTCTAATGGTGGGCATGTCCACTTGACTCCTCTATATATTGGGCTGCCTACTGTTCTCCTCCGATGGTGGTCATGTCCATTAGACTCCTCTAATAGTGGGCATGCCTACTGGACTCCTCTAGATGGTTTCATGATCCTCTGGACTCCTCCCAATGGTGGTCATTGCCTACTGGTCTCCTCTAGATGGTGGGCATCCTATTGGACCCCTCTAGATGGTGTACATGCCTACTGTACACCTCTATATGGTGTGCATGTCCACTGGACTCCTCTAGATTTTGGGCATGCACATTGGACTCCTCTAGATGGTGGGCATGCCTATTGGACTCCTCTAGATGGTGGGCATGCCTACTGGACTCCTCTAGATGGTGGGCATGCCTACTGACTCCTCTAGATGGTGGGCATGCCTACTGGACTCCTCTAGATGGTGGGCATGCCTACTGGACTCCTCTAGATGTGGCATGCCTACTGGACTCCTCTAGATGGTGGAATGCCCATTGGACTCCTCTAGATGGTGGGCATGCCTATTGGACTCCTCTAGATGTGGACATGCCTACTGGACTCCTCTAGATGGTGGGCATGTCCACTGGACTCCTCTAGATGGTGGGAATGCCCATTGGACTCTCTAGATGTGGGCATGCCTATTGGACTCCTCTAGATGGTGGGCATGCCTACTGGACTACCTCTAGATGGTGGGCATGCCTATTGGACTCCTCTAGATGGTGGGCATGCCTACTGGACTCCTAGAATTTCAGGGGTTTTGCGATTCGTCATTGGGAGCCCAGATCATGATGAAGTTCAAGTTAGTGAACAGAGATGCAACTCTTTTTTTTCTCAAGTCAGTAAATATTGCTTATTTACTGTTGTATTTTCACAAATCTTCGATTTTAAACAGCCTAATCAGCCAATCAAATTGTCAGTTTGTGATGACTTATTGTCATAAGCCAATCAGAAAATATGCCCATCCTGCGCTGTCAGGTAAGACAAGGCTGGTCGAAGTATTTGGAATACATGTATCAACATGTGTCTTTAAAGAAACACTAAAAACTGATAAAATGTTTTGCTTTTCCTTGAGCTTTGTTAACATAGCTGATATTATTATGATATTTTGAAAGTTCTCTTGAGATAAGCTCTGCTCTGATAGATGCATAACAATTCCTATTTTAACAGTTAATGAACCTTCATGTATTCATGCCAGATAACGTGGCCTGAAAGGAAGATGATTTGTGCTCTTTTCCTCTTTCAGTTTTGTATGTTTTTTTATGAATGACTCTGTGTGTGTGCATGTGTGTGTGTGTGTGTGTGTGTGTGTGTGTGTGCGCACATATACATGTGTGAGCGTACACAAATGCATTATGTCTTTCCCAATGTGTTAAGTTATTTTTTACTTCGTCTTAGGTTTTTCTTCTAATTTTTTTAACTGTTTTCGTTTGAGTTTCTGGATGTCTCTGGATGGGTTTATTATCTATGGTTGCAGAATCGGAGAACTCTCCTGTGACATCAGGCACTCCGGGAACAGGTAAGACTGTCGGGGACAACAGTGCAAAGGGTGAATGGGATGATGTGCTCTTATGGAGTTTATGGGGAAAATGTCTCATTACAGATGGAGCGAGCATATGTGTGTCTTCAAATGCACAGAATTCCAATGTGTGCACAGATATGTGTGTGTGTGTGAGATTTTTTTTGTGTGTTTAGCTTCTATATGTGCTCTTTTAGTGGCATTTATTCCCCCCTCCCTCATGCTCCACACCTCTCTTAGTAAAAACTCCAGTGTACTGCCCAGCCTCCAACCCATGTAGGTAATTTTAATCCCAGTGCACTAGGGCCGGTTGGGCTGTATACAGCCATACCGTCACACTCTGTCCACTAATGTGCCAGCAGTTCACAGAAGTTTCTAGCTACTCGTGTGGGATGCCGTAAGGTCACCCACAAGGGTAGATATGCACTGTTGCAGAGTCGCTTCGGTGATGTTATTATTGCTTGCTGTTGTTCAACAGAACCATGCAGGGCATGCCCAGCATTCCAGCTAGCAACAGGGGGTGCGTTTTTGCAAGCTTTTGGCCTCATTTTGAGACTTGGGGTGGTTTCTAATGAGGCGGGTTCATGTTTTCTCAAATTGCTTTGGCCTGCGATTACATAAAGATGTTTGTAGATGCATATAATGGTATTGCAAAAGATTGTTATGATTATTATTGTTATTACTGTTAGGAGTAATTATGTAGCGCCTAACCCTGGTTTGAGACTGAGCTCAAAGCGCTTTACAGTCCACACTTTTTTTACACATTGAGCTGCCTACCTGGACAGACCTGACTGAAAAGCTGCCTGCTGCGCTACGTTAAGTCATTACTCTTGTCATTCAGCCATTGGTCAGTTTTTCATTCATATTTCATTCTTTTGGTGCATGCTGTGTGCATACGTGTCATCCAAAGAAAATCTGATCTCCTGTTTGTGTGCAAGGACATCAAGAGTTCTGAGGTTCTGTTTGTGTGCTGGACACTGGAAAGCAGTCATCAAGAAAGAAGATTAGAAAGCCCCTTGAAACGGGGAGTTAAAGAAACATCACTCAGTAGAGACGTTGAATCTTTTACTAACAAGGCCCTTTGATAACTTACTCAAATCAAAGCAATAGGGGAACAGACTTACTCACCTAAAAACACAAACAAACTGCTCGACAAAGAATGTGACTTGAAAACTCTTTGAAAAAATTCGACTAGTTTCTGAACTTAAAATTTTCTTCGGTGCGTACTCGGACAGAATGAACAATTTAAAAAAAAAAAAATCAGTCTCCGTTATTGCATACTGAGCTAAACTGAGTGCAACTTCCAAACTGTGTTGTCAGTGATGCGACAGCGAGTGATGCCAGTTCGCCAACATTAGCCCTCCTGGTCCCCGTCCCATGGGGCCTGCTCCTACCCCTCAGTGGTCGTTCGACAGCTCACAAAACCTGTTGGTCGAGCGCGGAGCCCGACGCCTCCATGACCCCGTCAGATCATCATATTGATAGTTTAATTTTGACTCTCTTTTCAGCTTGGATTTGAAAGTTGAAGAGGGGAAAAGAGAGGGAAGGTGTTTTAAAAGTGTGTGTGGGAGTTGTAGTTGGTTAGGGTGTGTGTGTGTGGTGTGTGTAGAACTTTAAGGGTTGAGAACTGTATCTTATCTTTTTGGAACTTACTTCATAGCATTAAAACATGTTTGTACGTGGAATATATATTTTCAGCTGTTTAAAAAAACACACATGAAACCAAGAAATGTTTTATGTTTCCAAAAAATGTCCATTTTTCAAGCATTTCACCCCAAAATGCAGCACACCCCCAGCCCACCCATGCCACCACGGTTTTTACCGAAGACCGGGCACCAGGGGAAAACTGATTGACTTTGTGGCGGGGATGGCCCCAGAACCCTATGCCCTCATCTGCCACTTCTGCAATCCCACAATGGCATGGCTCTGCCCGAAGAGTTTGAATATTGAGTGAGTAGTGGTAGTGATTGTTGGGAACAAAAAATGAATGACTCAATTTTTGCTGCACCAATTCAGAACCAGCACAAGACTAGATTACTTGAGATATAGACTGTATGTACAGGGGGCTTTTGCTCATGAAATCTTGTCTTTTTAACTTCAAATGCCTTTTGTGGGCTTTTGGCATACGGGTTAGGGGTCAGACTCTTTTTGAGGGTTTAAGTTTATTTCCCCACAAACAGGTTGGGAAAAGATTTGCATTGGTGTTCACATCCTGTAGATTCCAATCCCTCCAAGCCCTTTGGAAAAGACTTCACACTGAAGCCCTGTGTGTGAATGCATGCATTAAAAAAATCTTGCAGGCTATTCCTGTTTCACCTTATGGAGAAGGAAGGCTGGTAGGATGGATGAAGAAAAAATACAGCAGCAGATAGGGGGATGAGGAAGGGGGTGTTTCATCTTTTGATTTATTTTTGGGGTTAGGATAGTGGAAGGAGAGGTGGCAAGAGTATTGATCAAAGACATATGGTTTGCCACAGTGCAAATAAGATAATCCTGCTCTGATTTTTTTACATTATGTTTTATATATATTAATATTAAAATATTATGTTTTTTTTAAGTCCTTAAACGTGTGTTACAGGTTTTCGTTGCTGTTACTGCTACAACATGAACCAAGCCAGGAAAATGCGTCCCTTTGCTCCTCGGCTAGAGTTCCCGGAGGTGCCACCTCCTGCCAAACCTTCAGCAGGCCCAGGTAAGCTCTTTTATTCTGGAGTCTTTATTCACTGGGTGCAGCACAGTTTGATCAGTACTGATGACGAAACACCAACAAGAATATCAGCCACTGGTGCCACACATGGATTTGATTCTTGTTTGACATGGATGTTGGCTGTGGGAAAGTGGGACCATTGCTTTCATTGCACTTTATACCCAGTACTGTGATTAAGGCTGTGTGTTTTGTTTGACCCATTTCCTTTCGCTGAGAGTATGGTTTCACTAGCATGATCACTGTGCAGGTTGACTGCATTTAGTGTAAGCCTTGTCTGAAAGCTTTGTCAGTGTTTGAGACAAGCTGAACCTTGAAGTCTACATTAACCTGTTCATAGTTTTTTGCCAAACCAGATTTCCCAAGAATCGCGTGATTTTTAAAATGATTTCCATAATTCCAAATTAGGTGAAACTTCCTGAATTAAAAAAAAAATATGCGGGGTTTAGGGTATCACTATTGGGAAAGATTCATAAAATGTTGCAGAGTAAAGCCAGAATGTTGAGCAGGTATTATATTGATCAACAGAAGCAGCTGGGAGTTGAATTGCTTTCAGTTCAAAACCAGACTGCTCCTCCGTACCCTTGCTTTCGCATTAAGGCTCAAAAGATTGGCTGTTGTGCCTTGTAATTACCACATCAGTAAGAGCAAAATATTCCTATAACTAGAAGATTAATTTCTGAAAGCGTTAAACAAACAGGGACGCTGTTTTTAAAGAAGAAAGTCCCTCTTCCCCTTAATGAACCCCTGATTGTCAGAATCACATCAGAATTAGTATAAACATCTGGGATTGGATAAGTTTGTGTGAATGTGTCAAGTGTGTTACCAGTGTTTGTGACTGTCAGAATCACATCAGAATTAGTATAAACATCTGGGATTGGATAAGTTTGTGTGAATGTGTCAAGTGTGTTACCAGTGCTTGTGACTGTCAGAATCACATCAGAATTAGTATAAACATCTGGGATTGGATAAATTTGTGTGAATGTGTCAAGTGTGTTACCAATGTTTGTGACTGACCATTTTGATCGTATGCAAGAACTGCAATGACTGCACATCAGAGCTAACTTCCCACACTAGTGTGTTGTAGGCAGTTGTATTGTCCATGGTGATGCTAAATGCACTGTCACTGTCACCAGTACTTGTTGTAAATCACACTTGGTATACCGTAAAAGAAAATAGCAGTAATCTTTTTTTACTCAGTCTTGAAGCAGTGCAAATGGCCAAATGGTGAGAAAGGAGGCTTCTGAGTCAGAGTGGCATGTGTTAACATTCAGCTCTCACCAAAGAACTGACAAAAAAGAAAAATAGATTGACCCCTTGACCACCAGAAAGGGACAATGTAGCAGTTGGTGAGCAATGGTAGATGGGGACAGACTGGTAGTTGTTTGATTGTTTGAATGCAGTGTTATGACCGAGTTCTCCTCAGCCATGGTCAGTTCCTAGGACGACAGTCTTTGTTTTCTTTGAGTGTGGAATGTAGCCACCTCCGTGGCATGAAGCACAGTGCTGTCACCATATGAGTAGCACTCACTGACCCTGTATTTGATGGTGCATGTACATGTACCAGGTGACCCCCAGTGTATTCAGCTGAGAATCCAAACACCTGTGAGCTGCTTCTGTTTGGATTGGAATACTGTTTAAGTGACATCTAGAAAAGAAAAAAAAAACAGATCTAAATTCAGAGCGAGACCGCCTTTCTGTTGACATTGCAAGATGAAATAGAGGAGATGGAATGCCTTTACTTTTCATGAGAAACACAAGAATAGATGTTGACTGCAGATATTCCAAGTAATAAGTAGAAAAAGGCATGGTACATTGTACTAGACAGTGTGGGAATGAAGATCAGTTGAATCAGTCTAGTGTTTTTGGTCATAGCTCTTAGGGACAATTGAGGAGAACAGAAGTGTGCAGAGCGCACCAGTTCTTCACAAACACTTTAATTTTGGGTGAGAAGTACTCCATTGGTAAGTTTGGGGTGCCAAAAGAAGTAATGGGTACTCACTTTGTAGTTGAAAAACAACAACAACAACGAAAAACACCCTCCAGATGAAACATAAGTAAGTTTGCAGTAGAAGTTTTTCCAGTAAAGCATCCATGATTTTCACTGTCGATGGGCCAATCCAACAGGTTCAGCAAGCGTGAAAGAGGATTCCTCTGAAACAGAGGGCAAGACCGATGGAACCTGCGATACTCCAGGCAGCAATGGTGAAGCAAATCCTTGCAGTCAGCCAGAGACAGGTCCTATCCAGAATGGAATGGACACCCAGGAGCAAGACGGCCCATCCAAGGATCAGGAGGAATCTAATGATGAAGCACCCACAGCGGACACCCAGCTGGAGGGGTGGTCAGCAGCAGTGGAGGGAAAACCTGCGTCTTAGGTGTGTTTTTCTTTTTCTTTTAGGTGAGAAGAGTGGTGTGACCAATGTTTGTGACTGCTCTTACTGTCATACTTCGATTCACATGTGCACACATGTAAGATAGGTAGCAAGCATGAATTTTAGATGTTAGAATTCTGCCATTGGTTTGGTCGGGGTGGTGATGTGATTGTGTTTGTTTAGGGCAGTGACTTGTAATTCTGTTGAAGAAAACGTATTTGCATTCAAGTGTAAGTCCCCCGTCGCAGTGCTCACAAATCCTGCCACCACCCACACCAACATCCATACCAGTCACTGAGCACATAACATCTGCAGACGCTTTGGCCCCTACACTCTCCTATTCTTGGATTCATATGTTAGTCAGCGCTGATGTTTGAATGTGGAGAAAACCTGAGCCTGTCCACTGACCAACAGTGCAGTAATAGTCATGATGAATGTCTGTCCAGCCTGCATTGCCATGACACTTATAGATGCCATGCTTGTGTTGTCCTGCTGTACAGTGAGTACATGTGAGAGAATGACTCGGGATAATAATCAAACATTTTTGTTGTGCATTCCTTGGTAGATTGACAAGAAATGCTGTTATAATAAGGATTAAAGAACATAATCATAAAATAATTTACATATGCAGACGCACACACACACACACGCACACTTGCGCGTGCACACACACACACACACACACACACACACACACACACACACACACACACACACACACACACAGAGTCTCTAACAACACAATTTACACATCATTTAAACCTCACCTTGAAACGAAAACAAAACCTTGATTTTTCTGTAAAGTATTATAACCAGTTGAAATAAGGTTGATTGTAGATGGTCCAGTGAAGAGTTCACTTTTGAGTTTGGATTAGGTTACTGCATTATAGTGCCATATCATGAAAGGACTTGGACAGAAATAAACTGGGTTTGATCATCGTGGTAAAAAACATCAAAAACAACTCATAGAATTGGAAGAGAATCACCACCTGCTGTCCGGCTGGAATATAATGGTGAAAAAGACTTCAATGTCTCATAAACAGATAGAGATATTCTAAACTATCTCTGCTTGATTGTACAGAACATTACGCAGAATGCAGATGTTTCTTTCTTTCTTTTTTGTCTTCATCTATTTTCTTTTATCAATTTTTTTTAAACAGATTGCAGACTGAGAAATTAGAAGGCTTCATCAAGTCTACCAACTTTGATATCAGTAAAATGTCACTTCTTTTGGATTAAAATGTGGAAACATTTTATATTGCTAACTCTTCTTCATACAAAGGCAGAAGATACAATTTAGGACACACAAAGTGACAGTTTAACTCCATCACAGAACGCAGAGAAACGGACTCATGCATCCGCACATTGACAGCATGCACTCTTGGTGATATGGTTGTATGCAAATAGAATGGCAACTGAACTGCATATGCATATTGAGAGCATACACACTTGGCCATACAAAACGCATTCTCTCATGCACAGTCTTCCCATACCTGTTTGTCCTGGCATGGATGCATAGATATGTCTTGTACTTGAAAGAAAGATTTGTACAGTTTTTGTCTCAAAGTAATACAGTGGGATATTATACTGTTTAGGGTTTGACTGTATGGTGACTTTTGCAAGAATGAGTTTGCAAATTAGAGACATGCTGGTGCCAAAATATCAAGCTATGTTCCTGCCTTCTTTTAAATTATTGCAATGGCTGGACTGCCCCATGTGTTCTGTAACTTCTGGTCACTTGTTTAGCATTATGTTGATTTATATGTGTATATATGCGTTTATGATTTGCTTTGCAATTTTTTTGTTTTTGTTTTGCGAGTCTGTCTAGAGGCTGGTGTTTGTTTATCAGATAAACGTAGATCTTTACATGGCGTGCTTGATATCAGAAAGACAGTGTAAATTCAGAACCAGTAATACAATGTTGAACTGTATTGAAATTGAGAAAAGAGATGAAATCCATTTAATATTCAGTGGAGTCCAGTGAATATGAGTCTTGATAATATCATGACCCTGTGTATGCACGCAAATTTCACGCTTGTGACCAAAATCCTTTTTTTTCCCCCTGTTTAAAGTATTCCAGGTAATGCAAGCAATTTAACAGGAACTTTTGCTTGGGGTGAGTAATTTTTGTGTGGTTTTAGGCTTTTTGAGCAAACATTTTCTATCATCATCAACCTGTTTAACACAAAAAATTGAAAAAATGCCCCCCCACCCCCCTTTTTTTTCTTCTTCCCCATTTCAGATTTGTAAAAAATAGATTTTCTTGCAAAAATATAATTTTCTCGACAACGTCAACAAATCAGATGCCATGCTGGCTGTGGTGTTTCTTGTTTTTTGTTTGGTTCCTTTCAAAATGGCTGCATTTTGGTGTATTCTGTGATTGGCCATCATCCAACTAGCCTGCCGCTGTCGCTTCATCAAGACCAAGGTATTAGTCATTCGAAGTTGTCAAACGAACGATAATCTTTGTTTATAAGAAAAACTGAGAAAGAAATTATGATGAGATTGAAAATCATGAGAACAGATATAATATTGTATACAAGTAGTGTGTGTGTTTAACTGTATGACGTTGATCAGTGCAAGCAGATCAGAAGTCGAGCAGTTTTAACTTTACAGTCATACAGAAGTAAAAAGACTGAAATCTAATTTTCATGAGAGCTTCCTTTAAGCCGGGCTTTGTACCTGTGCATGCACCTGTTGAAAAATGGGTCCAGTCGGAGGTCAGTGTGATTGTCTTGCCTTGGCAAACTTTTCACTTTCAGGCATCATTTGTTCCAACTTTGACACATTTCAGATTTTTTTTCCTTTTTTTTTTGGATCCACTTCTTGAGATTTTATTTGTTCAACACAAATATGACTAAACATGAGAAAATTTCCATTGTTCCCCTAATACTTGTGTGAAGTTGACCCTGTTTTAACTGGCTTTTGTGACAACTGTGGCTTGTGACTGGAAGAAGGTTTTCAACCAAGACAAGACAGTTGCATCACTTTGGTGCATCAGGCTTTTAGTACAACTAACTGTAATACTACCAGCTCCCACAGTCCAACTACCCACTTTTCTCTTGAATTAGCCAGCTAGTTTATCAACTGGGTTTCCAGAACCCCTGATTTCTAAGCATTTATGCAGTAAATGATACTAATGAGTTTGGATTTCAAGCACTGGACAGTATCCTCGTGCCTGGAAAGACTCTGTGTACTGTACAGAAAATGTTAACACTTTTTTTTTCAGTTCAAGCCTTGTGTCACATGTGCATATGCCATTTGTTTTTATTCAATAGGGCATAGTCAGTAACGGTTCTCTTTTTTCCATGACAGTGTTTGTGTGAGTAAGCAGGTCTGTGTGCTTTGTCTAAGTGTGTGTGTGCGCACATGTGTGTATATGGGGCTTTGGGGCCTGAACGTGGTGGTTTTGGTGTGGTGTGTAGGGGAAAGGAAGGTGTGTGAGCGTCCTCTGTGTGTGTGTGTGTGTAAAAATATATTCCTGTCTTGGTCAAGACTTCCTTTTGTAACACATATAAAGTGCTGCAAAGTGAAATTACATACTTGTAATGCTGCAGACAGCACTTTGAGAATCTGTCATTTTTTACCTGAAAGTATACATCTTGAGATCTTGGCATAGTTTTATGAAATTCCACTTTTTGTTCCTGCAAGGTATGCCATGCCACAGTGACTTAAATGTGACTTAAACCCTTTTAAGGTATGCAAAACTAGAGTGTATGTGTGTTTGTGCATGTGTGTGTTTGTTGCGTGTATTTGTGATCTCATGAGTCCCCAACCTCCCATCTCCAAAATATGGTGTCATCCTCTTTACCCCCTGCCTTTGAGAAAATATGTGTTGGTAGTCTTGCGAAAGATTATTTCCTGTCAGGCATAGCTTTCCATGATCGTCTTTTCCAGCAGAGATTATCAAAGAAGTTGTTAATACTGAATGTTTAATGTGTCTGTTGATTTCTCGGTTCAAATGCAATGTGTAACGGTTTGGAAGGTATGCCCCTCACAAATGTGAAGGCCAGGGCACAACCTTCAGTGCCAGTTATTTAGGCACACTCTGTGTTGGACTGGGTTCAGCAAACTCCATGAGATTGGTTCCAGTGTACATAGCTTGTCAGAAAGTCCTGTGCAGGGAGGACTAAACTGGTCATAAAATTCACGGATGTAGTCATTTGCAAAAATCAGAACAACCACATCGCTTCGTTATATCTTTCTTTCTTCAGCGAGTGTCTAAATTTGACATTTTGGCCTCCTAAGCACAAGTGGATTTTTAGCAGTTTGTGCTGAAAACATATTCCTTTATCTTCAGAGGCCCCAGAGCTACTTGTGTAATACAGTTTAGATATACCTAGGGTTTTTTTAATTTTGTTTTATCATGCTGATTAATGGAGATGGGGAAGGTGATGATGTGGATTTCCATTCTGGTCTAAGACTGCTTGATAGGGCTATGCTCTATACTTACTTTCATAATATATCTCGGCATCAACCAGGCCCGAGAGATGCAGACAATTGGTGCAGTGTTAGTCAGGAAATTTGAGCAACACACTCAGAGATGCCTCCCTCAAGTGAATGAAACCAGACTGTGTGGTTCCAGTCTTCCCAGTTGAGCCTGTAGTAAAAACTCAACTTGGGGTGGGAGTCGGCCAAGGCGAAAAAAGAAAGAAAATATCCCACAATTAATGGCATTGTGCGTTGCTTTCTGACAGATTTTACAGTGGTGGCTTGTTTAAACGTGTCATCTGGCAGCTTAGCTGCAATTCTGTGACATGATAAACAGTTAAAGTGAGCTGGCTGAATCAGAGTTGTTTATCCATTCTTTTCGTTTATTTATCTATGATTATCCTGCAGATTTTTCTTTTTGTCTTTTGTTGAAGTTGTTGTTGACTTTAATAATCTCAGTATAATTCTGTCATTTTTTGTTGGAATCCAACTCTATTTAGCGATGTTTTGTATCCTGTACATTTACCTCAGTTTGTCAATGTTTTCACTAAGTGCACTTAAGTGTGGAACTGTTGAATGTACACTTCCTTCCTTCCTGTGTTCTGACACAGATGATTACACACACGGGCAAACGTTCATAGTGCTGATCATGATCATGTAAGATTTTATAGCTGACCTTGTTCTTTGTGCCAGATACATAGAAAATGGGATTTGTTGCTGTGGAAGGTTTTGTTCAATTCCCCCAGTAAATTTCAGTTACATCAGACAGCTGAAAAATTAATCACAGTTGACCCATACATTCAGAATGCAGAACTGTAAACATTTGTGATGAATAATTTTAAGGCGATCCCAGTTGATATGGTGATGTCTTCTCAAACATAAACAAAACAGTTTATACTGCCTCATCTTTTGCTATGTTAGATTTCTGGTTGGAAAAGTGGTATCAGGGTGGTGATTGGTGTATATAAAGCGTTATAGAATGTTCTGTGTGAAATATGAATGAAGTACACCTCCCCCATGTGTTGGTTCATTCTTGACTCAAGTATGTTCTGATCAGAATACAGTACCATGTGCACTTGCTCTTCATGTTTATTCTTTCTAAAGGCAGTCACAGTCAGTCATGATCTCTGTCATTGCTTTAACCTTGTTGCTTTCACATATCTGTACTGTAAATTTTCCCTTATATTCATCTTTCTACAGACTCTAGCATTTCATTGGTTGTGCCAAATTTTCCTTGGAAATTCTCATTCACAGAAAGGGCAGCAAGGCTGAGTCAGTACTTGATGGAAAAACCCTCTGTGGGTATGGTGAGGTAGCAGATGATTTTAACTGCTTTGAATAGGTAGAGTCTGTTCTTTATATCACCAACTGTGGCAGGAGTGAATGCAAGAGGGTTAACAAGTAAAGATGATCGGAAAAGGCCTGGAGGAAAGGGGAAAAGAGGAAAGGAAGTAAAATTAACGGTTGGCCTAGCATTGCACCAACACCCAACACATTGCACAGGTTTTGTCAAATTGGTTTAACAAGCATTGGTTCTGCTTTAGACCCTGGCCATGCTAATCACTAACGGCCACTATGATTTCAGGAGCCCCCTCCAACCCCCAGCCCTCTCCCCAACCATATTTTTGATCTTCTTTTCTAATAAAGTTAGCAGGGTTGTGTATGTGCTGGATAGTAGATACAGCCCTGATGTGGCCCTTTGCGGTCGGCTGGGCTATAAGCAACATTATCTTATCTGGATAGTAGATCAGAAAATGTCCTCAGGATTTTCAGTTAGCTGGGCTGATGCCTTATGGAAAAAGGTTTTCCCTGACAGTAGAATGCAGTTAGTTACGGTTCAGTGGTTAGCAGTAAAGAATGGGAGGTTGAGGTTCTAGTCTCAACAGGATTTTTTCAGCCCTTGGAAGGTTCCTTTTCCTTAGTCATCAGGTGTGCTATGGCATGGGAAGGCTAGAACTATGCATTGAATGTCATCCACTTAGTAGGCGAGTCTCAGAGGGTGTTGCTCAGATTTCATGACCAGCACTGTTGCTGAAATTTTATGACCAACACTGTAGGTGTCTGTATCATTCAGGCATGGTTGATGCTGGGATGAAACATTTGAGAAACATGTGGTGAGGTAGGTGTGGCTTGATGAAATATACCACCGTGTCGAACGGAAGGCTTTTCGTTCCTTTTTGAATCTGTGTACAGATGTTTTGATTGTTTGATATTGCAGATGCAAATGGCTTTTTTATGTTGTGGGCAAAAGTGGCATTTTGATATTGTGGGGAGACTTGCTGCTATTAAGTATTTTGTTATCATATCGCTCATGGTGACAGAGTAGTTTGTACCACTCTAACACAAATCAGTATTCAGTTTTGGCTTTATGTGTATTCATGGTTTTTTGTTTTGGTTTTGGTTTTTGTTTTGTTTTGTTATTTGCTTATATGTCATTTGTATTTTGTTGATTTGCTTGTGCAACTCGTCATCATTATTATATCATATATTAATGTTGATTTAAGTCGCCTTGCAACACTATCCTTGTACCGAAAAACAATGGAACTTGTAAACTGATGTTGGCAATATGAAACACTCTCGCTAACAGTACACTCTCGCTAACAGTATTCATGGTAATGATGTACAGAAAAAGAGCACAAGAAGTTTTTTTTTTTCTTGAACCCTTGTAGATAAAATCTTTGTTGTTTTTGTAAAAAAAAAACAAAAAAAAAACAAGATGAAGTAGCTGAAACAGTGAAACGAAGTTGTTTGGGTAGGGGGTGTTAGGTGTGTCTGTGTGATTTACATATCATAAGATTGTACGCATTATATTTCCTGTTAGTATACAGTAGAACATGTGTGTCTCAAGAAATTCTTGAAAATTGGTTCCTTTGAGTGTCTGTTGGGACGTAAATATAATATGGACAAAACCAGAAAAACAAGTCTTTTCATAGAAGGAGTCCCTACATGGAAGTAAGTCTCATGTTAACAGACTTAAATGTTCTAGTAAAACAGATCTTTTGAGTTGAGGTCTCTGTTGGAAGCACAATCCAGTGTGAACAGACTAAAATGTTTCAGAAGACTAGAATATTCCAGAAAAAGAAGTACTTGAGAGGAGGAAGTCTGTATTGGGAGGGTCTTTATTGTGCAGGTTGGTGCACATTTCATACCCTTCCTTTTGATGCCTGTTCTCAGCCAGACAATACCAGTTTGAGTTGGCGAAAAGACTCCCAGGATGGGAGTTAACAGCTGATGAGAGTTTTGACAGTAGGAGTTCTAGTTTCATATTGTATCTTCCCATAATTGGTAGGTCGTATGGGTGCTGAGACAGGCACAGGAACAGTGATGTTGGTGTTCATCAAGGCATTTCGGTCGAAAATTGGTGTGCATGTTATTTCCAAGTATTTTGGTGCATACTATTTCTGCTGCCAATGACAGTTGCATGCAGGCAGGGAATACAAGATCTTTAATTCAAGTGTCTGATCTTTTGTGTGTATATGCACACAGAAGGAGTTCAGTCACTAACAGCTGTATTCAGGTTTACCTGAAGTGTGGGAAAAATCCCTCTCCACACTTTACATACCGGGTGCTATGAGGTCTTGAACCTGTGACCCTGAGAATGCAGTGTTATGATTACTTGATTGTTGCCAACTGTCGCATTTTGCCCAAGTCAGGAATTAGTTTCCTTCATTGTTCTGGTTTCTCTTCAGTTTACTAGTTTTATTTAGTTTTCATGGATCTCTTTGTCAGCATTCACTGTGCCATGAAGTTCAGTCAATTACGTATAAAGGTAACTTTTCATTTGTTTGATTTAGTTCATTTGTTTTTACAGACATGCACACAGGTTTTGTGTGTTTCTTTCCTAGGCAAGTCTTTTGTCCAGCGACTGGTGTTTGTGTATTAACCGGACTGCAGTAAGTGGTCATGTTAATGAAGACAAAGACGGGATGGATTATGTGTCTGTCCGACTCTGTGACCGATTCATCGACCATTCTGAACATACCAGGGTTGGATCGTTTCATAAATCTGATGACCAGCTAGCGAGACCTTGCTGTCCAGTGTGGGACATGAACTGCCCATGTGCAGCTATTTCCCCCATTGGCTTTTGTCACTTTTCTTTTGCTGCATTTAAAGGTTTTCATATGAATTTTTTTTACTTTATTTTTTTAAATCTGGGGATGCTCGTAGGCCTAGCACAACATAAATGTCAGCCTTAAAGATATCAGTAGTTACCTACCATGTTATCTATCTATGGCACACGAGTATTGTCTTCGTTCTTGGTCTTCTGGATAGTCTTTCCCTCCCGCCTCCTCCACCCCTCCTCCCCTGCCTCAACTTGGTGACAGCCCTTAAAAAAAAAAACCTGCTGGAGTATAATCATAGCTGTAGAACTTGAGGGTGGGGGTGGGGTGGGGCTTGGGGGCCGAAACATTATTCTGTTCTGTTTGATTCATGATCAGAACTTTTTTTTCCACCAAGACTCAAAAAGACTAGATCTTGCCATTTTAAAAAGAATGAAGATTGAACTTTTGTTTTATTTTATCTTATCAGTACTTGAAAAATGAAATCATTGAAAAAATACTGAAGAAGTGGGTAATGAGGAATAGTTGTGGCATGAAGCTGATCAGTCAGCAGAAGCTGTGTGGCTCACCTACAAGTTTTTGTTTTACTGTATTATTGTGTTTTACACTTTGTGCAATACATGTTGAGATCAGTATAAAACCTGTTGCGTTTTGTGGCGTCAATGAGGGATACTGATACTCTTCTGTTTGAGTCTGTGGTAGTTGTGTTGCATTGTTGATAGAGTTGTAGGAAAATCACTGAACATTTTGTGTTGATATATTTTGTTCTCTTTCTTTCCTTTTTTGTTCCACGTCTGAAAAATGCTATCAGTATTTCTTTTTTTTTTTTTTTTTTTTTTGTCGTGAAACTTGATTTTTTTTTTGTCGTGAAACTTGATTTTTTTTTTTTCATTCTTTTTTATTTCCCAAACAACTCACCAAATTATTATTCTTATTTTGTGTTTGTTGTTGACATCATATCAGAATTGCTTAAGAATTGAGGGATAATCCAAGAAAAAATCATATTCCAAGAAATGTATATATACATGTGTGTACATTTGTTCTAGAGAACTCCAGTAACTTTTGATGTGCACCAGAGATAAACTGTGCGATTTCCCCCCATTCTTGTTTATTGCTGAAAAAGTGAATTTTTTGTGTTGTATGAGAGAGTTAAACCTAGAGATGAATATGTTTCTACTCCATTTGTATACCCTTTTCCTCACTGACTTCGTTATCATTACCTCCATAACCGCACAAAATGGTATCTATCTTTTATATCCGTTTCAGAGCAGGCCCAAGCCAAGGAAATTCAGACACGTGACAAGTCTTATGAAAGCTTTTTTTTTTCCTTCAGTATTCTTTTACTTGCAAAACAGAGAGAGCTGTTGTGTGCTGACTTTTTCCAGCAAATGTAAGTGTGGTTTTTGGTGTATAGGGTTGTCGCATAAGAGAAATAGCAAACGTTATTATGGTTTTATGTGTACATTTAACCTGTTCAGTGCCTGCAAGCTAGATATACCTGTCCTGTTGCAGTTGCTAGCACAATGCCCAGAAGATGGGTATACCTGTCTTGTTTGTTTGTTGTTGTTTTTTTCCAGTTTCCCCCAGTTCAAAACAGAAATAACACTATAATTGTGGACCAGTCCAGTGGAGGAGTATTAGTCTGCCATGAATGGATATGATTTCAATATTATTTTTGTATCTGAAGCTCTTAGTCTTTACCTTGAGCATTGTCACAACTGGCAGACAGAATCATGAATTAAAGAGTGCACACGACAAAATGGCACACAGTCAGCACACAACTTGAGGCTAAGTTCAGGCAAGTGGAGAAATGTGAGAAGTTATGTTGATCTAAGATTGCCAGAAGAAGCGCTGTTGATGTTTGATGGTCCACAATTTGATAAAATGGAAGGTGTGACGGTTACTTGGGTATAAAGGATACTTACTATCTGTTTCTGAAAATGAGATGTTGACTTTGAGAGATGAACTAAGCAGAACTTTAACAGAAAGCAGAACTTTAACAGAAGGCAGAGGCAGATTATAAAGAAGACAAATCATGATCTGGACATCCAGTAACTTCTAAAAAAGTTGGACAGAAAGCTTGTCTGTTTTTTTTTCTTTCATTGAAAAGGCTTTATAAAGCTGGTCCCCCCCAAAAAAATGTAGACCATGGAATGTTCTTAACTTTTGTGTCTGTCCGAAGCAGAGGGTCCCTTTTCATGGGGAGTATTTTTCACTCTACACAATTTTGACAGAACTAAGACACTGTAGATGTGTATGATTTGCTATATATCTACCCATTGGTCAATTCAAGGTGGAATGTACTTACGGAACGCCTCAATTTTGACATTTGTTTTTTGGCTGTAGTTTCACAACTTCCAAGATGCAGGTTTGAAGTTTATGGAATTCTGCACTTGGGAGGTTATAACACATATTTTTAGGTGTCAGGGATGCTACGATCTGCATTTATGGAAATTATTCTGTGAAAGACACTCAGAAGTTTTCCATTGCCCAATTGTTGTGGGGGCTGTGAACTGTTAGAGGTCCACGGCATTGGATGATGGAAGGCGATGCCCATCCTTCTCCTGCCACCTTTAACATTTTGGATGAACAGAAGGGTTTTCAAGCAGGGGAAAAATCTGACTTCATGGGTGGTTTGAACTGGTGACTGTCAGCTCTGGAGGCAGATCCTTCCACCATTTGATTGTGGACCCCTCTGAAAGGCAGTGCAGTTGCTGACGCTAAGACCAGGTGTTCACAACTTCTAACTGGCAGAGATGCAAGAGACTGGAAGAAGATAGGAAAAAATAAAAGTTATATTTGTGACTTTTGTGGGATAAATGGTTGAAAAAGTAGACATTAAAACTGCTGCCTTTTCCTGAAACCCCTTCCAGCCCAAAGAGCCGGGGTGTAAATATCAAAACATGGTACTAAGATCATTAGGGAAAATGAAAAATCATATTACCTTTTAAAACGAGACAACTCCATTTGGCTTGTTTCTCGACACATGGATTGAATGCATTAGGAGCGAGTGTGTGACAAGACTTATTTTGACAGAAAATGAATGAACTGGTGGAGGAGCAGGGGCAGCAGCAGCATTATTTTAGTGGCATTGAGCAGGTTGAAGAAAAATAGCAGTGTGCTTACTTACTGGCTCACAGGCTTTTTGAATTATGGTAGTTGGTATTTTCTGTTTCATTAGAGGAGGTGGTATATGTACCTATGAGTTGTGTTTTGATGTGTAATATTAAACAGCTTTTACAGATTTGTCACCTGCCGCCCTCAAATTAATCTGATGCTTTGTGGCAGGTACGTTGGTGAGTTATGCATTTTATGTATACCGTCTGCTAGCAAGCGAGCTTGTGTGAATGAGAATACACATTTCAGGTATTTTCTCTTTAGTATGAGAGTACACATTAAATGTATTCCCTCTGCGAGTGAGAGCATGGAAATGGAAGTGTGTTTATATATTTCGTGCATTCCCATTGTGAGTGAGAGACCATAAATGCATGTATTTATGTGAAGGAGAGTTACCGTTTCATGCATTCCCTCTGTTAGAGCACATGTGTTTGAGTGCATGCATGTATGAGGGTACACGTGTGGTATATTCTGACTGCAAGTCAGAGCGCATAGATGTGTGTTGAGAAGACACTGATGCATGCGCAAGTGTGAAATGTAAAGAATTCATCTGCTGCTGTGATGTGATATCCCCTACCACAAAGAAGTATGGAAGGGACAAACAGAAAAAGTAATGACTGGATGTTCAAGGTCACTGAGCTGTCCAAGAAATGCAGAACTGTATAGTACCTCAGCAACAGTAGAAGCAGAAAGTGTGCTGTTTGAAACATTTTGGTTGTCGGGGATTTTTTTTTTTTTTTTTTAAAGGTCTTATAAATATCATTGCATAGTAACTGGTCCACTTTAAAAATAAATGGTCAGGATAATTTTACTTTTTTTTTTCTTTGTCTGAACAAGTATCGGAAGACGGTATACACCAATTCAGTGTGGCCCAATTTTGAATCAGTTATGAATTGGAGCCATTCAAAATATCCATGTTACTGAAAAGGTCTTTAATTGGTCAATTTGAAGAAAAAAAAATATGGATGTTTCAGTAGATAAAGATTGAACTGTTTATTATTGTTTTTTTTTCTCCAGTAAATCTAATTGTTTCAATTTTATATGTACATGCACAGTTTTTTTTAATTTTTTTTACCCATTTATTATTGCATGTACACACACCATTGTGTAAAAACCAAGTGACAGGTGTATACACAATTTTTCTAATGGATTGATATTCCCAGCCTTTTCTGAGCAGTGCATTATGGGATTTTTTTTTAGATATCTCATTTGACCCTTTGTCTTGATCACTCGCTGTAGATGTCACTTTTTGATGGGTTGATCATGTCTTTATCATTGGCTTACACCTGTCGAGTCTTTTCTAATTATATATCTCCATGAAAAATTTGAACCAGTCAATAAATATTGGAAGTCCAGGTCGTTTTCTGTGAAATTGGTATTGGCGTGAAGAATGGTTGCTGTGAAAAAATATTACTGATGTGAGAGACTATTCCTGGGTGAGATATACAATAATTGGATGTTACTGAAAATGGGAATGATTTTTGTTACATAATATCCTTTTTGGCTGTCAAATTGCGCTTCAATGGTTGCTTGATTGTAAAAAGGTAGGTTCCTGTCATCCCTTTTAGGAGATGAGTGAATATATCTTTGTTGATTTTTTGGGTAAAAGTTTGCCTTTGTGCTGCCATATATTCTGCTTTCCTGAGTTTTCTCCCCACTTTTTTTTTTAAAACATTAGAAAGTGAGAAGGCAATGTTGTTGACATCGAATTATGTATCAATAAAGACAATAAAATCTGTGATTTTTCTTATTCTATCTTGTATATTTCATGTGTAAACCATCTCTGTGAATGAACCTAGTCATCCAGATATCTGAAATCTGTTCAAGATTCAAATTAACTACATGCAATCATGTTTCTATATGGGAATAATAATATTCAATACGAGACGACGCCATTTCATTTGGTTTATTCTGTATGGGATATTTCTCCTTTTTTTCCCCTAAGTTTCCATTTCCCCACCTTTTTAAATTATTCTCCCCCCCCCCCCCCCCCCCCCCCTCCCCAAAGTTTCCTTTTCCCTGCTTTCTTTGTCACAAGTTTTGTAAACATAATTAACTCCATGGTTAAAGCCAAATATGATTGTAAACTGGAGAAGTGATACAAGAGACACCACAGTAAATTTACTTGATGTGGCAAAATGACAGAATACAGTGTGAATAATCTATAAACTAAGCGCAAAATCAAATGAAGTTTGTCACTTGATATGCATACAATGACCAGTTACAGATGAGACTAAACTCCCCAACAGGGCAGTGAACTTTTTAGAGGTTCACAGTTTCTGGAACACAGCGTTACAGAAACCTAAATGCTCTTACATTTGATTACCAGCCCCTCTAACTAGGGACAAACTGGAAAAAAAATAAACACCTTTTCTGCTTTTACATACCGACACATTCCACCATTATTAAGAAACACAACTACAGCTGTTCCTTGTGTTTTAATGCCTCTCTTACCTGTACAAATAAAAGTTTACAGCCTAATGATATTATCTGTAAGGTGAATAACACATTGGCATTAAATTTCAATAAGTCAAATTAACAAAAATGTAACAAGTGTATAAACACGATTTGCAATTAGTGTTTTACTGCAAATTCCATGTAAGCTCAGTATTATTTATCTAGGATCAGGAGAAAAATCCTGAACGTGACTTACTGGCAAGACCTCATTACAGCACATGTTTTAATACAAATTTTAATTTCTGATCAGTTTCTCCTCGAGCTCATCACTAATCGTTTTAGAACTATTTACCTTTGGTCTTCACAAGCCTGTCTTCACTCTTTTTGCCCAATAAAAACCACACCTGCACTTAAGACTGATATGTGGAGATATTATTGCTGCTATTTACTTCTTGTCATTGGTGTCATCCAGATATGATAAAATTGTCCAAAATGCGGTTGGTGGTTTAAAAATGAATTGAAAAGCTTTTCGTTGCACCATATGGTGCATTTGTTTGGTTGTCAAGTTCCAGACCTGTTTACCCCTCTATCCCCTTGACCAGTAGATTAGGTGTAGCAAACCAGTAGATTTGGTCTCAAAACAGTAGATTTCCCCTCGCACGTTAAAACCAATAACAAATATAATATGACTGTGGAAAACACATTTCTGCGACAGCTTTAGAATATATATCTCACTTACCCTTTGTTGTGTGTGTGCTCAACATGATGAAGAAACACAGGAAAACGTCACTCTGTCATAGAGTTCTGCAGGCAGCACTTTTTATTGTTCAGTTACACCACACAGGGAGAGCAACCAGCACTTTTCCACTAACTTCATACAGTTCTGCATGATGCCTACACACAGGGAGAGCAGCCGGCACAGTTTGTCACTAACTTCATACAGCTCTGCATGATGCCTACACACAGGGAGAGCAGCCAGCACAGTTTGTCACTAACTTCATACAGCTCTGCATGATGCCTACACACAGGGAGAGCAGCCAGCACAGTTTGTCACTAACTTCATACAGTTCTGCATGATGCCTACACACAGGGAGAGCAGCCAGCACAGTTTGTCACTAACTTCATACAGTTCTGCATGATGACTACACACAGGGAGAGCAGCCAGCACAGTTTGTCACTAACTTCATACAGCTCTGCATGATGCCTACACACAGGGAGAGCAGCCAGCACAGTTTGTCACTAACTTCATACAGCTCTGCATGATGACTACACACAGGGAGAGCAGCCAGCACAGTTTGTCACTAACTTCATACAGCTCTGCATGATGCCTACACACAGGGAGAGCAGCCAGCACAGTTTGTCACTAACTAGATACAGTTCTGCATGGTGACTACACACAGGGAGAGCAAATAGCACTTTTCACTAAATTAAAAATAGTTCTGCATGATGAATATACAGTACATGGCTAGCTGTCTTTTCATTTTAGGTTAGTCTAGTGGTGTTTAAGACTTTGCGTGTAAGCACTTCTTAACCTGCGCACGGATTCAGAGGACATGTCCCTGACAGCCTCGACAGGTTCCCTGGGATCTGATTTGACCACCAGTAAACTCTCCAGGGTAACACCTGAAAGGGAGGCCCGCTGGCTAGTCCCGTTCTTCTTGACACATGAGAAGACACGCTCACAGTGAGCGCTGCCATGAGGAATAGTCAAGATACCTCTCATCACAAGAGACAATTCTGACAGAAGCCCTTCATCCAGTTCCCCAATCTTCTTCCATGTGGAATCAATCCCATCAGCATCCCCTTCAGTCACACATTGCCTTATATCAGTACACTGATATGTGATGAACTGTTCAATGACTGTGTCAGCTGTGACACCCCCAGGCAGCAGACATGGATATCTCTGCAGGAAAAACTTCAGGCTTGTCAGCTTTGACTCTGTTTGTAGGCCAACATCAGCCACCTCAGCATGGAGAAGCAAAGGATCGTTCACTGGAAGCCACTTCTTCAGGTAGTCCATTAAAGAGACGAAGTACTTCTTTGCACTTGTGAAAAACTCCTCCACACGTTTGTCTCGGAGATGATGAACCTCTTTGTCCTGGAGGAACTGACGAGCATCCTCTCCAATGACAAGTTCGCTGTTGACTTTGATGTTGGCAGGCAGTTTGTAGTCAACAGTTTCCGGAGACTTGTACAACATGGCGTTGGGCTTAACGAACCTGGTCAAAATACTTCTCATCAGCTTAAGCATTCCTCTTCTCAGTTTCTGAATCATCGGTTTTTCTGACTGAAAGCCGACCAAGAAGGCATCAAACACTTTTATTTGATGGAGAAGGAAAAGGCAGAAGAGCTTGTTTGTGGGACTTCGAATGAAGTCAAAGATGCTTTCCACTTTAGTGAAGTGAAGTTTGCACTTGGTGCAGAAGGCGAACTCTGCTCCTTTACTTGATGATATAATGTTCGGGAAGTCTGTCTGGTACTGCAGCTTGAACTTTTGAAAATATTTCTTCTTCTTCTTCTTAACCGCATCAATCACACGGGAATCACAGTCTGAGTCGCCGCCGCTTTCATCAGTTTCATGAGCACGCTTCTTCTCAATCGCCGCCATTTTCACTGCGCAGAAGTGGTAGCGTTCAGCTGCATCAACTTCCCGCCCGCGACGACTATGGCGGACGCGTAACTCATCACCGCACACGCGCGAGAGAACAGGTAACTTGGCCGGGCGCCACCGACAGTGAACTGTATGTTGATAAATTTCTGGATCGGAAATCTGCCGAAGTGGTTTCGGTGAACAACGGGAGAAAGCGCGTTTCGCGATCGGGAGATTTGAAGTCGAGCGGGAGACCGTATAACAACGTCTGAAATCGGGAGAATCTCCCGGTGAGGTCGGGAGGTAAACATGTCTGAAGTTCACACTTGCACAATCACACAATCATGTTCCAATACACACTGTTATGCACAAGCCCAAGCACAGACATGCAAACATTTTCACTTATAAATCTTCTCTCTTCAAGTGTGAAGGAGGTTCTTTTGTCAAAAGTGGGGACTAAGCAAAGCTAGAAATGTTTCCATCTGTATCATGATTTAAAATGATAAACTGAATTGTAAACCTAAATATATAAAGTCACAGTATTCAATGTAACATAAAACAAAATACTTAAACTATCAAAATATTGCATATTTGTCTGTATTGGGTAACAAAACTTGTAATATGTAATAGTTCTCTTCCCTCCTATACAACTGCCAGCCCAATGCTTCTTCATCTTGTACAACAACAGCAATAACAACAACAAAAATCTGCATCATGTGGTCAGCCCAGGTAAAACACACATGAAAGGGACAGGAATGTAATCACAGTCAGCAGAACTGCTCTCCATATTCTCCGATTGAAGCTAGAATGAAAAACATTTTTTCTTACCTGTGTTTGAAAAAGCGCTTTGATACCATTATCTTTCATTCATTTACACTGCATCTTTTGAATAATGTTCTTCATATCTTGGATGGAACTACTGGATAATGAATCCATATCTAAATACCTTCACATTCCTGCCCACCCCCCCCCCCCCCCACCCCCCCAAAAAAAATCTTGTCAATTCCAAACCAAAAAAAAAAATTCTTTCACCTGCCTGTAAGGCAACTGACAAAAGCAATGCAAAATTCAGACATTTTTGCTCAAATTAATTTTTAATTACCATTTCTGCTTTGACTGTACATAATCAATCAAAACGAACTCGGATAATTTCATTCTTGTATCACGTGAGTAGTTCTAAGGCCTTCATTTGCTGTGATTACAATTGTGAAAATCGATTTTTTTCCCTGGAAAACCACCATTATGGTTCTTGCATTTCTTCATCATTTCTGTTTATAAGCAGAATACAGGAAAATATGATAAAAAAAAATTTTGTTTGTTTTTCACAAAAAATGCATAAGAATACGTTGAACAGTTAACAAAACAATGCAATATACATTAAGATTCACTGGCACCCATGTTGGAACCAAATGAGACGCTGTCCTTCCCTCCACCTCCTTCATTAGCTTTACTGTACAGAGTGTTGTCGAATCCGCTGCCGGAACTTAGAAGTGGACCTCCAGGCTGCAAAGAGAAACGTCCCCGCAGGAAAAAGATTGCAACTGCGGCAATCGCAATGATGGCGACTGTGCCCAAGACGATACCTGCCACCCCTCCTCCGGATAGTCCACTGCTCCCACCACCTGGGATCATCCAATCGGCACGTTTTATTCTGGTTCACAGTGATTCTCAAATTTTTTTTCTCTTCATCTTGAAATAATTGTAATGATGACGAACAGAATTTATAAAACATATCTTGCATCAGCACCTTCAGTCACCCACTGTCCTCTTACCATTCACAGAAATAAAACACACATTCAAAACCACCTCCACCCACTTTCTCTCCCGACCCACAGCAACACCGATCCCCAATGCCTCCTCTCTCCTCCTACACAAAACTCCCAGCTTTCAACATCAAGTGGAATGCTTGTTGAGACGGAATGGTCTTAAGGCTACTTTAAAATTTAGATTTAGGCAAAGCTGAGATGTTGTGCTGACTTAATGGCAGCCAGTTCCAGACATGGTGCAGAAAAACTGCTTTCTCCCATGGTCTTCATTTTGGCATCTTGGAAGTGTTAAGAGCTTTTTGTAAGAACAGCAAAGTCAACAGAAAAAAAAAGAAATGATACGTGCTAAGCGGGGCAAGCACATAAGGCGAAAGTGACCCAGTAAAATGACAGAGTGTGAAAATTGCACATTTTGTACTAGAACCTGAATTTTACAAGGAGTTGATGAAGTTTCTCTTGACTAAAGCTCAGGTCCAGCCTTTCTGTCAGTCCCATTCCTTCATTCCACAGCAAAGGGCTTACTGTCAAGGCCAACACCTCCTTTGTGTTCCCTACTTTTCTTTTGTTAGTCACATGCATTCTAGCTACCAAGTCGACTCTAAAACACCAGTACTCACCCCTCCTCTGCAATCGATATCAATAACTAGTCTTACCCAGTTTACTGAGCTTATGAGTTGAATGAAAAGTTTGGCAAACTATCCTTGTCCAGACCTGCCAACCCCCTAAGAGACCAATGAGTAAGAATTGAAGATCAGTGAGGCAGAAATGTGTAATTTCTGAGAGCTAAGAGTAATCAAGCGCGACATTTACCTTTTTTCAAACAAACACGATACGATGAAATTGTTCGCACAATTTTTGTGAACTTCACTTTTCTTCAAAAACAAGCTTTTCTTTTAAGTGTCACAAGAAATCTTTACAAATTATGAAAATGTAGAATACACTGGAAACACACACAAGTCCCCTAAACCATCATGGCATGGCACACCAAGGCTTGATAGTGCGCCAGAAACAACCTAAAAAATTGGAAATGAAATGAGGCAGGGAACAGTAAACAATAAACAGTAAACAAGTGGGGTAATGTTTGCTCCCATAAGGAAACCTAACACAAAGTAACTTTTATTCAAGACTGGCACAGGTTGAATAAGGTCAGACAAATACATAGACGAACAATCTAATAGTGGGGGAAAAAACAAGTGCAGGCCAACTCAACTGTCTTGATAGTAATGACTTGTCAAAGATTTGGACTTAAGGAGGCGGGGGGAGGGGGGGAGGGGGGGGAGGGGGGAGTTGGAAGATGGAGAAACTGGGAACATATAATTAAGAACACAACCTAAAAAATGTTCTCCCCTGTTGCTGATTCTGTGCATGTGGGGCTGGCTATCAGCTCAGTGGCGATTGTGTCATTTTTTAAGTATCGCACCACCCCAGGAAACAATTTGTCCCCCCCCCCCACCCCTCCCTTCCCGACTTTCATCAGTCCCCAACACAAACGGTCCATTCTGCAGTCGAGATGCAGCAGCAGTTTAGGCTTCCATGACAAGGGTACTTACAATGTGTGTTGTCTTTGTTCGACCGCTCTTGAACTATTTGGCGATCTCCGAATCTCAGAACGCTTCTTTACAAAGCTGGGATGCATGGTCGGCTGCGCCAAGAGCGATGTTGTGCTCGACGAAAAATCCGGCCACCAATGCTTCAGCCCGAATGACCCTTTTCCTCATTTCATCCTCTTTTGAGGTGTCTACAGTCTGAAAAAAACTGTGTGATGCTGGAAGAATTCGGCGCGTTAGAGGAATCGATGTGCTTGCGTGACTCATAGCGACGCTTCACATCCACCATCCCGCCATGGGAAACTGTGAAGTCCGACTCGCAAGTGGTACACCGTGCACAATTTACACCTTTAGCCGAAGGTCGTATGCAGGGGAACTTTTCCGAGTATTCTTTTCGGAACTTTTGACCAAGTTTTTTTTCTTTTTTGTATCTTGTCCAAAACTTTCTACTCCACGTTTCGACATTTTCGTAGCTAAAACTTCAAAAGGACGCCAACTTCGCTGAATGGTAAAGATGGTGAAACGAACTGCGCATGACCGGAAACGCTTCTTGAAGATTACTGGTTATATGCACGGCGCCGTGCGTGTCTGTATATAAGCCGATTTTTTCGTCCTTTTTTTTTTTTTTTTTTTTTTGTTGTTGAAAACTTTCAATGCGTAATTTTTTGGCTAAATGCGTAAGGGCGTAAGAATTATCACTTGGGCGTAATAAATTACGCGAAATGCGTAATGGTTGGCAGGTCTGCTTGTCAAAGGTTCACATCGTAATATCTTTTCTTGTACTTCTTTACAGTAAAAAGTGCTCAAAACATTCATACTGATGTCACACTATTATTGTCAAAATATTTTGAGCCAAGGATTAAAAATGCATTTCTACAAAGACATCAACAAAGACGAATAAATGGTTCAGACTTGAATCCTCCCACAGGAATCAGGAGACAGAGAATCAAAGGCAGCAGCAGGTATGAAATACACACACACACACACACACACACACACACACCCAACTGAAAGCATGTGACAAACAAATGAACAAGACTGACCTGTCTGTGTCTGTGACTGTGGCGTGTTGTGCACAGGGTAATGTGTGGGCTGACCACCTCCGTGGAACTGATTTTGTGTGGCCACCCCTGGTCCCTGGGGTCCAGCTGTCTGGGGTATGGCGTAGCTGTCACGTGGGCAACACAAGGCTCCAATTACATTTCTTTAGGGTTGGATACATGCGCATATGTACTTATGCATATGCTTACTTACTACTCTGCTTCTTCCCCTCCCTTGTCTCGGTCCCCAGACTCATACACACATGCAAATTTCTTCTTCTACCTTAACTCTGTGGCGAGTCATTGGGGCTTCAGACTGAATAACAAGTCGCCTGCTTCCTCCAATGACATTGTTGTTTGCCAAGGCTTTGGTCTCTGCAAGTATTTTCACTGTCCATTCCGCAATGTGTAAGTCCAACGTTTTCTCTTTTTTTTCTAGCTGATCTATCTTCTGTGCCATCTCAGTGGCATCGCACCCACGCTGCTCATTTGGAACCCCCGTCCACAGCCACAGCCTGGCCCGGCCTCCTGCAGTCCACCGTTGTTTTCTGTGTCCCCTAACTTCATCGTCCCACAACAGTTCCCCGAGGTTTGTTAAGCAGGGCCCTTGGATCTAATTTTCAGATTTTTTTAGTTGGACTTTTCCCACCCATATGTGGCAGGCAGTATTGGCTGCATGGCTACCTGTAGCGAATGAGAACCGCTGACCTGGCTGACATGAAAATGAAATGCAAAATTGATGACAAGAAAATTCTTCACATTAGCATGCACACACTTATAACAGAAAATAATGATGCATTTGTGTTTTTGTGCATCTGCTGTTTTAAACTTTATATATGGCTTGATGGCGAAGAAAGATGAACAGAAACACACACAAACACACACACACACACACAGAGTAAAAGCAATGATGTTGAGTCACACACACAATTGAAACAAACGAGCCGTTTAATGCACTCATGCCGAATGCAAGAATGCATGCAAACACACAGACATACTTACGTAACTGGAGGGTTTTATTTGTTTTTTTTGTTGTTTTTTTTGCTGTCCCAACCTCTGCGCCACCTCAGAGGGAGTGTACCCACGCTGCTCATTCCGACACCCTGTCCACAGTCACAGCCTGGTAGGCCCCGCCGCAGCCCTGGCACCAGCAATCCACAGGGAGTAGTCAATGTCAAGTCGTTAAGAGGCAACCCACCGGAGGAGACACTGCACTGCTGCCGAGTCACTTCGGTGGTGTTCAGTGGCGCCTGTTCTGATCTAACATACGCAGGACACCACCTACTAAGCCCCCTACTGACGACAATAATTGCTTAGTCGCGGAGCCGGCGTGAGTGAGCTCTCCCTCCGGAGGGTGCCACCATGTCCGTCCACCGACAGACCCCATGGACTCGCCGATACCGGTGACCCCGACGGAACCAAACCAAAGCCACAGAAGTGGAGAGGACATCGAAACTGAGGTCACCATGAGAGCAGGGCATGAAGGGCCACAGAATTTCAGACATTTTTTTTTAATGCTGATAGATGAGAATGAGGATGATTAAGATGATGCTACGGATTTCCATTTCGGTCTGAGACTACATGACAGGGCTGTACTCTATGCTTCCTTTCATAATATATCCCGGCGTCAACCAGGCCCGAGAGATACAGACACCTGCAGTGTTGGTCAGGAAATTTGAGCAACACTCTCAGAATACGTAACTGGAGTTATTCAGAAACTATTTCAAAGTCGCTATTACTGGCCACTCCTTTCTTGTCTCTGCTTCTGTATACAACATCCTTTTGTGACCACTTTAATCGTTGTCTACAAAAGCATGTCGATGGAAAGTTTAAGAAGTAAGAAACTGTTCACATTTTTTTCCTTATAACCACTGCTTGGACTTGGTAGTGAATCTCACCGCCAAGGTGATGGGGGTAGGTGCATGTGTACATATTGTGTGTGTGCGTGCGTGCGCGCATGCACGTGTGTGCATGTGTGTGAATTTTACCTTTATGCGCATGCATGTTCTCGTCTATGCCGTTACTGATTTGTGGGTAGCCGTTCAGATACACACGTCTGACTAATAGCCTCAAAGCAATTACATGATGCATCTAGAAAGACTTTTTATTGGTTAAAAAAGACATAAATAAAGCACAGACATATACTGGCGTGCCAGGACTCCAATGAGAACATTTCAAACATCTAGTCTACATAACTGAAACAGGATGTGATGAATCAGAGTAACAAACCTGTGGATCGTTGGGCCCAGGGTGTGTAGGGTTTAGAGTCACTGGATTTTGCACCGGCTGTGTCTTGCCTGTAAACACACACACACACACACACACACACACACACAACACACACACACACGCACACACAGTGTGTAAAAGCAATTACTATTGATCTTTTGTTTTCAGCGTTCGTTTTCTCCTTCACAAATATATGGCTACTTTATTCTTTATTACCTCTTTGGTGTGCAATTTTAGTAGTTAGATACCGATCTTGTTCATATCCATAGTCTTCATGATATGGATGGTCCACAACAATTCACAGTTGATAGTGTAAACTACAATTCATATGCAGTCGACACTGTAAAGGCAATTCAGAATTGATCATGTAACTTCAATTCATAGTTGATATATAAACTAAACAACTGACGAAAAAAAAGTACAATTATTACTTGATAATGTAAAGTATGATTCACAGCTAACCATGTAATCCACAACTCGCAGCTGACAGTGGACACTACAATGTGCACGTGATTAAGTAACTAAATTCAGGCGCACCTGATGGCTATAAACCTCAATTCACAAGCACTTGATGATGTAAACTACAGTTCACATGCGTTGGTGTAAAGCAGAGAGACATGGTAACACAGGAGATGAAAGAAGAGGATGCCAAGGCAGAAGATGTAGAAGGGAGATGAGCAAGGCTATCTGGGGTACTGGACTATGTGGGGAAATGCACTCTAAAGAAGTCTCAACCGGAATGAAGTGTTGTACATGATCCTCTTTGGGTTCAGCTTCATCCTCAGATCTGTATACGAATTCCTACTCTCAAACACAAAATTGGTGAAACTGGGCAAATTAGATGACGATGTGTCTATTCAGCCATGGTAGATATACACTTGAGCTTTTCCAGAGCCCATACATAGCAGGACCAAATACACTTCATGACACTGTGGTGCAGCCAAGTACTTAAAGAGATCGCACTTACATTGAGCATTGTCAGAGGAAAAAGAAAAATATACTACTGGAAGGTCACACTATGTTCTACATGGCAGAAGAGAACAATAATGATCTGGGCCATATGTGAGATCAAGATACAAGTGATGGCAAGACAATGAAAGCGGCATTTACAGGACACGGCGGATTCCTGAGTGGACACAAGACCTTCCAGAATGAAAAACAAAATCCACTAATCCTCAGTAAGAACGGCATGAGGCCAGTCATTGTACGCCTCTCTCGTTCATCAAAAAATCAATGCTGATTGAACCCACTATGTTATATGAAAAGTAGAAAAGAGGGAACACACATCTACAAGGCTGAGAAACATACCAGTCTATCCAGCAACTTAGGGGAATCGGGCTTTCAAGCAAAAGTCCTCGCCATGGAAGTTGGAGCAGGTGAGGTACATACCTACGATCTAATGAAACAGCTCTCAATTTGTGAAGAAGACGATCTGAGCCCTGAAAACGGCCGTGAAGCAAGAGCAAAGGCACCTGAAAAGCATTCTACCTGGATGTGGTCAAAGAGGAACAAAAGTGAACTTCATATGTCTTTTATTTCCCGACGTACAAGTGCCAGACAGCTAACCAACGCATCCATCACAAGGCGACTTGGTCTTGAGACACGAACTCAAGAGGTGTGGGTTTGAATTCAGGCAGGGGGGAATAAGACGGGAGCAGAAGGGCTTTAAGGACCTGTGACTTGAATGCAGCCTGGCATCCATACAGCGTACATAATTACAGCCTGAAACACTTACATGAGACGGGGTACGGGTAGGGGTGGGGGTGAGGGAGTGGAAAGGGGGAGAGCGGCTAGGGAGGGAGGGGGGGGGGGGAAGTGAGGAGGGTGGGGAGGAAGGGGGAAGGCTACTTCTCCAAACTCAAAGACGTGCTACTGCCTGGCCCTGGCTTGCTAGAGCGTCTATCCACTTATTCACTAGTGAAGACGTAAACTGGAACTCACAGCTGATATATGATAGTTCCCACCTGATGGTGTAAACTAAATCTCAAACTTGATGTAAACTACAGTTTACAGTTAATGATGTGAGCTATGACAGTAGTGAAAAACTATACTTTACAACTGGTGAGGTCACTTGTGTGGTTAGCCCTTTGCACACTCATATGTGATCGTGACCAGGTTTTTTTTCTTCTTAAACGATGGAAATGCTCGGAGTATGTTTGGAAAGGTAAGCTCTTACCAGGACCAGGTGTACAGTTCCTGCATTAGGCCGTTGCGTTGTTCCGTACTGAATCGGCGTAGTCTTTACCTCTGCATCATCAGCAGCAGCACACACATACACACACACGCACGTGCGTGCGCACACATACACACACGGTATTCTTATGGAAAATAAACAGAGGGGAGAGGGGCAGTGTGTATGCAAACACCCACACACCCAATTACATACACAAACACACTCACACACATTCGTACCCATCCCATCACGCACATCCATGTACGCACCTAACCCCTTCACCATACACACAAATGCAGCCTCACACCCCTCCAACACACACACACACACACACACACACACACACACACACACACACACATGCGCGCGCATTCATATGCATAATTTTGCAGGCTGATATACTAGTTGGTGTTGGAAGCAGTCCATGTCCTTACACACACATACACACACACATGCGTGAGCGCTCGCGCACGCGCACATACACACTCTCTCTCTCTTTCTCACACACACACACACACACACACACGCACACACATATGCAAACACACACGCTCTCAAACTCGCACACATTCTCCCTTTCTCTCCCCCCCCCCCCCCCTTCTCTCTTTTTCTCGTCACCATCTCTCCTTGCAGCATCGTGCATAGACACTCAGGCGAAGATATACGCGCATGTACACCCTGGGACGACCATACTTCTACTCCCTCTCATGCATCCTTCGACTCCAGTGCCTTCCATCCTCCTGCACTTCCCCACCGTTAACTTTCCAACACAAACACCCTCCTCATCTCCACCCCTGTACCAAGCTCCCGACCACGCCCTTCCGAGCACCCCATACCCCTCTTCAGTTTTTCATCAACACCGTCTCTCTTCTCTCTCTCTCTTTCTCTCTCTAGTACATTTCCATATACTCCCCCAGCTCAGCCCACCACCCAACCCCACTCTCTCCTTCCCCTCATTATTGTTATTTTCATTTTTATTTTTATTTTCCGTTTGTTTATTATTATCATTTTGCTTTCTTTTGTTTTCATTTCTCTTCTATAATATTTTCATTTGATGTTCCATTATGATTGCATGACCGCTTTGTTTGCTTGTTTGCTTTCTTACATTATTTCATTTCACTGCATGTTGTAGTCCCTACTCAGGGCGAGGACTGGATGTAAAAAAGCACATCAGTGCTTATCTATTTCCTCGTAAACAAAGAATTTTGTCTTGTCTTGTCTTGTCTCTCTTCGTCTTACCCTTTATTCTACGGGTCTCTCTTTCCCTCTCTCTCTCTCTTTTCGTCATCGTCTTACCCTTTATTCCGAGGCTCCCTCTCTCTCTCTCTCTCTCTCTCCGTCTTACGCATTATTCCACGGGTCTCTCTTTCTCTCTCTCTCTCTTTTTCCGTCTCATGCTTTATTCCACGGGTCTCTCTCTCTCTCTTCTCTCTCTCTCTCTCTTCCTCGCCGTCTTACCCTTTATTCCACGGGTCTCTCTATTTCTCTCACTCTCTCTCTCTCTCTCTCCCTCCCTCTCTGGCGCACCTTGCAGCATCTTGCAGACGTAGTAGTTGCTGTCGAAGCAGTCCACGTCGTTCCACTTGCCGCTGCTGAGGTCGGCCTGCACGCAGTCCTGGTGCAAGCCGTTGTCCGTGTCGGAGGGTTCCCCGTCGTCCCAGTTGTCGTACTCCACCTCCGACCCGTCGGCCCAGCTGAAACCGTCTACCGTCACCAGAGCATCGCGTCACGTAATGTTCATGACATCAACCAGAAGAAGCCCGTCGTGGAATAGTTAGAGCGTTCGGCTGTGGACCTGACGGTGTGTGTGTGTGCATGCGCGTGCGCGCGAGTGGGCGCGCGTGTTTGTGTGTGTTGCAGGGATCGGAGTGGGCGCATGTGTGTGTGTGTGTGTGTGTGTGTGTGTGTGTGTGTGTGTGTGTGTGTGTGTGTGTGACAGAGAGAGAGAGAGAGAGAGAGAGAGAGAGAGGGAGAGAGAGAGAGAGAGAGAGAGAATGTGTGTGTGTGTGTTTGTGTGTAAGTGTGTTTGCGTGCGTGTGTATTTGTGTGTGTCGAAATATGAAACAGGCAAGTAAACATTTGACAGATATTATCATCTTCAGGCGTTATGAACAAGAGATATAAATCATGCACAAAACAAACTATCCTGAATTTAATGATTCTCACGCTTACTGTGATCTGGGGAGTATTGTTTGTTCATAATGAACGTCTGCTGTTTGTAATAACACACACACACACACGATTTTTAACCACCGTTCTTCTGTGAGCAGTACAAACTATCTTTGAGGATGCTCAGAAAATTTGAAAATAGAGAGAGAAAAAAAAAGAACAAAAATCTTCAAAGTTTCGGTCATAGACCATCTTCAGGACTTGTGACATAAAACGAAAGACAAATACCTATAGGCACTGACGTATGAAAACATATACGTAAACGGACGTTTATGTAAATGTTTTCATACGCCATTGCCTATACGTATTTATTTGTCTTTTGTTTTATGTCACAAGTCCTGAAGACGGTTTGTGACCGAAACGTTGAAGATTTTTGTTCTGTTGTTTTTTCCCCTCATATTTTCAAATCTTCTGAGCATCCTCAAAGATAGTCTGTTGTTTGCGACTTCTGAAGAAGACACATTTATCAAAATTTTACTTGTCTGCTTCGTGCTTTGTATCAAAATAAGCGTCAATTGAAACCTTCATTTTGGTCTTTGGACAGTGAGAATCAAAATGTGTCCTACCCAATGCTGCTACTCAGCAGGCTACTAATTTCTGATTGCGCCCCAAACGGACGTGCTGGATCCGGTACGCCCAGAGAAAGAACTGGGTCCACAAACGCATTTCAAAAAGTTCCCAGGGTCAAAAGTGGGGTGGGGACACCTATACCAGCTTATTCTAACTAACAACAGTCTGGGTTTTCTTTATGGCATGGCCTTCTCGACTTGGAAGTGTTCAGGGTGTCTGTTACAACAGCTGCTTCACGCAGTGCTTTCTGATAATGACTGGCAGAAACGAAACACGGCAATGTTTTGTACGGCGCTGGATTTGTTACAGCTGGTGGAGATGACATCTTCATTGTCAGGGAGAAGTCATGATAACGGTCACTCTTTCTCACAGCTGCCTGGTCACTTATGATTTTATGCAGCAGGTCCAACCTTGCTGCTGTTCTACCATGTTGGAGGGAAGACCAGTGCTGTGTTTCAATCATGGCTTAGACTCTTGAGGTATTCTGGTACCAACTGGCGGGGAAACGGGCAATTCTTCTTCGCACAGCCTCTGCACTGTCAAATTTGCACTGGCGTGAGGGCAGTGCACGTCGATACAACAACAACAACATACATGTTGTCTTTACGGGGGACAGGTCGAAAAGGAAATCTCTGCTAATCATCCTCATCCATTATTTTTTCCCCATGAAACAACAACAACAACATACATGTTGTCTGTGAGGGGGACAGATCGAAAAGGAAACCTCTTCTAATAATTCTCAGCCATTACTTTTTTCCTCATGAAACAACAGACTTGTTGTCTTCAAAGGGCACAGGACGAAATCTCTTCTAATCATCGTGAGCCATTTCCTGTATTCCCATCAAACAACAATAACATACATGTTGTCTGTAAGGGAACAGGTCGAAAAGGAAATCTCTTCTAATCATCCTCAGCCATTACTGTATTCCCAGAGATGGGATTCTCATAATGTGAAAAAGGAGGAAAAAAAGGTGGCGGGGGTCCGGGGGCCGCTGAAGGCCCCCGGTGGGGTCCAGGGGCAAGGCCCCTGGTGGGGGTCAGGGTGCGAAGCCCCTGAAGCTGAAGATTTTTTAGAATTTAACCTGCAAAAATCAGCATCTGAGACACCAAAGTATTCAAAAGTATTAATAACCTTGATCCTACAAAAAAAAAGACTTTCTCACCTTCGCCATTGATCTCTGTCAGGAAATCATGAAGACCATTGACACAGGATTGGTGATTTTCCAGTTGCTAATAGTCACACAATTTTCCAGCAGTTGCAAGTCAGTTTCTCATTACTGTCCTTCACATCACCACATTTCAGCGAGCAGTTTAGTTTCTAATAGTAATAGCCATCCTTCAAAATACTTATTAAAAAAGTTTACCTGAACACCAATCAAATAATTTCTTATAGTTGTCCTTCAAAATACCACGGAGGATTCTGATTCCTTTATAGAATAATATAAGTGAGAGAGTTGACTAAGGATCATATTCAAAGTGTGCAAATTGTGAAGGTTTAACTCATTGTGTGCCCACAAGCAGTTTTTTTTTTCTTTTCAACTTGATCCATCTCTATTACAATAAGAAAAAAAACACTTTCACACTTCTGATACTCCTCAACATTAATGATGTCACTTGCTAAATCTAGTCACCAGAGTATAAGTATGCATGCATATCTGCCGGTCTGCTCGTTTGTATGAATGTGTGTAACTGATGTTTCCCCCCCATGATATCTATACCAGAAAAGAAAAGATTTTTGTGACACGGTGGTAGTAAAAAACATTATTCTTATTATTATTACTACTACTACTACTATTACTTTTTCCGTACTATCGTCTGTTGTTTACTTATGTTTTGTTTGCTTGTCTGTAGAATGTCAATAACACCCTTGCAATTATTTTGTTTTGATCTCTCTCTCACTAAAATAGTTTGTTGTATGCTATTTATTACGTAAAATATTGACTACACAATTGTGTATACTGTGACATTGATGTAACCTGTTTTTTCAAAGAGAACCTTCATTGCAAAATAATCAGCTTGATGATTGTGGGCATTACATCAAGAAGAAAAAAAAAGGGGGGGATTTCTACAGATTCATCATATCTATCTGGAGATAACCTGCAATATTATTAATATCATTACTTCAACAAAACAAATAGCATTACTCTTCACAGAGAGAGAGAGAGAAGAGAGAGAGAGAGAGAGAGAGAGAGGAGAGAGGAGAGACGGGGTGGGAGTGGAGGTGGTGGGTAGACTCGCCGATGCTCCAAACGATCCAAGAGTCTCGTTTGTAAGACGATCTTTCACTCTTGCCAGGTGCTTTTCAGCAAGAACGTGGTTGATCAATGCTGACTTGCCCCGTGAGCCATACTTGATCGCGTCATTACACCATGTGCAGAGTGCTTGTCCTGGATAGGTGATTTTCCTCATGCAGTCTTTCAGTCTGAGAATCACACTGTGGCTGACGGCGCCTTTGGAACTGGTCAGCATCACTTTTGCGCTCACTTCCTCCTCCAACCACTTCCAAGTCCATTTGTTTTTAACTGAAGCATCGACTTACTTCGCAAGAACTTTCTCGCTTTCTGCTATCTGACGAAACATTCTGGTTTTCGCCACTCTCGTCAAACCGAAAGAAAATGGCGTCAGGAAAAAAATTCGCAAACAGTTTGCCGCGTTCTCAAACATCAACTTCCGCTTTGATGGTTTCGGTTTAACCGCAGAATGAAAACAAAAGACAGCAGTCTCGACCGGCCCAAGCAGAAACCGGAAACATCCATTTGCGAACGGATCAATTGAGAACACAATATCGATCGACCTCTCGCCGTACATTAGCTTCATCACAAACCTACCTCTACCCCCCCCCCCCCCCCCCCCCCACCAATTTTCTCAACGGATTTACACTGATCTCAAAAACGACCCCTGGGGCCATCAAAAAGACGGAAATCCGCCAATCGGCGGAAAAATCCCATCTCTGATTCCCCATCAAACAACAATAACATACATGTTGTCTGTAAGGGGACAGGTCGAAAAGGAAACCTCTTCTATTCATTCTCAGCCATTACCATTTTCCCCATCAAACAACAACAGCAATAAAAACAGCAACATATATGTTGTCTGTAAGGGGTACAGGTCGAAAAGGAAATCTAATCATCCTCAGCCGTATCCCCCGCCCTCCCTCCCATGCACTAAAAATAGTAATGTCCTCTGACTGGTCGGGAGAACCCTCAGCAAGGTTACTCTCCAAAGCCTCCAGAGCCCCGCCAGTCGGTCCTCACCTGAGAAACATTTAGACAGCCCGATCCACACGTTGGCAGAGGAGTCGGCGCCTTGCCGGACGGCAGACGAGAAGAGGCCGGTGACGAAGTCCATCTTCTTCTGGGAGTGGACGCTGGCCAGGGAACCGCCTTGCATGGAGCAGGCGTAGCGAGCGTCGTTCCATGAGCGCTGCTTGCTCGGGCTCATCTGGTAGCAGTATTCGCCGTACGGTTGCCACGTGCTGTCGGGGCACACGCCGCTCACTGTGCTGGTGGTGGGTGGGGGTCCTCCTGGGAGAAAGAGATGGATAGATGGCGAGTCGGTGAGGATGATGATGCAGCGGCTATATTCACATTAATCCGTGTAAAAGAAGATAATTCATCGACGGACAGAAAACAAATGAATGATTCAGAAAGTTTTTTTCTATCAGCAGATTTTTTTTCCTTAATGAGGTAACTGTGGATATAGCCGATGAAGGCCTGGGCTGTGTGCAATATGTTTGCTAGTTTGCTTATATGAAGATTCGTTTTAATGCTGTTGTTAACCTTTTAATCCACACTTTTGAAATATCTCCCCCCCCCCTCTCTCTCTCTCTCTCTGTCTCCCTCTCCTCCCTCCATTAAAGAACCATCATCATCATCATCACTATTCTTTCTTATGTATTATAATGTTGCTCGACAGACCTGCCTAAATTTCAGCTTGTAATCAGTTCTGCCATGCACATAATACGGCGACAGTTATTGGTGACCTTGATATGTACCTCTTCATTTTCATGCACCCTTCACGGGGGTCTTCTGCTGTAACGATGTCCTGTGTTGTCTTATGCCGTCAGTGCCAGTGGGGTTATAAACAGTATGAAAATATGTTTATGTTAAATGCATGCAGTGTGTGTGTGTGTGTGCTCGCGCGCACGTGTGTGTATGTATGTGTGTGTGTGTGTGTGTGTGCGTGTGCGCGCGCGTATGTGTGTGTGTGCGTGCGTGCGCGTCTGTGTGCGTGTATTTTTTTTCGTGCGTGTATGTATGCGTGTACGTACGCATGTGCTTGCTCATGCATAAAAAAAACGCATACACGCGGCATGTGCGCTTACGTACACATTGTTGCCTATTGTTGTTTTTTTTTCATGAAGATGGGGGGTGGGGGAAGATGGAGGAGGGTGAGGATGTGGCGGAGGGGCAGGGGGTAAACAAATAGGAGATAAGACCACCACTAATTAAGATAGAGCAAGGAATAGAATGCCAAGACAACAATGAGGCTGGGTTGGGGAAAAACCGAAGGAATGAGAGAGGGAGGGGGAGGGGGTCGAGTCATTAGTTTCATAAAACCCTGACATAAAGAAACACACACACACACACACACACACACACACACACACACACACACACACACCACCACCACCACCACCACCACCACCACCACCACCACCACCACCACCACCACCACCACCACCACCACCACCATCAAAAACACACACACAAAACAACAGTCACTCACTAACCGAGCGAAATCTGACAGACGAAAGCGTTCTTGGCGTTGCAGAGCTAGCTGGGTGTACCAGAAGTTCTTGGCGTTCATCTTGACACAGGTCCCTGTTGTATGAACGCTTGGTTATGTGAATGGGTCTAAAGCAGATCAAGGGAAAGAACCCAGCATCCCTTGTTGAGATGGATAGGAGTCTGGAAGGAAGGGGAGAGAGCTACATCCGGGTCTCGGAATAAAGATGTCTTCACTGTTACACTGAGTGTCCTAGTGTGTCTTGCGGGGTCGCATGCACTTACTACATGGTGGCAGCGATTGGAACCTAGCTGAAGAAGATGGCAGAGGAACAGAACAACGGTGCAGAGGGAGCGGGCCGGCCTCTGAATTTGCCCCTACCCAAGAATTTCGACGGTACAGCAGAGAGTTGGACCAAATGGCGGGCCCGGTTTGAAAGATATCGTCTTTGCACTGGTTTGGGGACGAAACCAGATCGTGAGCAGGTGTCGACATTCCTCTACAGTATGGGGGACGTCGCCGACGACTTGCTTATCATGATGAAAGTTGATGAAATGACGATTAGTTACGTCGATCTCGTGGCGAGATTCGACGTGCATTTCAACACACGTAAGAACGTGATCACGGCAAGAGCCAAGTTCAACCGGCGCGTACAGATGAACGGTGAGTCGATTGACACATTTTTACAAGATTTGCATCGACTCGCGGACGATTGCGAGTATGGGCAGCTTAGGGAAGAACTGATACGAGATAGAGTGGTAGTGGGGGTGACGGACGATGCTTTGTCGGAAAAACTCCAAATGATGGCTGATCTTACCCTCAAGGACGCTATTCAGTCAAGTCGACAAGCAGAGGCTAGGAAGGAAGGACAGGCTGTGCTCAGAGGGAGAGCAGTCGACGCTATCGATCAAAGTCCTTCTTCCCAGAGACCCAAAACCCACAGGAATAGATATCAAAAAACCCATTCTAGTACTTCCCAATCCACCTCGACCCGGTCCCAAAAGGGTGGTTGCCCAAAGTGTGGACATGACCATCCAACGAAGCCTTGTCCAGCAAAGGGGCAGAAGTGCCACAACTGTAAGAGAGAGGGGCACTATGCAAGATTCTGTCAAAGAAAGGAAGTAGATGCAGTCGAAGAGGAGGAAGAAGAAGGAGATGCACTTTTTCTTGGCGGCCTAGAAGTGGACAGCATTGAACTGGATTGCTGGTTGGCCAAAGTGGCGGTCAACGGTAAGGTTACTACTTTTAAGCTGGACACAGGAGCGTCAGTTACGGCTGTCGGCAAGAAGGTAGTGGGCAACGTCAAGCTGCGACCGGCTCAGAAGAGACTGCGTGGACCAGGCAACACGCCGATTACAGTCATAGGTTGTGTCGACGCAACTCTGTCCTGTAAGGATGTGCAGATCCAAGAGATTCTGTACGTCATAGAGGAGCAAAAGGTACCTCTCTTGAGTCGTAGAGCGTGTGAGAGACTGGGCTTAGTGAAGCGTGTTGAGAGTCTGAACGCCAGAACGCTGAGCCAAGAATTTCCAGGCCTCTTTCAGGGTCTGGGAAAAATGGAGGGATCCTACAGCATCAGTCTGAGGGACGACGCCAAACCGGTGTGCCTGTATACGGCGAGGAAGGTGCCTCAACCACTCCTGGGGAAAGTGAAAGCGGAGCTGTCCAAGATGGAGGCCAACGGGGTTATCTCACCTGTCACGGAACCGACTGACTGGTGCTCGGCGCTGGTTGTGGTCCCAAAGCCGAATGGGGGAATCCGCCTATGCATAGACCTGACGAACTTGAACAAGGCTGTGCGCAGAGAAGTGTTCCCCATGGTGTCTGTGGAGGAGAGTCTTGCCAAGCTTGCGGGGTCGAGAGTTTTCTCAAAGCTGGACGCAAAGAGTGGGTATTGGCAGATACCCCTCGCGGAAGAATCTCGACTGTTAACGACTTTCGTTACACCATACGGCCGGTTCTGCATGAACCGGCTGCCCTTCGGCATATCCTCGGCGCCGGAGATTTTTCAACGAATGATGACAGAGATTCTGCAAGAGATAGAGGGCGTCGTTTGTCACATGGACGACGTGCTGATCCATGCTCCCAACGAAGAGATACACGACAAGATTCTCAAGGAAACATTGAGACGACTGAAGGTGGCCGGGATCACGCTGAATGAGAAGTGTGAGTTTTCCAAAGACTCTGTCAAGTTTCTTGGACACATCATTGACGCGGATGGTGTGCGACCTGACCCAGCCAAAGTTGAGGCCATCACAATGTTCCCGCCCCCTCAGAACGTTACGGAACTGCAGCGATTTTTTGGGATGGTGAACTACGTCGCCAAGTTCATGCCAGGCATTGCACACAAGACAGAACCCCTTCGCCAGCTCCTACGAAAGGGGCAGGCCTGGACCTGGGACAAACCACAGCAGAAGGTGTTCGAAGAGCTGAAGAAGCTACTGTCATCGGATACTATCCTCGCCCACTATGCAACTGGCCGCAAGACGACAGTGGCAGCAGATGCGTCGAATGTGGGCATTGGGGCTGTTTTTTCCAAGAGCAGTCTGACGGGTCGCGGCGTCCCATTAGTTTCATCTCGCGCACGCTCACAGACGCCGAGAAGAATTACGCCGTGATTGAGAAGGAGGCGTTGGCAGCAACTTGGGCGGTTGAACGTTTCACACAGTACTTGCTGGGAATGGACTTCACGATCGAGACGGACCACAAGCCTCTGGTTCCGCTTTTGTCTAGTAAGGAAATTGTCAGTATGCCACCCAGGATCCAGAGATTCCGCCTGCGCCTCATGAGGTTCAACCCCACAGTCATTCATGTCCCAGGGAAGAACCAGGTCACCGCCGACACGCTGAGCCGCGCGCCGGTGGGGAAGCCGGAGGCAGACGACGTCAACTTCGTCGACGAGGTTGCAGCCATGGTCCAGAACACCATCCAGGTCCTGCCGGCATCATCGCAGAAGCTGCAAGCGATTAGAGATGGGCAGAAAGCCGATGAAGTCGTACAGCAAGTGAGGGACTACTGCAGGCATGGCTGGCCTGCATATGTTCCAGCCAACCCCCTCCTACAGCCGTTCTGGGAGAACCGTCATCACCTGACCCTGGCTGAGGACCTGCTGATGTACGACGAGAGGTTGGTGATCCCGGGGCCCATGAGGCTGGAGATCCTGTCCCGCCTGCATGAGGGACATCTGGGCGTCACCAAATGCCGCGCGCTGGCGAGCTCGTCAGTGTGGTGGCCGTCCCTTGGTGCTGCCATTGAGGAGATGGTGTCACGGTGCGTCACCTGCAAGAAGCACCGTCCAGAGAGGAGAGAGCCGCTTCTCCCCTCCGCGTTCCCTTCCCGTCCCTGGGAGAGGCTCGGGATGGACCTGTTTGAGCTGAAGGGTGAGCTTTACCTCCTCATCGTTGACTACTACTCCCGGTGGATTGAGGTCAAGCACCTGACCTCCCAGACCAGCGCAGCCATCATCCGGCAGATCAAGTCTGTCTTTTCCGGCCACGGCATTCCTGATGTCGTGGTTAGTGACAACGGGCCCCAATTCGCCAGTGCTGAGTTCCTGCGTTTTGCGGGTGAGTACGGGTTTGTTCACGTGACCAGCTCCCCCAGATACCCGCAGAGCAATGGTGAGGCGGAGAGGGCTGTTCAGACGGTGAAAAACATTCTAAAGAAAGCCAAAGACCCGTATTTGGCCTTGCTGTCCTACAGGGCGGCACCGCTTCAAAATGGCTACGCTCCGAGTCAGCTGTTGATGGGCCGTCACCTCAACACAACGATTCCCGTCAAACCTTCGGTGCTGCAGCCGTCAACACCCGACCACGACTTGGTTCGGGGTACTGAGGCGACCAACAAGCTGAAACTGCGGGAAAACTACAACCGACGTCACGCTACCTGTGCTGCTGCGATCCTACATCCGGGCGACGCCGTCCATGTCAGAGATCTTGACAGGCCGGGGCAAGTCATCGCACGCCACACTAGCCCCCGGTCTTTCCTTGTCCAGACCGACCAGGGTAGGGTCCGTCGCAACAACTGTCACTTGGTGAAGACGGGTGATGAACCGGTCGCACTCCAGAGTCAGCAGGGGTCAACATCCAGTGAGCCACGCCCACCTACCCCTGCCAAGCCTTCACCGTCCCGTTATTACAGCACCTAGAAGGAGTGACAGGGTGATTTTTAAGCCAAAACGCTTGGATCTGTAAGCACAGAACGTCTTACAGATAGTCATAAAGTCCTCTTGGTGTTGAGGCGAAAAAGCAGAGTTGATAGAACTTAAGTCCTTTAAAAGGCATTGTGTAATGTAAAGTCCTTTAAGAGGCATCTGTTTGAATACAAAGTCCTTTATAAGGCAATTTCAACAATGTTTATTTAAGTATTGTGGTATTTAAGTTTTCATGAAACAAGACAGGGGAACAACTCTATATTACCGCTGTACTACATGGATTATTATATTCCTACCAAAACTGAAGTACAAAACTGCATCACTTTGTTATTTTATATTAGATAGCATGATTATTTTTTTTAATTTTGAAAAGATGAGATAGTGCTAAAAAAAAAAATTTTTCAGATTATGGGGGAAAGGGGAAAGAGGCAGTTCAGAAAAGACAGTGGATAGAGTAAAATTAGATGTTTACGAATGATACTACCCACATCGGATTTGATGTGCACTTATTATGTTGTGTTTGGTTCCTTAGATAATATTGGATGTGCAGATTTCAGATTGAAATCATCGAGTACAGTAACATTCACATAATGATCTACTTTGAACAAAGTAAAATTATTTATCATTCGGTTTGAAATAATCTAAAGTTAAAACCTGCAGTGTTAAACTAGTTCCCTTCAGAGGTGGAAATTATATTCAGTTATGTATTAGAAAGATTTTAGCTTTGATGTTGATTATATAATAATCTCTTTTAATTAATGGTAAAGTTAAAGATCTTGAGGGGAGGTGTTGTATGAACGCTTGGTTATGTGAATGGGTCTAAAGCAGATCAAGGGAAAGAACCCAGCATCCCTTGTTGAGATGGATAGGAGTCTGGAAGGAAGGGGAGAGGCTACATCCGGGTCTCGGAATAAAGATGTCTTCACTGTTACACTGAGTGTCCTAGTGTGTCTTGCGGGGTCGCATGCACTTACTACAGTCCCGTTGTTGCTGGGCTCCCCGTTCGCCCACTTGGTGCCCTGGACAGAACACATCCCTGCTGGAAAACGCTGCGACAACCATGGGCCAAAAGGAAGAAAGTTTTTTGGTTCTCAGCCAATTGCGTGGTCTGACACCTGTGCTAATACATGTATACGCAAACGAGATCATGATGATGATGATCTTTATTTCCAAGGGTAACAGGTACGTAAACACACTTTTTTTTTCATCCGCCCTTGCCCCGCTAAGGGACTGACTAATAATGACTAGCAACTAAAACTTACGAAACGTTTAACAAACATACATATCTTCAGAAATACATAAAAGCGTGGATGAGTTGTTTCTCCCAGGGTTCCCACAGATATCAGAAAAAAAAGTTCAAGGGGTTTTCAAGGGAATTTCCAGGGGTTAGCAGCTTCATTCAAGGGGTAGTAATTTAAATTAACAACTTTCTTGCAAAGTTATGTTTATTAAACTCTATGAGCAGCCTGTTACTATCAATCATTAACCATTTGTGCTCAAATACCTGGCCTTCGTTTCACTGCAGGCAAACTTGTCAGCAACAGAACACGATGGAAACATTTTTTTGAATATCTCCCCAACACCAGTGAAACTGTGATAAGAGTAATGCTTCTCCATGGCAAACAAAGTCCAATACACCTCGGCAGTTAGGACATCGTTCTTGGTGCACGATTCGTCGATCGTTTTCTGTTTAGAAAAGCTGCTTGAAGACCCTGCAGCTGCTGATGTGGAAGGTGCATCTTGAGACCCCCCTGTCACTGCAGTAAAACTTGAAGTTGAAGGCAGTTGACTGCCAGTCTCCTGCCTTGCACCCGGTGGTTCAGATCTTGGTGAGGAGTTTCGGTTTCCAAGAGTGAATCCATGCATGGTCAGCTGTGTGGCACCACCGGCATTTCTCTTATTCTCATGTTCATGTTCCACCAACCGTTTGTGTTTCACTCCATCAGCATGACTCTTCACAGCACTGATGCCCATACCCGAGATACTAAAACTCTTCTTGCACAATGTGCACCTTGCTGAGTGTTCGTTTTCTCCACGAGCTAACCAACCTTTGAAAGCATCTTTTTCTGCCCACATATCATTGAAAACGCAGTCTCCTTTCCCCATCTTGCAGGCTCAGTAGCACTATTTGGCGCAAAACATCGACCGTCGACACAACCCCGATGGTAACCAAAGGGAAAGAACTCTGTTGGCTTCTACACTTACGTCTATAGTAACTAGTCACTGACGAGTTACTTCCCTTCTGCTTCAGCTAGGCTGTTGTCGGTTGCTACGGGATCGGCGATCACGAAGCCACATGGAGTGACAGAGATTGTGATTTATTTCGTATAAAAAACATTTTCTTGAGTGACAGTCACTTCCTTGCTTTGAGAGGACAGATTGTGACCGATTTTGAAATTTCAAGGACTTTTCCAGGGGGGTTAGGCCTTCAGCTTATTTTTAAGTACTTTTCCAGGCCTTGAAATGGTCATGTCAAATCTCAAGCACTTTCAAGAAAATAAGGGGGCGTACGAACCTGTTCTCCATTAACACAGACGCATAGATGAATTTAAACAGATGTTTTTAAAAGATTGAAACAACACACAAGAATAAATTAACTGATTACGAAGAAGAAAAAAACGCCCCACAGACAAAGACACGGAGACAGCGACCCTACTATTAGTTATCAAAGGAGCGAGACACTAAAAGAGAGAGAGAGAGAGAGAGAGAGAGAGAGAGAGAGAGAGAGAGAGAGAGAGAGAGAGAGAGAGAGAGGGGGGGGGGATAAGAGAGAGAGAGAGAGAGGGGGGTGGAGAGAGTGAGAGAGAAATGGAAGGGGGGGGGAGAGGAAACCAGTATCCGATTTATGTCATACACGTTGTAACAATCTTAATCTCCGATGTAAATGTGAAGAACTCTACGTTCTAAAAATCGGGATATGGTTTGTCCAGTGGAAAAAAATTGCTGAACTCTTGTTTCAAGGTTCAGGGTTCGGTTCCCACTTGAGGGAGCCTGGTGAGAAAGAGATTTTCTCTACTGAGTCAACATCTGTGCACATTTCAGAGCCATCCTGGTCCTTCGAGTGACACACTGAGTCCAAGCCCTGTACTGGAAACGAAGGACAACTTAGTGTAGTCTCCTGAAGAGACTCCAGTTATTAGTGTTCCCGAAGTAATGATTGAAATATACAATTGTTTTTTCAACTAAGATTGTTTACCGGTCGTTCTCTGAATGGAATGTATTATTCCCCGACTGTTAAGACTGGCAAAGAGCAAACATGAAAAGTGCAGTCCAGGTCTGGATTCACTGAAATAACAAATTAATGTAAATAGAAGAGATGCCAAAATGTGTAACCACGCTCACTCGGATAAAGATGTATGTGCAGGCACTATGTGGTAAAGTGGAAAAGCCCTGTTCTGTCAAGCTTGAGAGATAGACCAAATAACTAAGAGTCCACAGATGTGATAAGCTCAGAAAGCAGATCTGAATTTGCTTGGCTGATCACGGAAACAGAAGATCCTGTGACTTAAGTGGCAGTCCATAATTGTGATGATCTCAAAACAGCAATAACAACAACAATAATAACAAAGTGGGTCTGAATCTACTTGTTTGACGAAAACATACGATCCTGTGACTAACTTTGGAGTCCATAGTTGTGAGGAGCTCAGAAAACGGGTCTGGATTTTTTGTTTTTTGTTTGGGGGATGACAAAACTTGACATCCTGTGACGTTCATCGGATAGTCAATATGTTCTAATACACCTTCTGTTCCCATTTGAGCAGAAGGAAAATGGGTAGTCAACCGTTGGAAACGTTCATGTTCTTAAAACTAACAGGTAAGTGAATATGTCGACAATGATGCAGTCTTGTCACCAATGAACTTTCTGTACGTGTCTGGTGTTCTTGCATGAACTTTTCGGCAGCTCTCCCCGTCTTTGTGGGTACCCAAAGTTTTGAATCGGTTCACTTCAGGAACCTCGCAGGGATCTTTCAGGACACTGTGGCCGTACAACGTTGTGCGCGCGCGCGTGCGCGTGCGTGTGTGTGCGCGCGCGTGCCCCTGTTGATAATTGTTGATGCTTACTTGTTTTCAAGCGTTCACCGTTTCTGCTTTCTATTGACATTTACAACGGACATAGGAACAAACTGCAAGTGATCAAGCTTAATGGCGCTACTCTGTCCACAAGGCGCCAATTCATGTGAAGAAAGGACAGCTGCAGCACAACAAAAGAGACAAGCAAGGAAAGCCCTCGCCAACAATCAACCGGACGTCTCATAATTCCCTGTCCAAACTGTAACCGTTTTTTCCAGGCAAGCATTAGCTTGATCAGCCATCTGCGCACACACAAATCATGTCAACCCCTCAACCCAAGACAGGGTTCCCAGGGACTTCAGCTTATGCCAAGTAAGGACCTTGTAAGGACCTATAAGGACCATTTTCTAAATTAGTAAGGACCTCTACATTAACATTAGCAGCATATATATTACAAAATGTACTTGTATATCTCTTCATGGAAATGCACCAAACACAGCATACACCCAACACAACGTGGCTGCTGTACTGCAGAATCAAATCACACTGAAAACTGTTTGTTCCCTTGTTCAGTCTTCAGTAAGAACAATGTCTTCAGTCTCTTGTCTTCCACTTCAATCCACTCTTTTCACACCTAAAACCAAAACAGCTGATACTTTAACCTGACAGTCATAGCTGATACTTAAACTTGAATGTCAATCTTTCACAACAGAAGAGATAAGTTAAAAAAAAAAATGACACAGAATGAGAAACAAAAACAAAAACAAAACTGTTATTAGTGGTCATAGGCACTTTCAGATCCTGAATATATGTCGGAGAAAGAAAAAAAAAAAGAGCACACACACACACATACACTGGCCTTAATCAGCATTTTTTCCATTCTTTTTCGACCCTTGTGATGTCCTGTTGAACTCTCTCTGCATCATTTTTTCTGTCCTTAGCTAACAAACGCAGAGTGTTGGATCGTTCAATCAGACTGAAACTTCTCTGCTCCTGAGACTGGAAGCTTAGACGGTCAGCCTCTTCAAGAAGATGACGTGCCTCATCACTGGTGCATTTATGTTTCTTCCTCAGGTTGACCAGTTCTTCTCCTAACCTCTTTCTCTTCTCTTTTTCCACAGCTGCCTCCTCCTCTTACCTCTGTTCAGCAAGGTATCTGTCATATCTTCCCTAGGCTCCTGATGCTGAGACAAGGAGTTTTTTTGTCAACAACTCCCTCCACACCTCCCATATTATGAATATGGTCTAGCACAACCCTACGTGCCATCGACGCCAAATGCAGTGATCTTTCGCACACAGAACATCGAGCATAATGTTTGTTTTGGGGATCCTTCAGCAACCAGTCCTTGTACTGCTTTTTTTTTTTTACCCAACGATCCTGAAATGCACTTTCCTGGCATTTTGATTGCCTTGAGCAAAGACTGGAAAATGATGGATGTAAGTATCGAGTCTTCACGCAAAACGAGACCATGCAAAACTAGGACGAGACCTTGAGAAAAACCAAAACTTCCAAGCTGAAAGTTGTCTGCTAGGCTAGGGCCGTTTGTCAGAACCCATTGGCGAGCAGATTTCAGAGTAAGTACCGCTTGCTTCCGAGATTTTCCAACCAGCATTTCGCCATTGGCGATTTTTTTTGCTGTCATAAGGACTTGTAAGGACCTTGATGCTAATATAGCACTTGTAAGGCCTTACTTGAGGTGTTTCAAAATGTAAGGACCTGTAAGGACCGGTAAGGACCCTGGGAACCCTGCAAGATGACCGAAGTGGTCCTCGTGGACTCGACGGACGAACAATGAACAACAGCTGACATTACGTCACAAACTTGACGACGTTCAACGTAAGATAGTTTGCCATGTTGAGACATTCTGTTATCCTCTTCGACCCATTCTTTTTTTTTAAACGCACGTGAAACACGAAAAGAAACACCGCCGGAGAAAATGCAGCAGAATGTATGCATGACAAGAGTAAGTATTGAAACTATGCTTATAAATCTGGTGTTACTAAGCTTGAGGCAAAGATGGAAATAATGGCGCAGAATTCTATTTCCTTTCTGACTCTTAAAGACGACATTCATCTCCTACGTATCCAAACTGATGCAGGCATGAATTTCGCCATGACTGCCTGTCCAACAGGATCCTGCAGGTACAGTGGACAGTGCATGTCCAACATAAAAGTCCAGCAAAGAGGGCAAGACTTGAATGAAACGACTAATCTGTTTACGTGAATTATACCTTTTGACCATGACTGTAGACACGGGAGACGCGAGATCCCTACCTCCTGATGCATCCATCATGACATCCCTACGACTTACTGTCACGAGACAGTGCTTGTATACTGACTTCCATAAAAAACGCGAAAGCAAAACAAGCTGAAGGTTAGGGGCGAATTTTATTGGTCACAGTTGTACAGAGTGGAAGCGAGAATTCAACGTGATTTGATTCATTACACCGGTAATGTGTGAAAATGTCATCAGCAATATGTCTTTGTGTGGAAAATCCAAGGTCACGTGACAAACCCGCTTGAAGTCCTAATACCGTGTGTGGCCACCATTTGCATGGACAACTGCTTGACACCTGCGGCTCATTGAGTGGACCAGGTGGTTGATGCGTCCCCTTGGCACACCAGCCCACACATGGACGACGGCCTGGTGAAGTTGAGCCGCTGTTGCTGGTCGTGGACGCAGGAGGTCCAACCGTCTGCCAAGTTCATCCCAAAAATGTTCTATTGGGTTTAAATCGGGACTATGGCTGCCTTAATGGCGGGATAAAAAAGGGTCATACACACAAAACTCCACTGCCTGGCTATACAGGGAGTGTCCGCAGGAGTATCAGCCTGCGTACGCAGAAAGAAAGAAAGAAATCGGGACTGAGGGCTGGCCAGGGCAGCACATTGACGTTGTTATGCTGAAGAAATTGCTGGGTGGCCCTGGCTGTGTGTGGTCTTGCATTGTCCTGTTGGAATGTCCAGTTTGGGTGTTGCGCAAAAAAAGGAACGACATGGGGTCTGAGCACCTGGTGGATGTAGCGCTATGCATTGACACCCTGTCCGCGACCAGGACCAATGTTCTGAAAGATGACTGGTCCTATGGCGTGGTTAATGCCAATTGCACCCCATATAATAACGTTCGGGCCTCCCCAGGGGTTCCGCTCTACCACACAGGAGTCAGCACAGCGTTCACCAGGTCGACGCCATATTCTGACACGACCGTCAGCCATGTCAATACAAAAACGGCTCTCATCTGAGAACAGTATGCATCCCCACTGCTGCCTGCACCAGTTGATTCGGGCTTGTGCCCACTGCAGCCTGTCCTGCCGGTGTCTTGGTGTCAGAACCGGACCTCTGTGAGGACGCCGACATGCCAGCCCGTTCTCCTAAAGACGCCGCCGCACAGTGTTGAGGCTGATTCGTTGCTGGAGATTTCCAGGCACCTGTCGAGCAGTGTTAGCGGCTGTTTGCCGCCTGTCCCGCAGATGGGTTCGAACAAAATGGCGATCCTCTCTTGGTGTGGTGACCCGAGGATGGCCTGGCCGGGGATGATCATCAGTGGTACCAGTGACTCGCATGCGGTGCTGCAGACGATAGATGGTTGAGATGTGGACGTTAAAGATGTTGGCGACCTGCCTGGCATCCACACCAGCCTCCAGATGGCCTAGGGCACGATTGCGTTCCTCTGCTCGTAGTCTTGGCATCTCTGTAGCGCTCAGACGGCAAGTCGTTATCTGAACCTTGTAGCGCGGCTTTATAAAGGCTGCATGCCTGCGTACTTGTCACTGATTAACTTTGCTCTGCATGGTGTGCACGTGCCTCACATGCAGCAACCAGTTTGCCATTTTTGTTGACCCTCCAATGCCGGGAATGATGTGTTGCTCACACAATTTTTTCACTGCACGTGAGTCTTGGGCCCAAACAACTTGCCACAATGGTTCAATATTGTATATTCACCCCTTTTCACCCGAAAAATAGCCTTTCAATTTTTCGCGTTTTTTATGGAAGTCAGTATATATCAAAGATCTTCCTCGCGTTCGCCATCACACTCATAGTCACGTCTCTGAAATGAGCTTTAGAGTCCTGTGGAGCTCCCCCAGTCACCCCTGAGCTTGGCTGGCCTCTGGAGCTCCCCAGTCACCCCTAAATTTGGCTGTACTCTGGAGCTCCCCAGTCACCCATAATCTTGGCTGGCCTCTGGAGCTCCCCTAGTCACCCCTAAATTCGGCTGTACTCTGGAGCTCTCCCAGACACCCCTAAACATGGCTGCACTCTGGAGCTCCCCCAGACACCCCTAAACATGGCTGCACTCTGGAGCTCCCCAGACACCCCTAAACATGGCTGCACTCTGGAGCTCCCCAGACACCCCTAAACATGGCTGCACTCTGGAGCTCCCCCAGACACCCCTAAACATGGCTGCACTCTGGAGCTCCCCCAGACACCCCTAAACTTGGCTGCACTCTGGAGCTCCCCCAGACACCCCTAAACATGGCTGCACTCTGGAGCTCCCCCAGACACCCCTAAACTTGGCTGCACTCTGGAGCTCCCTAGTCACCCCTAAACTTGGCTGTACTCTGGAGCTCCCTCAGTCACCCCTAAACTTGACTGTCCTCTGGAGCTCCCCTAGTCACCCTAAACTTGGCTGTACTCTGGAGCTCCCCTTGACACCCCTAAACTTGGCTGTCCTCTGGAGCTCCCTAGACACCCCTAAACTTGGCTGTCCTCTGGAGCTCCCCTAGACACCCTAAACTTGGCTGTCCTCTGGAGCTCCCAAGTCATCTCTAAACTTGGCTGTCCTCTGGAGCTCCCTCAGTCACCCCTAAACTTGGCTGTCCTCTGGAGCTCCCAAGTCACCCCTAAACTTGGCTGTCCTCTGGAGCTCCCTCAGTCACCCCTAAACTTGGCTGTCCTCTGGAGCTCCCAAGTCATCTCTAAACTTGGCTGTCCTCTGGAGCTCCCCTAAACTTGGCTGTCCTCTGGAGCTCCCTCAGTCACCCCTAAACTTGGCTGTACTCTGGAGCTCCCCAAGGTATCCCTAAACTTGGCTGTACTCGGGAACTCCCCAAGGTACCCCTAAATTTGGCTGTCCTCTGGAGCTCCCCAAGGTATCCCTAAACTTGACTGTACTCGGGAACTCCCCCAGTCACCCCTAAACTTGGCTGTACTCTGGAGCTCCCCAAGGTATCCCTAAACTTGGCTGTACTCGGGAACTCCGCCAGTCACCCCTAAATTTGGCTGTCCTCTGGAGCTCCCCCAATCACCCCTAAATTTAGCTGTCCTCTGGAGCTCCCCAAGGTACTCCTCAACTTGGCTGTACTCTGGAGCTTCCCAAAGTACCACGAAACTTGGCTGTACTGTGGAGCTCTCCAAGGTACCCCTAAGCTTGTCTGTCCTTTGGAGCAGCCGTAAGAACCCCTCAGACTGGCTGTACCCTGGAGCAGCCGTAAGAACCCCTCAGATTGGCTGTATTCTGGAGTTCCCCCAGGCACCCTTACAACTCTTTGCGCAGATTTGCCCCGTCCAGCTGGATTGTGGCTCTCAAGTAACCATGGTGTGGGCAGTACGATAGGACTGCACTGTGACCTCTGCTTCACATGTACGCACAGGCCTTTTCAGGATAGGGTCAATCTTCAACTTACGGTACATACCATGCACAGCCTAAACCTAACGATCTCATCTGCTCAGCCCAAGAGCCGCAGCCCTTTCTGCCCTCTATGTCCCGATGCTTTTTGATTAGGGTCTTCTGCGCGTAACAAAGGCGAAAAACAGGATGTTGGCTTACCTCAGTCATGGTGAGGCCCAGCCAGATGTCTGCGGGCTTCCACATATGCTGGCGGTCGGGGCGGCGGAGCAGGCTGACGATGTTGAGCTGGAAGCGGTTGGCGAAGGTGGCCAGGAGGGCCTTCTCATTCCGACAGACGATCTGGGCGCTGCTCCAGGTTTTGGCGATGGGGTGGAACTTGTAGCAGTTGCTCCGGTGCTTGGTGTAACTTGTAGGACACCCGCTCACCAACGGCGACTGTGTCGGTGCAGTGGGCACTGCACGAGCCAATGAAGGTGGATAAGATTAGGATGATATGAGAAACAGTAGAAGAAGAAGAAGACGAAGAAGAACGGTAACAAAAAGATGAAAAAGATCAGGGAAAAAAAGAAGAAAAAAAAGAAGCACGGTAACAAAAAGATGAAAAATATCAAGAAGAAGAAGAAAAAGAAGAAGATGATGAAAAAGAAGAAGAAGGAGGATGAGGACGACGACGACGACAGCAACGACGACGTCGACGAAGAAGAAGGATAATGACGAAATGACAACATCACACTGATATAGGTAGTGCGGCTGCTCATACTCTCAGCTACAATCGTGATTGTGATTACAATAATGATCAGAAAGAATGAAACAAGAAAATACAAATAATGATATCCCCAATTTGGCAAACACACAGAGTAAAAAACAGGTTGTGTCAACATTCATCCCCTTATGAGAAGATGATTTTTAAAGAAAAGCTCAACAATAATTCAGTAACACGTTTACCATCAGCAAGTTATCTTCTCTGACCGGGTTAAATGTTATACATGTTGACAAAAACATGGGGAGTTTGTATTATACTCCCTGTTTGGCTGGTATACTTACCATGTCAGACCACAGCATTCAACGGCAGTTAGTTCGCTCTGGCAGGCCGAATTTTTTGTGGCTAATGCAGTAATAAGACAATCACGGGACGCCCACCCTACTTCTGCCCTAGGAAGAACGTCGGTGTCCGCTTCCTGTTCCTCATTCAGGGAGGCCTGTGCGCAAGGTAACCCCGAGAACCTTGGCGCTAGAGGGGAAGGTAAGGCGAGCATTAGAGTCTGACATGGTAAGTATACTAGCCAAACAGGGAGTATAATACAAACTCTCCATTTTGGCGTCATATACTATACCATGTCAGACCATAGAATTTAAAGGAATCGGAGGAGGGCCGAGTGCCCTAATGGTTCTTGGGGTTAGAGGGCGGAACCGATATAGCTGCATTAGCTGCCACAAAAGAGATCCCTTTAGAACCATCAGCCCTGGTCATGCGGATATCCCTTAAATAAAAGTTTATGAAAGGGTTTTCCGGATGCCAGTAGGCTGCCTCCAGCAGATGGCGCAAGGGGACAGAGTGTTGGAATGCTGCGGAGGTGGCCAGCGCTCTGACCTCATGAGCCCGGGGAGATCCTTGTACGCCTGGGCGTAGGCAGATCTGACCATCTTGGAAAGCCACCCATAGAGATAGTGCCAGCTGAGATGTCTTTATTATTATTGGGGTTGATAGAAATGAGGAGACGTCTCTGGGAGGAGTCCCTGGGGCGCGAGCGTTCCCAGTAGTATCTCAGACACCTAGAAGGGCACAGGTCCATGTCCCCCCCCCCCCCCCCCACCTCCGCTATCTCCTTTTCCAGGATATCCGCCAGTGAGCGGATGACGAGGGAGGGAGAGGCCGTGCCCGGTTCCCGATTCTTAGCTAAGAATTCGGAAAGAAACTTTAGAGAGACAGAGCCGTTCCTGTGGTAAGCGATGTCCCGGGGTCCCAGCTGAGGGCATGAATTTTGCTTCGTCTTCTGGCCGAAGCCAGGGCGAGCGAGGAGAAAATTAATGTGGTCTTCAGCGAGAGAAGGTCAAAGGGAAGGGTGGCGATAGGCTCGAAAGGGGGTTTTCTGAGAGCGTCCAGGACAATAAAGAGGTTCCAAAGGGGGATGCGCTTAGGGAAGTCAAGTGGGACTCACGTAGAGCCACCCCCCTAGAGATCTCTCTAAGAAGGAAGTCATCCTCAAAGGAGGGTCCGCCGAGTTGGCGAATAGTGGTGCAGATAGCTGACCTGTAGCCCTGAATGGAGCTAGCAGAGAGCTTAAGCGAAGAGGATAGGTGGGATAGGAAGTTGCCTATCTGGATATTGGAATGGCGATTATGGGGAACAGAGCTGTCTGAGCACCAGGAGACCCACCTCTCCCATCGGTAATCGTAGAGGGACCCAGTGCTGGCTCTGCGAGAGGCCGTTGCTAGATCCCTTAGGTCTTGCGAGGCCCCAGCCCCAGGCAGCAAGTATGTCTAGGACGGACTGGGATCTGTCCATCTGGGAGGTAGGGGCAGATTCTCGCAATTGGGTTGGCACAGTAGCCAGGCGTGAAGGCGGAGCATCTGGGGGTTGGAGTGAGGGCGACCCAAGCGAGGCTGTCTGAGCATGTCCCACCGAGTGTTCAACTGGAGGGGGGGAACATGGGAGAGGGACTTGAGGTCCGGAAACCAGGACTGCGTCGGCCACCACGGGGTAATGAGGATGAGCCTGGGTCTTTCCAGCCTCGCCTTCCTTATCACCTTGTGGAGGATCGGGAAGGGAGGGAAGGCGTATGCTATGAGGCTGGACCAGGGAAGGGAGAGAGCGTCGATTGTATACGCTTGGGGATCGGGGACGGGAGAGACATACACTGGCAGACGATGGTTGAATCGGGTGGCAAAGAGGTCGACCATGGGCTTGAATGTTCCCACACCGAGGTTAGGGTTAGCCTGCTGAGGGTCCATTCCGTGTGAAGGAGGGACCTGGACCGGCTGAGGGAGTCTGCCAGGATATTGCAGGTCCCTGCTATGTATCTCGCGCAGAGGGTGATTCCCTGTGCGGGGCACCAATGGAGGCGGGCCTCTGTCCAAAGGGAGAGGCTGAGGGAGCGAGCCCCCCCCCCACCCCCCTGTTGACATAGCAAACCACCAAAGTGTTGTCCGTGAGCAGGAGAACAAGTCGGTGCGAGACTTGGGGTTGGAAGTGAAAGCAAGCCTGGCCGCTTCCAATTCCAGGACGTTGATGTGGAGATGGGCAGTCTCTGCGTCCCACACTCCCGAGGCATGACTGTTCTCCAAGTGGGCCCCCCCAGCCCGAGTTGAAGGCGTCTGTGTAGAGTTCCAGGGGCTGGGTTGGGATGGAGATGGGAACCCCAGGGCTCAGTGTGGAGGGGTTGAGCCACTTTTCCATAGCCCATTGGAACCAAGGCCCGAGGGGAATGGTCTGATCCCAGCGGTCGGAGGTCAGAGACCAACGACGTCGGAACTCCTTTTGGAGTGGGCGCTTGGGGACCCGGCCTAGGGGGATGAGGGACGAGAGGGACTCCATCATCCCCAGGAGGGAGGTAAGGGTTCTGGCAGAGGTGTGGGAGGATCGGCGGAGGCGGGAGATGAGGCCCACTATGCGGGCGGACCTCTCTGGGGTCGGGGAGACCTGCATGGAGATTGTGCCGAAACTCATGCCCAGAAAGGAGAACTGCTGACTGGGATTGAGTTCGCACTTGTTGGGGTTGTTGGTGACAAACCCTAGTATGGAACAGAGGCGCAGAAGATGGTTTGTGTGGGATTGGCACTGGGCCCGGGAGTGGGCCTTGACAAGCCAGTCGTCCAGGTACACCAGGAGGCGAATGTCCTCCTGTCTGGCCAGGGAGGCCATCTCCTTGACCACCCTCGTGAAGAGGAAGGGTGCCAGGGAGAGGCCGAAGGGGAGCGCCTTGAACTGGAACACCCGACCCTGCCAGACGAACCGTAGGTATCGTCTGTGTGGGATGGGTGTATGAGGATCTGAGTATTCCAGTCACCTCCGGGGCCGTGCCTGCTGGCCGAACCGAAAATTCTGCGGGGGAAGTTTCGGCTTCGGCCTAGAGGAGGTATTAGGGCGCTTGGCAGGCCGTGCGGCGTGAGTTGGTGCCTGCTTGGGATAGGGCTGGGGTCTGGCAAGGGGAGTGGAGGAACGAAAGGGGGGTCTAGCAGAGCGAGGCTGACGAGGGGGCCGCCTGGCCGCAAATGATGCTGCCTGTTTACGTTCTTCGACTGAGTGGGAAATGACAGCAGTCGAATAGTCGCCGAAGAGCGACTGCTCCTGACCCGGTATGCACCGCAAGGCCGCCTTAAGCGCTGGGGAGAGATTAGACTGTGACAGCACGGCATCTCTACAGGCCAGTAGGCAATTGTAGTGGCTCCTGGCTGCGTTGTCCGCCGCAGCCGAAAGGTGATGCGATATCTTGTTGAGCAGGAGTCGCATCAGGGGTTGCCGAACAAGCAAGATTCCGTCTCCTGGTCTGTCTCAGAATTGTGTGCGTCTGAGGACACTGAGACAGCGCCGTCCTCCTCCGGCCAGAGCTCCTCCATCCGCTGCAAGAGCATGTCTAGAAAGACATGTCCGGCAGTGATATGCAAGATCCCCGTTCTGGCTATACGGTCCCACTCCGCCAGGTTCTTGATGGAGATCGTGGCGGAGTTAGGGGGGGGCAGATGGGGAATCAGCCGGCAGTCTGCCGGGGAAATAGCCATTTCCCTGGTCACCGGATTGTCGGAGAACAGGGAGAAGATGTGGGCCTTCCGGGGGACCCTGAGGAAAGTTCCAACAGGGGCCGCATTCGGGGCCGAGAGGAATTCATTCCCTGGTGGAGGGATAGCCTGTGCACCCCTGGCTAGGGTTGCAGGACGCTCCCAAATAGAGTTAAGGATCTGAGGTGCGACGATTCTGGGGCGAGATCGCTGGGCTTGGGGGGGCCCGGCGTACTTTGGGAGGGAAAAGAACTTGTCAGACGGTGGGGGCTCCCTCACGAAAAGCTCTGGGCGCCACCGCTCAAGGGTGGACAGGTCGCAAGATGAGGCGAAGGATCCTTCTACTACCTCATCCTCAGAACCTGGGGAGTCGGGTTCCTGAAGGAGTTGTGCTGAACCTTCTCCTGGAGGCAACTGCAGGGGTGTGCGAGGGTCCCGCCCCAGCTGGGTAGTGGGGGGACACGAGGGCGGGTCCCTCGTGGCTCCATGATCGGCGGCCGAACTATGGGAGGGAAGCCCGTCCTGCCGATTGGACAGCGCCTGAGAGAGAGGGAGACCGAGGTCGAACCAGCGCGAGGAGGCTGGATGCCACATACGACCGTCGAACTGGTCCTGCTGATCAGTTCTGAGCCACTGGTCCTTCTTGGGGGCATAGAACCACCGGTCCCCGAGGAGGAAGGCGGGCTGTGGCGGCCCTGGGGCAGGATTTCCTCGGGGGCCAGGGTAACCTGAGACACCAGGGGGGTGGTATCGAGAGAGCGTGGCCTGTCGTACCCGCCCCGGAGAGTGCACTGCCTCATACACCTCCCTGGTGGGATCCATGGAGGCCCCCTGTGTAACAGGGGGAGCGGTGGGGGACACGGCAACCGAGCCCCCTACCCGCATGTGCGCGGATTGGAATGGCTGCGGTGACATGGCCACCCCCGGAGTGGGATCATGCAGGTTACCCATGGTCCTGCTGGTCGATCCTCCCCCCGGAGGAACTGGACCGCGGACGTTGCCCAAGTGGGGTGCGGAAGAAGTCCGCTCCCCAACGTCCTGTACCCCTAGGGGAAAGTTCGACAGTCGATCGGGGTGGGTCGACCGCTGGGGGTCTGAGCGACACAGGTCCGGGCGTAGCGGTGCCTGCGGCTGAGACCCGGAGTTATGGCCAGTTTGGGGGTCCCAGGGACTGACCATAAGTCCGCCACCGGAGTATGGACGCTCCACGTGTACCAGTGGTGGCTGCACTTGTGCATGGTGTGGGAGAGCGTCATGAGCCTGCGTGCTATTAGTGGGGGGAAGGCTAATGACACGAGGCTCATATAGGCGAGTGACGGGCGGTGATTCCGGGCGCATCCCGTCACCCGTGCTGGTCCGCGCCTCGGCAAAATTCCCCGAGGGCCGAGGGTCGCGTGACTCTGCATGATAGTTAGAGGTCTCACCGTGCGTCTGAAGGTAAGAAGGCAAGCTGGCAGGTAAAGTAGGGGGGGAGGGAGAATTCCGATCAGAATTCTTAAAACGGGCTTTCCCTTTTAGGGGAGCCTTGCCTTTAGATTTCCTGGGAATACTGAAAGAAAGGGATTTTGAAATGGTGGCAGCTTGCCTTTTGCCCTTCGGACACAGTGATCGTGTGTCCGCCGGTCGGGTAGAGGAGGTATCAAAATGATGGTCGCGCGTCCCCTCTGCGGAACCCCCCTCTACACCGACCGTACGTTCTTCCATAGCAAGAACGGATTGCTCCACGGAATCGGCACGCGGGTCCTCCAGGGCAAGGAGCGACTTCTTCTGAACGGCGAAGTGACTCGACCCGTCGCTGCCCTTCACCGTGTTGGGCTACGTTGGCAGAGCAAACACGGAGCACACGAGCACAAAGTGGAGACAAGTCTGTCGATCGAGAGATAGTAAATAAACTCGATCGACCATGTACTACGGCACTGATAATACTCGATCGAGAGATCGTAACGAAACTCGATCGAGTGTAATAGGGGATCGAGAAATCGAATTGAGAACTCGATCAACCTGTACTAGTAACACTAATAATGAGTACTCTAGGTCGAGAGATCGAGAGAAACTCGATCGATCAATACTTGTACAATGGTAATAAGAATAAGGTGCTAATAACTGTGGAGGGGAAACCTCGGTACCACCAAACCCAGGTACGATGTACGTGGATGACCACGAGGTGAGGCAAGATGGCGGAAAAGACGACCGGCGAGGACAGAAAGATGGCGGCCCGAACGACCGGCGAGTGTTAGATCGCCGAAGTTAATTTACCGGGAGGAGCGCGAGACAGAACAGAAACCGGTAGAAAGGAATGGATAAGCCGTGGATGCGTTCCCACCAGGAGGGGACGCGTTCCTACACCGGGAAGTACCGAATTTGGGAAAATGGCACTGAAAAAAACAAAGTCACGAGAGCAATCACGACGAGCGTGAAATTAAATTAGAAACACGCCAACTGTAAGCCTCACACGGCAATAGTACCCAGGGTTTTGCGCAAGCCACAACTGAACAAGTAAAGAAGCCAAGACACAAGCAATCTTTACACAAAGGCGAAGTATAGGTGAGACAGAGCACAAGACTTATCTTGCTTAGGCTGCAAGCCGAAGATGAATGAGGAACAGGAAGCGGACACCGGCGTTCTTCCTAGAGCGGAAGTAGAGTGGGCGTCACGTGACTGTCTTATTACTGCATTAGCCACAAAACAATTCGGCCTGGCAGAGCTAACTAACTGCCGTTAAATGCTATGGTCTGACATGGTATAGTATATGACGCCAAATAAGAAGAAAAAGAAACACCCGAAGGTGCTGGGGAGGACCCAGAGAAGCACTGTCTTCGCCTGCCTTTGGAGCAGTCCTGTACCACCCTTGGAGGCCTGCGCTGTGTTGACGATGGGTACAGGCACGCACAGGACACTCCATTAAGATATCAAGGGACATAACTGCTCCTGAACAGAGGTAAATCAGACTACAGGATGCAGCTCATAACAGCCTTAAAGTAGCATAATTAATGGACTGCTCATGAACTAGCAAACGGAGTTAGAAATCGTGAAATATCACAGTTACCCGTAAAACAAAGCGAACATATTAACTGCAGCAGTGCTATATTTGTATAGTATTAATCTTAGATTCTTTTCTCTTGAATAGCACGAGAGAGAGAGAGAGAGAGAGAGAGAGAGAGAGAGAGAGAGAGAGAGAGAGAGAGAGAGAGAGAGAGAGCAGGGTAAGAAGGTGGCAAGAAGACTCCTGGTCCCTAAAACGGACCTATGTAACTAACATACATTTACCATAATTGAACAATATACATCTTGATCATATATATATATATTGATTGTAATACGTAAACTACGAATTCTTGATGACTACAGCATGATCAACATTTATGTAGCAGATCTTGACCGAAAAACCTGAGCGTTTGAGAATTCACGCTTTGAAACAGTTGCCAAGATTACAAGACATACTCAACAGAAAGAGTAATTACGGTTTTTGCAGACCAGACACAGAAACGACCGCCATAGCAAAACAAAATTACCAAGATGACATGACAGAATGTATCTTTTGCAGATTTTTACCCCTCGAGTCCAAACACACAAACGACTGTCATAATTAAAACAAATTGCCAAGTACCTCGGAGAACGTGGCGGATGAAGTAGTAAAGGCTCCTGCAGCTTAGAAACATAAACGACAGCAACAACTACAGATCAAGAAAGAATGGGTAAAATATCTCATATTTCTTTCACGCTATTCGCCATTGTCGGAGTACCGTTTGCTCGTGAAGGTCACTTAGCACTTCCAGGCACCACGCGCCGCGTAAGAAAAGTTCATTTAGCTGGACAATCCTCTCAAGTGACCACCACATATACCAGCTTCTTTTTGTCTGCGAAGTCGGCTCACCATTTGCAGTAACCTCTGCCCACGCGTGAACTAAAATGTGTCTGTGCTTCAAACTTGACGATCTACCACCACCAATGGCAAAGCGAGTGAACAGCCTGCCAACCCGCGAAAAGAGGGTGGACAACAGGAAGTGGTGAATGCCTTCGGTATAGGCAATGAAACTCTACTTCGGGAAACGCGAAGATGTTTATCCTCTCCTCTCTGAATCTATGATAACCAGGTGACAAGATACAGGCTAGTACTATTGTACCTCTGGGCACCTGGCAGATGTAGTGGTTAAGGTTCCTGCAGGCCATGTCGTTCCAGTTGCTTGCGTTGCGTCCTTGGGTGTTTATTCCCACACAGTCTCTCTGTTTAACCAAAAGGATTGCGATTCTTTATCGTTTTGCTCTTTCTCTCTGTTATTTTGTGTGTGTGTGTGTGTGTGTGTGTGTGTGTGTGGTGTGTGTGTGTGTGTGTGTGTGTGTGCGTGATTGCGTGCGCTCGGATGCTTGTGTGCGAATGCGTGCATGTGTGCGTGGATGGGTGATTCGTGTGTGTGTGTGTGTGTGTGTGTGTGTGTGTGTGTGTGTGTGTGTGTGTGTGTGTGTGTGTGTCTGTGCGTGTGTGTGTGTGTGTGATTGTGTGCGCTCGCATGCGCGCGCGTGTGTGTGTATGTGTGTGTGTGTGCGTGCGTGCGTGCGTGCGAGTGAGTGTGTGCGTGTCTGTGTGTACGCGTGTGTGTGCGCGTGCGTGCGTGTGTGTGTGATTGTGAGAAATAGGTGGAGGGGGAGAAGAACGGTCAGAGAGAGAGAGAGAGAGAGAGAGAGAGAGAGAGA
>CM031621.1:37222488-37229988 GCA_018398815.1 Conus ventricosus
GTGTCTGTAGTCCCTTGGCATCAAATAGAGGTATACCACTGTCTACAATTCCATGGTATTCTTACCACCAAGGGTTCATAAACAAAATCCAACAGCACCCCCAAAGCTGCCAGTATATATATACTGTTCAAAAAAAGAAACGCAAAATGAAATTTTGCCACCTGGGGTGGACCATACAGTTGAGAACACGCCAAAAACCGGCCCTGATGTATGTCTTGAACGTCGACGTGCTAGGATAACATTGATTCAGGTTGTCACTATGTGCACGTGCATGTTGTGGGCCAGGTGCGACAGTGCAAACATTGGGTTGTGCTTCTGTTGTTTCGCCTGCAAAGCATGCCCAACTCAGTGGTGAACACACACACACCATGGTCATAGTGCAGTATAAAAGCCGGGTCATTTTGGCAACCGGCAGGCACACCGTACCAAAAAACAGCATGCCACGTTTGAGCCCAGCAGAGAGAGAAAACGCCCTGGGTCGTTTGCAAGTTGGTCAGAGTGCAACTGATGTGGCCCATGCTTTGAATGTCTCCCCCAGTACCATATGCCGACTTTGGACTCGCTTCCAGAGGACAGGGTCATCAGCTGATGCCCCGAGGTCAGGCCGACCTCATATCACAACGCCAGCCCAGGACCGCTTTATACGGCTAAGACATCTCCGCAATCGCTTCCTGCCGGCCTCGTCCACTGTCCAGGCATGCTGGTGTCCGTCGCATCTCCGACCAGACTGTCCGGAACAGGCTGCATGCTGCTGGGCTGAGGGCTTACAGGCCCCTACGTGGCAACGTAATGACGGGGCGCCATCGACAGACCAGACTGCAATGGGCTATGCAACACAGACACTGGACACTGAGGAACCATTGGCGACACGTCTGGTTCTCGGATGAGTCACAGTTTCTGCTGCAGCGCCATGACAGGAGGCGAAGGGTTTACCGCCGGGTTAATGAACGCAACCAGCAGAACTGCGTCGACGAGGCACCTCCGCATGGTGGCGGCAATGTCATGGTATGGGGGGCCATCAGCAACACAGGCAGGAGCCAGCTGGTTCGCGTGGAAGGTCACCTGACAGCCCAGCAGTACGTCCAGGTCATTGTTCAGCCACACGTCCTGCCTCTAATGGCCACTCCCAGGGCCGTGTTCCAGCAGGACAACGCCAGGCCCCACACAGCACGCCTGACCACAGCCTTCTTTACCGCCAACAACATCAACACCCTGGCCTGGCCCTCTCTTTCCCCGGATTTGAATCCTATTGAGCACGTTTGGGACGTTTTGGACAGACGCCTGAGAGTGAGGGCCAACGCCCCAGCGACTCCAAATGAACTGTTCCGGGCATTGCAGGCCGAGTGGGCGGCCATCCCACAACAGACAATCAGGAACATTATTGCTTCATTGCCCCGCAGATGCCAGGCTACCATTGCAGCCAGAGGGGGTCACACCCGTTACTGACTTTGGAAGCGGCCTGGCGATTTCCCTGAGGGTCTGGGGCTGGTTCTTTACCACAGCATTGCAGGGGAGACTTCTGTCCTACTGATGACCTGTTTTTGTCATTTTCACATTAAACGTGTTGTCACACTGAGCTTCAATAAATTGTGTTTCAAATCGGCAGCTTGGCATTTTGCGTTTCTTTTTTTGAACAGTTATATAGATGTGTGTGTGTGTGTGTGTGCGTGTGTGTGTGTGTGTCCTCAGGCATGAGAAATCATCACGCTATCTGATTGGTAGCTGAGGCGCATGAAAATCTCCTCCTCCCTCCGAGAGCACTAACATCCACCCAGACCACTTACACAAAGGAATGGTGACGTAGCCAACCGGACAGCCGCCAGTAACGGGCTGTATAGGGGTGGTCTGTTGGGTGACGAAACCGTTGACGGGCCGTTTGCAGATGTAGCCGTTCTTGTCCTGGCAGTTGTCGTCGTTCCATTCCCCTGTCCGTCACCACCACAACAACGGTAACAACGTCAGCACTCGGCAGTCAGGGAGGAAGGAAGCAGAGAAGGGGTGAAAGGGAGAAAGGAGGGAAGCAAAAACGGATTCAAGAAAGATGAAATGCTAACAGATGTAGGAGTTACTGCCCTTGTAGTCGTTGTCGGTTATCCCTTCTGTCCCCTTTCCCACCGCATCCTGTCCACAATGTCAACAACTCTTTACCGTCATGCAAAAGGGAGTTAAGGGGTGTGGGTGTGGGTAATGAGTGTGTGGAAGGAACAAAAAAAGGACGAAGGAACGAAGATGGGGAAAAAATGAAAGAATGGAGGAGTGAAGAAAGAAAAAAAGCATTATTGTTCTGGCAGTTGTGGTCGTTCAACACACACCACCATTCAACGGCCACCGAAAAAGGACGGAACAAAGAATTTGAGTAAATGACCAAGAGGAACAAAGGAAGGAATAAAGGAATGAGTGAAGAAAAGAATATTTAAACAGATAAATGAGGAAGCAGTCTTGTCCTGGGGGTTCGAATTGTTCCATTTTTCTGTCCACACAACACTATCCAATAAATACTTTTATTACCTGAAAAAATCAGCATGAATCGTTTCTTCTCTTGGTGCCGTGAAAAAAAGTTGGACCAGGTGTTATACTTAGCACGGAAAGTTAAAGGCCACTTCAGATATCAAGCAAAACAAAGAAAAGAAATCATACTACAGTATCAAACTTGACTGAAAATACTCAATATTAATGGGCACTGGCATTGAACGGTCAGAGATGCAAAGGATGAGGATAAGTATTTTCGCCTTTCGCGAATCAAGGTGCCACTGCGTGTATTGAAGGCATTCAATACTTCCCGTTGATCCGCTAGGTTCTCTCTTTATTTCTCTTTTCTTCCTGTTCACAGGCCCGCTGTCTGTTCACTACTGTACTGCAAGTGATGAACCCTTCTACAACGAAAACAAGAGCTGATCTCTCAACAGAAGTTTGTCAGTTGAATCATTTTTCAGTCCATCATGGCACAAATGTTAATATTTGTTGAATTCTGTCCCACACGGATATATCTGGAAACAGAAACAAAAAGGAGCTGATCGAACTGTGAAATATGGCGCGAAAGCGTGAACAAGACGACAGTACTCAACCTTCAAAAAGAGGGGTATTGCCTGCTAGAGAAAGCATGTAGGAACTCTTTCTTCACATCAATATCAATACAAGTCCAGGGCCTACTTCATTCAACAAGTATTGAGTATAAACGTATTAAAATGCATTAAATGTATTATTAAGAAAACGGACCATGGTAACATTGGGACGATTGAAGGCTAATGCGTAGACTCAAATTAAAACTTTAAGAACAAAAGTCAGCAGAAATGGCAGATGTATACGTGGACATGGTTTCACTCCGATTAATGTCATGTCACTTTCGTCCAAAAAAAAAATCTATCAAACTGGATTTGTAATATGGATATGAGCCCTATATCTTTTGAAGGTTTACTGCTTAATCAGCTTCTCGTGTTTGGTGTATCAAAGTTTAATTAGATGCCGTACTGGGTGTTCACTTTAACTACTTTCCCCTTTCTGATTGTGTTCTTTTAAGTTTGTTACTCACCTTTTCGTTGTTAAAGGTATAGACACTAGCCACTCAACCGGACTCGCCCTCCCCCTCTCCCCCGTCTCCCTCTTACACACACTAGAACACATTCTGACACGTATAAACAACGTACGTGTACTCACTCAATTATGCATGTACATACATCCCATGCATTCCTCTGTCCTCTCGTTCACAATAATTTTTAGTAACCAGATGTGAACTTAACACACACATACACACACACACACACACACACACACACATACACGCACGCGCGCGCGCGCACACACACACACACACGTACACACAAACACACTCTCTCTGTCTTTCTGTCTCTCTCTTTTCCTCTCATGCACACACACACACACACACACACACACACACACACCACACACACACACACACACATGCACGCACATAAGAACAACCACACACGCACACACACACGCATGCATGCGCACACACATACAAACACACACCACACACACACACACACACACACACACACACACACACCTTTTGATGTGGACTCCACGCAGCTTTCTCCGCCGAATCGTTGATGCGCCACGACACAAAGTTGACCGGTTCTCCGTTCGTCCAGCTGGGCAAGAAAGTAAAAAAAACCATTAATAACACACACACACACACACACACACACACACACTAAAGCAGCTTCACACACACACACACACACACACACACACACACACACACACACACACCAAAGCAGCTTTTCACACACACACACACACACACACACACACACACACACACACACACACACACACACACACCAAAGCAGCTTGTCACACACACACACACACACACACACACACACACACACACACACACACACACACACACACCAAAGCAGGTGGGTTTTTTTCAACAACATACCGGATATAATGCAGTGTTAAATGGTACTATGTACTAAAGCAAATAATGAGAACAGGAGTGCGACGACGTGTTTGCGTTTGTCTCTGTCTCGATCTCTGTTTCACTAACTGAAACATAGCAGAACAGCTCGGACAGATCGGAAGACTATGCAGTGCTTAGACTGTTTTATCTTTGAATAATCCATGTTCTCTCTCTCTCTCTCTCTCTCTCTCTCTCTCTCTCTCTCTCTCTCTCTCTCTACTTCCATTTTCTTTTTCGTTGTAAATCTGTTTACAACACGTGACCTTCTATTTGGTCAAAATTAATTACTAGTCGCTACATGCATCGGTTAATTATTTCTTGTATTCACATTTTACAGTATCTAAATTATTCATTTCTTTCTTGACGATAAAGCCTAAAAACAACAGAAAAACAAAATTCTTTTGTCTGTTCTCTGTATGTATGTGTGTGTGTGTGTGTGTGTGTGTGTGTGTGTGTGTGTGTGTGTGTGTGTGTGTGTGTGTGTGTAGGCGAGCGTGCGTCCGTGCATGCACACGCATGCGCGCCTGTGTGTGTGTGTGTGTGTGTGTGTGTGTGTGTGTGTGTGTGTGTGTGCGTGCGTGCGTGCGTGCGTGCGTGCGTGCGTGCGTGCGTGCGTGTGTGTGTGTTTAGCGCACGCGCGCATGCGTGCATATGTGCGTATGCGAGTGCATGCATGCCCGTCTGCATGCATATATCTGTGTGTGCGAGTGTGTATATCTGTGTGCGTGCGTTCCTCTGTGTGTGTGTGTGTGTGTGTGTGTGTGTGTGTGTGTGTGTGTGTGTGTGTGTGTGTGTGTGCATACGATTGCAGTGTTTTCAAATGAATGAAAATATAATGAAAAACAACATACAAGATAAAAGTCGCCCTCCATGTACACATCCACACTAATGTCTGATTTCCATACCTGTATCCATTGTGGTCCAAGTCGTTTAGCCCGGTCCAGAATACCAGGCTGAATGGCGAGACATCTGCAACGAACGATGTCTTTTTTCTTATTCATCTCTTTTGTGGCTCATTGTAAAAAATAAAAAAGATAAGAAAGAAAGAAAAGAAAAAAAAGCCCTGCCAAGTCCTTCCTGTGCCAGTTCATCGTTATATTCCTGAAAGTCACGATTTGCACCCTAGTGAGAGGTGGTAGCCTTCTATCCTTTGTCAGGAATCACTGCTACTGCCTACTTGAATCGGTACAATTCGTTTACGGCTATCGGTTCATACTGACGAAAGGAATAGCCGATTGTATGGTCCAAGCGGGAAGGTAAGCTGTTGATGAATATTGAACATGAAAATTAATCTCTGCCCCCCCCCCTCTCTCTCTCTCTCTCTCTCTCTCTCTCTCTGGCCAGAGGAGGGGGAAGGTGGAGGGTGGTAATGGCGATAGGGGTTGGGGGAAAGGAAAGGGACACGGGTGGGAGAGAACTGCTCTTCTGAAATCACCACCAGATTTTTTTTCTTGGATCATCGTTATAATCCCATTACACATCATTACTCTTGTTCAAAAACTCAAGGAAAGGTGTAGCTGAAAAGGATAAAGACGCCAGATACACCATTCTCTTAAGAAACAATTATAAAACTCGCTGTGCATCGTCTCTTCATTTAATGTGTTGGTACATTTTTTGAAATTCCACAAAGGATGCATAAAGGTGAGGTGCATGAAGTATTAGATACAGCGATAATCATGCATTCTCAACAAACAGTGTGTGCGAACACATACACACACACACAAACACACGCGCGCGCGCGCGCACACACACACACACACATACGCACACACGCGCGCGCGCGCGCGCACATTCTCCCCACCTCTTTTCTCGTCTTCCTCCTCCACCTCTCCTTTCTTCCTCCCCTCTTCCAACCTTCCATCCATCCATCCTTACCGTGCTAGTCAGGAAGCCATTTTCATCGACACTGTGCACGGACACCAGGTCAGACTGCATGGACAGGCACGTGCGGCGCGCCTCGTACCACGTCTGTCGAGCTGTGGGTCCGTCCTCCGGACTGAAGAAATAGCACTGACCGCCGAAATACACCCACGAGTCGTTCTGACACATGGACCCTATGCAGACAGAGACGATAGGATATTGCATCAGGTGAAATGACTTCTTGATGCGCACCAATCGCCAGGAAGTTCAAAGAATCTGGCAGATCGCGCAGCCTGACTCACGTGGTATACACACAACCAAAAAAAGAAGAGATTAAAAACGAAGTTTTAAGTAATCTAGTCCTGTGTTGTACACATAACTGAAAAACAGATTAAAAACGAAGTTTTAAGTAATTAGCCCTGTGTTACACACATAACCAAAAAAAGAGATTAAAGACGAAGTTATAAGTCATCTTGTCCCTGATTATTCAGCTTCTTTCCACGTAAAAAATCCACTTGGTCTTCAATACAAACGAGATCAGTGTATTCTTTATGGGACAGATGTAAGAAAGAACATCCTTTCTCATCATTGATCATCATTACTTTTTTCTCATGCACAATCCATTGTAACATAACGTTCTCCCGCAGTTCACTTACTCACAACCACATCACCAGATCCAATGCACTGGGAGTCTTGACTTGCGCTGGAAAAAGGTCAAGTGAAGATGACGCCCGTCTTTTCTACTGCAATCTGAGCTACCTTTTATCGTTTTCTGGGTCCAGATCATTCCGCAATGTATGCATGCATCATTTGGTACACAAACGTCACGTCAAAACTCAAGACGTTCAAATCTGAATCGATCGATGATGATAACGGTAAGTGAAGTCGAATTGTTTGTGACACATTGTCTGCGTTACAGGCGTACCTTTTCTCACCCATGTTTAAACATTTTCTCTTTCTGGTCGAGCTGTTGAAATTAGACTGTGGCAAAATAGACCCGTTTCAGAAGGAAAAAAAAATCAGAGGAAAATAACGCATGTCTTCCTTTTCTCAGTTTATGGTTCACGCCAACAGTTCTCGAGTCAAATATTTTGCTTGAATCGCATGCCAGAACAACGATCGGGATGATGACTGTCTGCACTACAGGCATGCAGTTTCACATCCATGATTTGGTATTTTCTCTCTCTGATTAAACCGTTAAGCTCTGATGG
>CM031621.1:37234988-37239988 GCA_018398815.1 Conus ventricosus
CAGCACACGGATATATCTGGAAACAGAAACAAAAAGGAGCTGATCGAACTGTGAAATATGGCGCGAAAGCGTGAACAAGACGACAGTACTCAACCTTCAAAAAGAGGGGTATTGCCTGCTAGAGAAAGCATGTAGGAACTCTTTCTTCACATCAATATCAATACAAGTCCAGGGCCTACTTCATTCAACAAGTATTGAGTATAAACGTATTAAAATGCATTAAATGTATTATTAAGAAAACGGACCATGGTAACATTGGGACGATTGAAGGCTAATGCGTAGACTCAAATTAAAACTTTAAGAACAAAAGTCAGCAGAAATGGCAGATGTATACGTGGACATGGTTTCACTCCGATTAATGTCATGTCACTTTCGTCCAAAAAAAAAATCTATCAAACTGGATTTGTAATATGGATATGAGCCCTATATCTTTTGAAGGTTTACTGCTTAATCAGCTTCTCGTGTTTGGTGTATCAAAGTTTAATTAGATGCCGTACTGGGTGTTCACTTTAACTACTTTCCCCTTTCTGATTGTGTTCTTTTAAGTTTGTTACTCACCTTTTCGTTGTTAAAGGTATAGACACTAGCCACTCAACCGGACTCGCCCTCCCCCTCTCCCCCGTCTCCCTCTTACACACACTAGAACACATTCTGACACGTATAAACAACGTACGTGTACTCACTCAATTATGCATGTACATACATCCCATGCATTCCTCTGTCCTCTCGTTCACAATAATTTTTAGTAACCAGATGTGAACTTAACACACACATACACACACACACACACACACACACACACACACACACATACACGCACGCGCGCGCGCGCACACACACACACACACGTACACACAAACACACTCTCTCTGTCTTTCTGTCTCTCTCTTTTCCTCTCATGCACCACACACACAAACACACACACACACACACACACACACACACACACACACACATGCACGCACATAAGAACAACCACACACGCACACACACACGCATGCATGCGCACACACATACAAACACACACACACACACACACACACACACACACACACACACACACCTTTTGATGTGGACTCCACGCAGCTTTCTCCGCCGAATCGTTGATGCGCCACGACACAAAGTTGACCGGTTCTCCGTTCGTCCAGCTGGGCAAGAAAGTAAAAAAAACCCATTAATAACACACACACACACACACACACACACACACACTAAAGCAGCTTCACACACACACACACACACACACACACACACACACACAACACCAAAGCAGCTTTTCACACACACACACACACACACACACACACACACACACACACACACACCAAAGCAGCTTGTCACACACACACACACACACACACACACACACACACACACACACACACACACACACACACACACCAAAGCAGGTGGGTTTTTTTCAACAACATACCGGATATAATGCAGTGTTAAATGGTACTATGTACTAAAGCAAATAATGAGAACAGGAGTGCGACGACGTGTTTGCGTTTGTCTCTGTCTCGATCTCTGTTTCACTAACTGAAACATAGCAGAACAGCTCGGACAGATCGGAAGACTATGCAGTGCTTAGACTGTTTTATCTTTGAATAATCCATGTTCTCTCTCTCTCTCTCTCTCTCTCTCTCTCTCTCTCTCTCTCTCTCTCTCTCTCTACTTTCCATTTCTTTTTCGTTGTAAATCTGTTTACAACACGTGACCTTCTATTTGGTCAAAATTAATTACTAGTCGCTACATGCATCGGTTAATTATTTCTTGTATTCACATTTTACAGTATCTAAATTATTCATTTCTTTCTTGACGATAAAGCCTAAAAACAACAGAAAAACAAAATTCTTTTGTCTGTTCTCTGTATGTATGTGTGTGTGTGTGTGTGTGTGTGTGTGTGTGTGTGTGTGTGTGTGTGTGTGTGTGTGTAGGCGAGCGTGCGTCCGTGCATGCACACGCATGCGCGCCTGTGTGTGTGTGTGTGTGTGTGTGTGTGTGTGTGTGTGTGTGCGTGCGTGCGTGCGTGCGTGCGTGCGTGCGTGCGTGTGTGTGTGTTTAGCGCACGCGCGCATGCGTGCATATGTGCGTATGCGAGTGCATGCATGCCCGTCTGCATGCATATATCTGTGTGTGCGAGTGTGTATATCTGTGTGCGTGCGTTCCTCTGTGTGTGTGTGTGTGTGTGTGTGTGTGTGTGTGTGTGTGTGTGTGTGTGTGTGTGTGTGTGTGTGTGTGTGTGCATACGATTGCAGTGTTTTCAAATGAATGAAAATATAATGAAAAACAACAATACAAGATAAAAGTCGCCCTCCATGTACACATCCACACTAATGTCTGATTTCCATACCTGTATCCATTGTGGTCCAAGTCGTTTAGCCCGGTCCAGAATACCCAGGCTGAATGGCGAGACATCTGCAACGAACGATGTCTTTTTTCTTATTCATCTCTTTTGTGGCTCCATTGTAAAAAATAAAAAAGATAAGAAAGAAAGAAAAGAAAAAAAGCCCTGCCAAGTCCTTCCTGTGCCAGTTCATCGTTATATTCCTGAAAGTCACGATTTGCACCCTAGTGAGAGGTGGTAGCCTTCTATCCTTTGTCAGGAATCACTGCTACTGCCTACTTGAATCGGTACAATTCGTTTACGGCTATCGGTTCATACTGACGAAAGGAATAGCCGATTGTATGGTCCAAGCGGGAAGGTAAGCTGTTGATGAATATTGAACATGAAAATTAATCTCTGCCCCCCCCCTCTCTCTCTCTCTCTCTCTCTCTCTCTCTCTGGCCAGAGGGAGGGGGAAGGGTGGAGGGTGGTAATGGCGATAGGGGTTGGGGGAAAGGAAAGGGACACGGGTGGAGAGAACTGCTCTTCTGAAATCACCACCAGATTTTTTTTCTTGGATCATCGTTATAATCCCATTACACATCATTACTCTTGTTCAAAAACTCAAGGAAAGGTGTAGCTGAAAAGGATAAAGACGCCAGATACACCATTCTCTTAAGAAACAATTATAAAACTCGCTGTGCATCGTCTCTTCATTTAATGTGTTGGTACATTTTTGAAATTCCACAAAGGATGCATAAAGGTGAGGTGCATGAAGTATTAGATACAGCGATAATCATGCATTCTCAACAAACAGTGTATGCGAACACATACACACACACAAACACACGCGCGCGCGCGCGCACACACACACACACACATACGCACACACGCGCGCGCGCGCGCGCACATTCTCCCCACCTCTTTTCTCGTCTTCCCTCCTCCACCTCTCCTTTCTTCCTCCCCTCTTCCAACCTTCCATCCATCCATCCTTACCGTGCTAGTCAGGAAGCCATTTTCATCGACACTGTGCACGGACACCAGGTCAGACTGCATGGACAGGCACGTGCGGCGCGCCTCGTACCACGTCTGTCGAGCTGTGGGTCCGTCCTCCGGACTGAAGAAATAGCACTGACCGCCGAAATACACCCACGAGTCGTTCTGACACATGGACCCTATGCAGACAGAGACGATAGGATATTGCATCAGGTGAAATGACTTCTTGATGCGCACCAATCGCCAGGAAGTTCAAAGAATCTGGCAGATCGCGCAGCCTGACTCACGTGGTATACACACAACCAAAAAAAGAAGAGATTAAAAACGAAGTTTTAAGTAATCTAGTCCTGTGTTGTACACATAACTGAAAAACAGATTAAAAACGAAGTTTTAAGTAATCTAGCCCTGTGTTACACACATAACCAAAAAAGAGATTAAAGACGAAGTTATAAGTCATCTTGTCCCTGATTATTCAGCTTCTTTCCACGTAAAAAATCCACTTGGTCTTCAATACAAACGAGATCAGTGTATTCTTTATGGGACAGATGTAAGAAAGAACATCCTTTCTCATCATTGATCATCATTACTTTTTTCTCATGCACAATCCATTGTAACATAACGTTCTCCGCAGTTCACTTACTCACAACCACATCACCAGATCCAATGCACTGGGAGTCTTGACTTGCGCTGGAAAAAGGTCAAGTGAAGATGACGCCCGTCTTTCTACTGCAATCTGAGCTACCTTTTATCGTTTTTGGGTCCAGATCATTCCGCAATGTATGCATGCATCATTTGGTACACAAACGTCACGTCAAAACTCAAGACGTTCAAATCTGAATCGATCGATGATGATAACGGTAAGTGAAGTCGAATTGTTTGTGACACATTGTCTGCGTTACAGGCGTACCTTTTCTCACCCATGTTTAAACATTTTCTCTTTCTGGTCGAGCTGTTGAAATTAGACTGTGGCAAAATAGACCCGTTTCAGAAGGAAAAAAAAATCAGAGGAAAATAACGCATGTCTTCCTTTTCTCAGTTTATGGTTCACGCCAACAGTTCTCGAGTCAAATATTTTGCTTGAATCGCATGCCAGAACAACGATCGGGATGATGACTGTCTGCACTACAGGCATGCAGTTTCACATCCATGATTTGGTATTTTCTCTCTCTGATTAAACCGTTAAGCTCTGATGGAATTAAACTGCTTTCAGTGTGCCGACCGTGTCATCTGTCCCGTGAAAACGGCGGGATCACTCTCGCTGAACGCCAGCATTGGATGTAAAGCGCCCCCGGTGCAGTCAGACGAAATGTGGTATTGCTACTGAGCTGCTCCCTTATATACTCCTGCTGTGGCTTTAAGCAGCGCATGAGTGTGTGTGTGTATGTGTGTGTGTGTGTGTGTGTGTGTGTGTGTGTGTGTGTGTATGTGCGCGCGCGCGCGCTTGCGCGTGCATGTATACATGCGTATGTGTGTGTGTGTGTGCGAGCGCGCGTGCGTGTGTTCGTGTGTGTGTGTGTGTGTGTGTGTGTGTGTGTGTGTGTGTGTGTGTGTGTGTGTGTGTGTGCGTGCGCGCGTGCGCGTGTACGTATGTGTGTGTGTGTGTGTGTGTGTGTGTGTGTGTGTGTGTGTGTGTGTGTGTGTGTGTGTGTGTGTGGCGTGTACGCATGTGTGTGTGTGC
>CM031621.1:37244988-37349988 GCA_018398815.1 Conus ventricosus
AGGATGCGTCAAAGGAACCATTACTGTATTAACAGAACAGGATGCGTCAAAAGAACCATTACTGTGTCAACAGAACATGATCCGTCACCTGAAGTGACTTTCCAATACTTCGTGAAGGAGTTGTTGCTGCAGTGAAATCGCTGGAAAGTGGTCAGACTGCAGGCACCGACAGCAAATCTGTATAACTCTTAATACATTGTGGAGAGTCAGTAACAGGTATCCTAATACCATTTGCAAAAACAACAACAACAACAACAACTCTGGTAAACCGGGGCGAGGCCCACAGGTGCTAATCGTCACCCTTTCCTGGAAAGAAAATATTCAACACCGCCAGAACTACTGCACTATCAGTTTGATCAGCCGCGCCATCAAATTAATCTTAAAATTCATTCTGAACAGAGCACAGCATATGCAGATTACCCTCTAGCTGAATGGACGTGAGACGTGCCTCCAAGCCATGGAAATGAGGTGTTGCCACAAGACAGTAAGCATGAGATGTATTGATCACACGAGCAATGAACAAGCGCGTCAAACCATCAAGCACCACGTCGGATCACATGCAGATCCTCTGGCATTGGTTCAGAACGGCCCTGTAACCGATCAAACGGCCTCGCTGAAACGACGCTCCGGGAACTGTTTGAAGGAGAAGAACAGAGAGGGAGACAGAACAAAAAGATGAACAGACTTGAGCTGCAGAATGGACGAGGAAAATAGGCACAGAGACCTAGGCCTGGGCACACCATCTGATGAGCTGTTCTTCAGCGTGCTGCCCCAATGACTCCCCGCTGAGTTCAGTGAGAACCAAGTTCCTGGTGGAGAGAAAAACTCACGGATGAAGGTAAGGTAAGGTAAGGTAAGGTCATGTTGCTTGTAGCCCAGCCGACCGCAAAGGGCCATATCGGATGAAGGTAAAGCGGAAGCTGTTCCATGGTACCCATAACAACTTGTGTTTATTATACTAGATGTTGCGTATCATTACTGGATGTCTTTAAATCATCCCAAAATGTGACGATTCCTGTTGGAAATCTTAAATAAATCTACAAATTCATACAACCCGGTGGTCAGTCTGTAAAGAGAGAGAGAGTATATACATGTTATGTGTGCGTGTGTGTGGCGCGCGTGTGTATATGTGTGTGTGTGCATGTAAATGCGCGTGTATGTGTGTGTGCGTGTGTATGCGAGTGCATGCGTGCGTGCATGTGTGTGTATGTGTGAGTGATTGTGTGTGTGTGTGTGTGTGTGTGTGTGTGTGTGTGTGTGTGTGTGTGTGTGTGTGTGTGTGTGTGTGTGAGTAAGAGTGAGCCTGAATATAGATCATATACGCAAAAACAAATTCTTATTGAATAAGGATTGTTTGTCAAAATATTACAAATGCCTTTAAACGTAACAACTAAATGACATGATCAACTTTTTATGACTGCTGAGATCATCCACAAAAAAAGATGAAAAGTCACTTCCGTTTCAACAGAGAACTAGCGAAATTAGGTCACAGAATACACGAGGACACAGCTATCAAAATCCCTTAACATTTGTTTTCCCTTCCAACAAATAATCGATGAGAACAGCTCGTGTGATACATGACAACACAGCCATCGTTGTTCATGACGCCCTTTCCCTTCCGACAGAGAACCAGTGAGATGAGCCCACGTGATACACGACAACACAATCGTCGCCGTTCATCACTTTCCCCCTCCTTTTCAACAGACAACCAATGAGATGAGCTCACGTGATACATGACGACGCAGTCCTCGTTGTGCATGTTGTTGGGCTCGTGCTTGTTCCACTGGGTGTAGGTCACGAGGCTGTTGTCGGTCCACATGAAGCTGCCCTCTTGAAACTGGTCGTTCAGACCTGTCCAGCCCTGACCGTTATACCCTGTCATCAATTGATTCAATTAGAACCTGTCGGTAATTAAATCAATCAGTTGGTTAAAAGGATGCTTCTTCCTCCGGTGTGTTGTTGTTCGCTGTCCACCCTCACTGACTGTATGTTAAAATAATTGATAAATCATAATCGATAAATCAATATGTAGAAACAACCAAAAGCATCCGCATTGTCACTGTTTTAACAAGTACACTACAAATCACAGGACGATATACTACAATACGCAACTAAAACGACAAAAAAGATCAAATGCGATACAAATCTAAAACAACAGAACACAATACCGTGCAGCCCAATACAACACAATACAATACAATAAAATACAACACAACACAATACATTGCAATGCAGCACAACATGATACAGTAAAACATTGACAATTTAAAAAAAAAAAAACACGGCATAAAGCAACTCAACGCAAAGCGCCATACCGCACGCCTCTCTTGGAAAGAGGCTGAAGACAAAAGCTTTCTCGGTATCACCAGGCCACACACACTACACTACACTACACACACACACACACACACACACACACACACACACACACACACACACACACCTGGGGATGTGGCTGTAACGTGCTTGTTCTTGCCATCACCACACCACAGAATACTGCATTTCACAACATGCTCACCCCTAAGATAGCGGTTAAAGACACATCCGTTTTTACGATCACCACACCACACAATACCTTACATCACACCACACCAGAACATACTTGGCCTGAGTAAAGTCCAAATACGTGCTTATTCTTGCCATCACCACACCACAGAATACCAAACAATACTCACTCGCAGGTAGAGGCTACAGACGTAATTACTCTTGCCGTCACCACACCACACCATACCTCACTCCACCCACACCACAACATATTTATCTTGAGGATGGAGACTTAGACCTAATCCTTTTTTTTTTTTTTTGGGGGGGGGGGGGGGGGGGGGGGGGCATCGCCCCACTACACAATACCACACACCACATAACACCACAACATACTCCGATTTGGAGGCTAAAGACGCACTTGTGCTCGCCATACTAAACAAAACCACACACCACACCAAACCAATATATATATATATATATATATATATATATATATATATAAAACTTAATTGTTCAGCACTACTTAATTGTTCAGCATCTATATATATATATATAATATATATATTATATATATATATATATATATTATATATATATATATATATATATAACACACATACCACCCTGACGTAGCGGCTGAAGACGTACTTGTTCTCGTCATTGCCACGCCACAAAATACCACACACCACACCAAACCACAGACACTCACCTCGGCATCACCGAACCACACACTACTGCACACTACACCCATGCCACAACACACATCTGAGAAAGAGGCTGAAGATCAATTGTTTGGGGGGCATCACTACACCTCAGCAGACAACGCACTCGCCCCTGGGAAAGAGCCTCAATCCGCATGTGCTCTTGGCAGCACCACTCTGTACGATACTGCACACCATACCGCCATACCCCTGCAAACCCGCCTCGTGGAAGGAGGCTGAAGACGACCTTGTTTCGGGGATTTCTGCCATGCCATACACCAGACCATACAACACTCACATATCTCTGGGGAGAAGACTAAAGTGAGCTTGTACTCCTCACCTCCACCCCACACCACACGCCACACCGCACTACAACATCACAACACGCTCACCTCTGGCTGAGGACATATACTTATATCCTGCATCACCACACCAATCAGTAAACCTGCGCACATAACCGCCGCGCCTTGTCACGCAACACCGCACACCGCACCACACCACGCCACTCTCACCTCTGGGGAACAGACAGACGGACTTGTTTCTCGGCGTTGCTGTGGATGGAGGCCAGGGCACCTCCCACTGACGGCAGCGGGAGGACGCAGTCTTCCAGTCGATATGGCTCACGCGCCCGAACACGTAGCAGTTACCGTTGAACCCTTCCCAACCGCGCGGAACACCCCACGTCTTGCCCTCTGAAAATCCCAGTCTTTTAATGAGGCAGGGAACAGTAAACGGTAGATGACAAACGAGTGGGGCAACTCTTGCTCCCACGATGAAATAATTACAGGGCCGCAACTCAGACGAACGCTGTTTTCGACGCCAATCTAACAAAAATGAGCGAACCCTTGGGGTGTCTCCTTGTTTGTTCTGTGTGCTCTGTATTGTCATTTGTTCTATGCGACTTGTCGTCGTAAGCAGCATTCGTTTAGAGACCATGATGGGACCTGGAATTATTTCATCGTGGTTGCAAGAGTTATCCCACTTGTTTGCTGCATCTGAAAGTCCAGTCAAACGTCTTGTGAATCATGCAGCTGATTGATTATGGAAGAGGTTTTGTGGAGGGGTGTAACAACTGAATGTAAGTACACGGGGTGGAAGGTGGGGTAGGGGTGAGGCGTGGATGGGGTAAGCATTCATCACAATGAAGGGTGTGAGACAGAACGAAAACTGTGTGCACATTCCTGACCGTTGCCTAAGAGTTGTAGGGCTTGGCCGGCTGTTGAAATGCTTCAAGAGCGCTTTAGGGCAAACGAAAAATAATGAGAACGGTTTTCTTTACTTACCTCACCTTTTCATGAGAGAGAGGGAGGGAAGGAGGCAGAGTGAGAGACAGAGAGAGAGAAGTTGTGTGTATGTGCGTGCGTGCATGCGCGTGCGCGGCGTGTGTGTGTGTGTGCGTGCTTGCGTACGTGCGTTGTGGCGTACGTGTGTGTGTGTGTGTGTGTGTGTGTGTGTGTGTGTGTGTCTGTGTGTGTCTGTGTGTGCGCATGCGTGCGAGAGAACTATAAAACCTTCATTCTGGCTCACTTTCGCCCTCACACAGTTTTCGGGCGAAAGTGACCCAGAATGAAGGTTTTATAGTTCTCTGACAAGTAAGACTTCAATAACCAAAAAATAACGATTATCTACAAAAAACATACTGTGCAGGGTTATCCGTTTTAATACTAATTACTAAAGTTTTCAGAGAGTAGCGTAGGGGAAAGTAGCCGTGGCTGAACACGCCCATAGAGTAACGTAGGGGAAAAGCAGCCGTGGCTGAACGCGCCCAGATACAAAGGGTGGTGCACTAGGCTATCCGATTACTTACCGATTAACGGTGTGTTAATTACAGCGTGGGGAGCAGAGAGAGAGGCGCAGCCAAAGCCTGTTAAGGTCAAGTTGCCCTTAGAGCAACTGTGTGGCGAAGGATTGCTTGTGGGTTTTAATAATTATTTTCATTTAGACACGGAGAGAGACCAGTTTGGAGCCATAGACATACGTGTTCTGCGTTTCACAAAATACGTGCGTATGCGCGCACACACACACACACACACACACACACACACACACAAAACACACGAACACACACACACACACTATTTATTAGTTCTCTGCATGTCTTCCACCGAAAGCCGGGTTTGACAAAGTGTTTCTTTCTGCTGTACAGTTATCTATAATAAATAGTGTCTGCGTTTTAAGTTAGCCGGTCGCTCAGCCTGCTGACAAACTGTGAGGCCAAAAAATCAATACCGCCACCCATCCTCCCCCTCTTTTCCCCTCCTCTTCACCCCACTCCCTCCCGCCCAGCCTGCCACATTACAACATATGACATCAGCCTTCTAGAACCCTTCACATCCGTTCCCACGGCTGAACTTGGAAGAGGTCGGCTCCTCTTTTCAGTACTGTCAACTCTGTCAGGGCGGGTGTCAACGACCCTGCTCTGCCACGTCAACACTACCGCAGCCCGACCAAGCAGCGAGGGGGTTACATTTAAGCATAGGCTTACAGGCGCTCACAGGGCCCACACATTCTTTACTGACCCCCGGGATAGCAGGACGCTTTTACTGTGCTGTGTACTGTGCTTGGTGTGTTTCTAAAAAATGGCCTACCCGGTTTTACTGAAGAGCAGGCTCTCCCCTTTAAAGACCACAAGTTTTACTTTGACTGCATGTTAGAGTATTTGTCAAAAAAAGAATCGGTGAAGCATGTTTGTTCCCGCCGAAACCCGAAAAGAAGTATTGCTTTCCTAGAGGGTGGAGAAAAAAAAAAAAGTGAACCGACTGCTTGGAAATGAACGACTATCTTCAGGTTTGTTGGTTCAAGGAAATGAAAATGACTTTTAAACGAACAAGATGAGGCCAATTAAAATAAGTGTTTAATGTTGATGAGATGCTTCCTTTTTTAAAAGCGGCGCTATGTTGTAAAACAAAATAAAAGCAAAAAAAATTCATCACGCGTTGATTGTTGGACGCGGGGCTTGAGACAGTTTAAAGCCATGTTGAAAGAGCAAAAACGCATCAACATGGCGTTCATTTCTTCAGGCGCAGGTGGGCATGTCTGATTCATATGCTAGAAAACTTTTTCCCGCTTCAATATGTTTTTACCACTATCCTAAATTCATAAGCTGGGGATTAGCATTGCTGAACTGTATATCAAACGTCAAAGTATTATTAAACTTATGCAACTGGATAACGATTTTCGAATGTTCTGGCAAGAATAGATAGGGTTAGGCAGGTCTTAGTACCTTTCTACCAGTATGGAGAGGAGTAGTGTGTAGCCAGCACACTCCATATAAATGCTCCAAATATCAATGACGGATGTACTACTACTGGCGATTAAGGGGCCGCCATAAAAGCTCGGCTACAGCAGTAACTGCTGTAAACTCTGCAAAGCCAGTTGCAAGCCTGGTTGAGAAAAAGAGGAGCACAGCAGCGACTAGGTGTAAAACGTTCCTGTAAGAACGTTTGACTGCAAAGCGCAGCAGTAAACTAGGTCAAACGTTTGGGCCTAGTTGTGGCCTTCAGTCACAAAGAAAGTGGCCCCCAGTTTACTTTGAGGCACTTGACACCTTCACCCCCAAGTCACCCCAAGTCACCCCCAGTCACCCCAAGCCCTTTTAATTAAGTTCTTGATTAAGTTCCCCAAGCCCTTTAAATTTAAAAGTTTTAATTAAGTCACCCCAAGTTCTTAATTAAGTTTTTAATTAAGTTCTCAATTAAGTTACTTTCAAGTTCTTAATAAGTTCTTGATTAAGTTACCCCAAGTCCTTAATTAATTTTTTTAATTAAATCACCCAAGTTCTTAAATTAAGTTCTTAATTAATTTACATCAAGTTCTTAAAAAGTTCTTGATTAAGCATCCTCAAGTCATCCTCTAAGTACAACCAAGTTCTATTCAGTTATCTTATAATTATAAAAAAAAAATACAATCTATGTTTTTATCTTAAATAGTAGATGTCTAATATATACACACAGCCTCAAAAAACGCGTCATCGTTGAGGATGTCTTGCTCAGCGTCTTTGGCGTGTAATTGGTCAGCATAGATCTTAATGATTCTTACATCCTAAGCACCCGCATTGATTCCCAATTCTGGTCTATGGAAATTGTCTTTTATAGCCTCCATGTCTTTATTTATTGACACCACATTTTATAAACGCATGTTCAAATTTTTATTAAAAAATTTTTTAAATTTAAGTTTTAAAATATTTTTCCCATCTGAAAGGATAAAAATGATCTTTTGTTTTGGCGGTGCTGGCGTGCTGTTGTTTTTTGTATTTAGCGGTTCAGATTTTTTTGATTGTTTTTGTTTCTGTTGCCATTGTGTATATATTTTATACCGTATAAACCGCCCCCCACAGCAGCAAGGGCCCAAAAATGGCAACAGTTTTAAGTTCAATATACCATGAAGACTTTGGTGCTGTAGGCCTTGAATCACATGGAGTTTTTATAGCTGGCTTTTAAAATCAACTTGTTTGGCTTTGGCGTGTTAGTTTTCATTAGGGTTATATTCTGTAACTTAATTTTTTTTGTCTGTTCCACTCTGCTAATTTTCTTTCCCTGCTTTAACACGCCCAGGATGAGGATGCTTTTCAATGGTCTCCACCGATTCAGTGTTTTCTGCTGATTTTCTGGCTTGGTTACTTTCTCCACCTGATTCAGTGTTTTCGATTTGCTGATTTTCCGGCTCGGTCATTTTAAAGGGGAAAATAAAATCTATATGTTTTAAAAAGTTTTTTAATCCTATGATTAATGGCGATAAAAATTTGTTCCAAATCTTTTAGTATAAATCACATCCTAGAGACTCTAATGACTTTGTTAAAACGGATCTTGCTTTTAAATCATAACGTAAGATTTGTTCAGAATCAATGGGAGCAAATCTACTGACTAGTTTAGTGTACAAACTAGAACCGTTTGCCCAACGCTTTTTACCATTCTCGACCCCAACTGCGCTCAAAACCTGTTATGATACTTTATAATGTCTTGTGGCGAATTGTTGAATCTGTTCAATGCTGAATTCAGTTCCGAGGAACTGTTTTGTTTTTCCACATGCTGCCAAAGAATACAACCTTTCCTTTTTGGGCATAATAGCTTGGTCATCAACTTGATCATTCATAAGTCAGGAAGGTTTAGGCTGCCTTGTAGCTTTTTGTAGATCATCACTGTTCAGGGTTTTTTATTAATTATAAATTATTTTATTTTCTAAAAAAAGCACCGAAAAAACTGTTGCCAACCTTGTATACCATTCTGCTGTTATGGAGGTCAAGTGTAGGATACTCAAATGCTTGGGTAAAAGCCTGTTAAGAATTAACCCAGCAGATCTTGGCAAACTAGACTTTGAGGATTAAAGCAAAGCTAATTGCTATCATTGCAGCTTCGTTTGTACGAAGATTTTCTAGTTAAGCAAGGAAAATTTTCCGGACAATTTTAAATATGTAAGAAAAAATACATTTATAAAATGGCTTCACTCGTAATGATGAAGGCGGCGCTGTGGTTAATGCGCTCGCTTTTTGCGGAAGTAATTTACGCGTTTAGTAAAACTACGGGATGAAAGCCGAGAGAAAAAGACTTAACAAAGCTGTGGAGCAACTAGCTGCAGCACAAGATCACTATGAAAAGCAGAGAATTGAGCAGTTAGATTTTATTAATAACACACTGAAAAAACAGGGGCATGCAGCTTACACATTTAAAAATGTTGACGGCAATAAAACAATATAATCTAGTAACGGGCAAACCAAACGAGACATTACCCCCCCCAAAATTAGCGACTTTTATCATCCATCAGAAAAACAAAAGATGCAAGAAATTGGGTTATTGTCTTTGGTATGACCGTTGTGTATTTTGTTGGGAATAATATTGGGTGAATAAAATGAACAAAATTTATTTTCGCCCCAAAGGATATTGGGGAAAGGGCATCCAGCAATTAAAAAGCTAGCCAAGCGGCAGGAGTCAGTGAACACAGCGAAGGAATGGTTATCTAAACAAGCGATCTGGCAAATTTATTTACCAGCGCCTAGACAAATACAGAGACCACACTTTGTGAACACAACTCCAAACGACACCATCAAAAGGGCCTTCTATATTTAAACCCCCTGATACGATTAGACGAAAAAGATTTAAGTACGCACTTACAGTCATTGACGTAGCTTTAAGATACAAAGATGCGGAACCATTAACACAAAAGAGTGGGTTCTGCTGTTGCTGTTGCTATACAACTAATATATCAACGAGGGCCCGCTAACTTATCCTCGCATGATTCAAGTCGATGATGGAAAAGAATTTAAAGGCCAAGTGAATCAATTATTGTTTAAACAAAAGAGTTACCATTTTAAAAAAAGGCATTCCGGGTGTTCAAAAGATCACAGGCTTTGGTTGAAAAACTTTAACAAACAGTTACTGAAAGACTTTTTTCCTACCAGTATCACAGAGAGCTGATTGACAATTCTCGCAACACAGAATGGGTTAGAAGACTGCCCTCAGTTTTGCGCGCATTGAATAATGAAGAATTTAAAGGTTCAAAAACCCGTACAAGCAACAAAAGAAAAACAATAAATGTTGCTGAAGACTCCAGTACACCCAGCAAACTATTACCGTTTGGTTTGAAAGTAAGGTACCTTTATTTACCGGGGGGAAGCGGAGAGGGGGGCACTCGCATCAGGGAACTGATCCCGGGTTTTGGGGTGTTTATCCATATGAAATAAAAAGAATTTAAAAATGAATCGCCCGTGTATTTATTTACGAGAAACTGGACCACAAAAACAACCAGCTCCTCAAAGATCTTTTGTGAAGGAAGAACTGCAGATAATCCCACCAGACACAGTTCCGCTTTAATTAATTTACGTAAATATATTTGAGTTTAAAATGGAAGCTCAGAAGGAAGTGCAGAACGAAACAAGAATGGTAAAGGAAGAGACCTTGAAAATGATTTCGGGAATTTATTTCATGCGTTATGCTATTAAGGAAACATTTTCGGGGATTAAAACAATGCATGCTAAATCATCCAGATCACCTACAATCCAAAAAACCAAATTGGGAAAAAGAATATCTTGAATTATAAAAAAATTCGAAGCATCAAGCAAACATGAGAAAAGATTTAAATGAATTTGGGTGAAGCTATGATTGATCTTATAACAAAGTTGATGAAAAAAAAATAAACCCTCCTGTTTATGCGGTCCTCCCAGTGCCCAATTGCATATGAAAACTTGGATTAACAAACACCCGTTTTGTGTTTGGGTTTTATCTAATGACTTCTTTGTTACAACTGTTGGGGTTGATCTCATGTAGATTAGATCGTAGTTTTACGTTGTCATGATTTAAAAGTCTTATTGCCAAACAATGCTTCTTTGTAGTTGTCATGGTGATATGTTTGAACTGCACAACCACTGCGAGATATTCCCTTTGCTTTCTTTGTTTCTCCTGGTTCGAATACTGTACATTTTTGACCTTAACCCAATAAACTCCTTAATCAAACCCCCCCGGGTAATTTTATCCTTCATTTTTTCCTTAAAACCTTCTTTGTTAGTAATTGAAAGTTAAAGGCGAGTCTTTAGGGTAATCAGATGTATCATACCATCCCGCATGAAACCCTTTTGCCACTTCGGTTTCCATGTCTTTATAGATGTCTTCAGTAGGGATATCTATAACAAAACTATCTGTTTTCTGTGTAAAGTTTCTTGGACTCTGGATTTTCACGGGTTTAAAGTATCATAAAGAAATTCTAACATTAAAAGCTTTGATAATTCAAAACGGTAAACCCGATAAAAACAGGTTTGTCCAATTTGACTTTCTTTTTTTCAATCATTATTTCCAAAAAGGTGATCATGAAATTTTCTGAAGTCCTGATTTAAATTTGGTTTTGAAGTCAGCTTAATTGCTTCGTTCTCTCTGGTGACTAATCTAACTTCTTTACGCTTGTGCGGATTCTCCATAGTCTTTCCAAAACAGCTGTGTTCATCAGCTTGGAAAAAGTCTTTTTCTGAAGCATCTGCGGATTTTTGGGTTTTGAGATCAGTGTTCATTTATGATGTATGGGTTTTATTTAACTGTTCTTGATCAAAGCAATTATGCGATGAACTGCTGGGCAACTTCAAACCATGTCTTAAATAAAATTGTTTGAAGTCGTAATTTACAGACATAATTTTTTTTGCCCCGAAAATTAGGGACAAGTTTAGGCGGCTTCTGTTGGATTCATCTTTAGACTTTCTGCTGCTAATGGGTAGTCATTATGCGGTCATGGAGTTCATGAGGATATTCTAAATCAACTTCTTGAATGAAACCACGCTGCTGATCAGGCGTTAAACTGCCCAACCCCTTTAATGCCCTTTGAAAAATTATTCGGATCGCCGCCTGTGTACATTTTAAAGTTACGTAATGGAAGTGATTGCGCCATTGCCCATCCATACAGATTGTTTGCATCTAAATACATAAGATAGTTAGACCTTTTACTGGGATCATAATCGTCTCTAAGTATTTGTTGTTTGCTTTACAGTAATGATGCGACGCCATACTAATTCCTCCGCGCAATCCGTTTTCAATCATCTGAATCATTGGTAGGTCAGACAATAAATCAATCTGTACTCCAGTAAACTTTAAGAAAGCATCCCAACTCATCCCGGGCGCAGAAATGTAATGCGGGGATCCAGGCTATAATGTTTCATGCAGGTCTTTCTGTAATTTTCAAAAATATCCGCCAACAAACATGTATCAGCATCATGTAGGAGTCATTGATAGTCTCCCATCGTTTTACAATCTAACTTCTGCCACGCATCTTGTGCATGCTGGTAATCAGAATCACTGACGTCCTTTCTCTGAGACTAGAAAGAGAACGCGCCTTTAGGTGGAAGTGTATCTTCGTCAAACCTTTCCCAAACTGTTCATGTACTCATAAGGATAAACGCCCTTTCTAACGAGAGTTGGGTCAAAATATTCTTCTGTTATTGGGCAGGACTTTAAGGGCATAGCCAGTGACTCTAATGAACCCATCATGTGTTGCATAGAGTCATAAAAAGACATGTTATTTAGATTAAAGCACATGTACTTTTCTGATGACTGTTGCAATGCATGACACCCTGAAGGCATCGTCCACTGCTTTCATTATAGATGAGAGTCGTAACCTCGCAAGTTATGAAAGAATACAGGCAGCTTCCATGTCTTAGGATCAAACTTTAGTTGAAGGTTGCATTTACTGTGTGCTGCTCCTCTAAACTTTCCACTAATGTGATCATGGTCTCTTACTGTCGGATTGGCTTCCTCACGAGTTCTAAACCACAAATCCAACAGTGAGTGGCTGCGTCATACTGTTCTTGGTCTTCAGGCGTCATCATGATTATCAGATAAATTCAGATTATTAGAACAGTCATTACGCACTTGCTGCATGCGTTTTAAGAAGTATTCTGCAGCATTAGGCCCTCTATATAATTCTGGCGTTGAATGAGCGCCATCCGACCTAACAATAATGAGGCAATGAACAAATCTGATGATTACTCATTAAGACTGTTTTTCGAGTTTTTGTGGCGCTGGCCCTTCATAAGGAACAATAAGCGACTCAAAGTCTGCGTAACAACATATGGAGAATTTTGCATCGTTTCCAGTTCTTAAAACTAACTTACTGCCTTCTGGGGGCGTAATTAGTTCTGTATTACAGTCAACTGGGCCAATACAATGTTTCTTATGTTCGCTTGCGGCTTGAACAGACGGCATTCTTGTTAAACATTTTCTACAGAATTCTTGTTTCCATGATCTTTTGAAGTATGCTTCATTAGTCTACTCATCGTGCGTATCAATGTGTAATGGGGTAGCGGTGAAAACATTAGCAGTAAGTCAACATGATTTTTGTCTGGCTCGCCAATTGTTGGGCTGTTCTTAGACACTCTGATGGGCTGTAGATTTGTTTCTTCATCCCATGTGTAGACATTAACAGTTATTGGTTTGTTTTGTTCTTCAAACTGATCAATGGTATCCACGCTAACAGGAAAGGATATTCCACTAAAGTTAAGATCATTAATGTAATCCCAATAGTTAGACATCCTCTCTGCGTTTTTGCGGATATAATGCAGCCTTGCGAGAACACACCACATAAAACATTTGTTGTCTGTATTTTTTATGTTTAGAACTGCTTTTTTTGCAACTAATGCTGGAGGGTAGTGGAATGTAAGACCTGCCTACAATCGGTGTATACTTAGACTGTTTTAATCTGATCTCTAAGACTTCGCCCTCTGACCAACCAGAGCCTCTCATTTTGGCTTCTTCGGCGGCTACATCAAACTGTGTAAGCAGTTCGTCTGCCCAACAGGTGTTAAGTCATTATGAGAAAGAATAGTCTGCTGTTTAGTTGAGACCCAGACTTCTAGGTTTCTTCATTATTGTTACATAGTCGATTAAAACAGCTAACATTACTTTTAACTGGCGGGTCTATGTTAGTTTACTTGGAACTTGAGAAATAGCATGTACAACGCTTGCCCGCACGTTTGCTGGATCAATGACTTCTAAATCAATATCATTTAAAGTCTTGACAAACGCTCTTTCATCGAGCATCCCTTCAACAATTCGTCTGGTCCTTCATATAACTTAGCCATGTTGAGTTTCTTTTCTAACTCAAAATATTTATTTAAATTAAAAAAAAAAAATTAATCAGAATCAATATCGACGGACTTTTTACGCTTGGACTCATAAACTAAAGTATAAACACCTTTTGGTGTTGTTAATGTGAGCTGTTTAGAACAGAGTTTAATGTTTCGTTTACTTTTTTTAGCATTCCTTTTTATCTGCTCGGGGTCTGGCTGTTGAGAAAAACTTGTCCTCGCCTTTCTTTGAAGATCAAATTTTGTCTTTTGTAGTCATCAAAATCGGCCTGTAAACGATTAAATTCTTTCATCCGTGATGTTTGAGTCAGCTAGTGCTTTATTTATTGTCAGTTTGAACGAGCTATAGTTTAGCTGTTATTAGTTGAACCATAGCTGTGTGCTTTTGGAGTTTAGTTTTTATTTTTTGCCAGCAGACCTAGGCTAATGAACACACACCGAGAGCTAAAGACAAACCTCCTAGAGGTAAAGCCGCGGGGTGCGCCTATGGCCCGTTGCTAAAAGACCAACACTCGTTCCTGCTGATAGAGCGCTTATAGTTGATGTTCAGTATTACATAAGTAACAGCATTAAAGGCAGCAGAATACCTTCGTTTGGTTTTTGCTGTATTTTGAAAGGTCTTGCTCTAGTTTTTGTTGCATTTGTGTATGTTTGTTAATCTGAAGGTTTTTATGTTAGGGCTTTCTACTATCCCTTCTTTTGGCGACTCTGGCGCTGTAGGCACATTTGGAATAACCTGAACAGACATGCTTTTTAAAAATGAAAAAATAATTTAGTAATGTATATCTTTTAATCTGTTTTCTTGAATTATTCAGCTGCGCATCATATTAAAAACAAAATGTACATTAAGCGGTTTATCGGCTTCTTCTTCTTTATCAATTTGAATGTTTATTACGTCTCTCCAGTTCTCCCGCTTCCATGCAACTGATTATCCTCTGTTGACCTTAGGTCAATCATAAACCGTATTTCGTTGTTAAATAATCATCAAGCTAACAATTGTGAAGATGTAAATCTTTAGACACAAGGTCAACTGTTGGATTTCTACACCTCCGCCTCCAAACAGTTTTCTTATTTCATCAAAATGCTGATAAGGTTTAAGCCCGCTAGCGTAGATTTGGTTAGGACTACCCTCAATCGAAATTGTACTTTCGTTATTTTAGGATTAATAAACTTTCACTTCCTCTTTTGAACGGTTCTTCATCTTCGCACAGCAATAAAATACCTTTAAGCGATCTTGCTGCGACACTAAAACTAAAATTCCATATAGATCTGCCCTGCTTCTGGGATATGTTGTATGATGAATCACTCTTTCGTAATATATTGCTAATTTTAACTTATATTTGTTGCTCAATCAGCCTTGCTAGTGAGGGTTGCTAACAACGTCAAACTCTAACGAGATGTCAGAAATGCTGTACTTTGCTTCGGTGTCTGATGATCTGATAACACGTTTGTATTCATTAAAAGTTAGTTCATATGACAATCTGTCTTTTATGCTCCTTGAAAGTACGGCGCATGCGCTTTTAACAACTCAAAATCTAAGGGGATGGAAAAGCGATTTCGTACGCAAAATTTACTGCTACATACTTTTTGCCGTCTTTAATATCTGCGGCGCCTATTCTATGTTTTAGTGCTTCTTCATTTTCGATTCCTTGAAACGCAAGATCAGCCCTTTCATTCCCGGTTAGCCATAGATCAGATAGGTTAAAAATATGTCTGCATTGTGTAAAGAAAATATTTCTTGCCCCTCAAGTTTTATAGAAATTTTCTTAACGATTGCCGCCCAGATTCTGGACAAATGTCCTGTTTGTGTCTGTTGTTGAAGCGAGTTCTATTTGAAAGTAAGACGCGCAGAGCCTGGCACAATCACTTCATCTGCTCCTAGGTCCGGAAATTTGACAGTAAGAATTTGATCCGCATCAATAGTAGATGGATATTTGGAACAGTATATTCCGCTTTTTTCCCTTCACGCCAAAGGGCTCTTTCAGTCTTCTATGCGGGTCAAGATCGAGCCATATGCTTGTGACATTTTTTTTATAAAACAAAATAAAAAAGTTAATTATTAAAGAAACATGGCAGGCATTGAAGATGAGATTATGATGATTTGATCCTGGAGACGACATGAGTGAAATGACTCCTTTGGTACAACATCGCTCGGGGCTCTCTTTGCGGCGTGAATTAACAGAAAGTAAGGTCGATCATTATACAAAGTTTAGGCCAAGAACCTCCCGAATTTATAGACCCTAATGATTTTGAAGTAAAAGATGACCATTTGTTTGTGAGGAGCGACCAAGACAACTTGTTCAGCTTACATCTAAACCAGACTCATCAAAGTTTTTAAAAAAGAGTACAATTAGACAAAGGCTCAGTGTGAGCGATCAAAATCGCTTGGATTACTAAACCAAAATTAGATAAGGATGCAGTTGCTAACTTCAAAACACACTACAAGAACTCCAACAGATAACCAATGCAAAACTTGGAACTTAAAGAATTAAATCATCGGCAGACGAATTAATAAATGCAATAGAAGCAGAAACCAGTTTTTTCAGAAGAAACAGCATTAAAGACTATACATGACTCACGCTACCCATGCGAGAAATAGCAGCCCTTGATCATGCTTTAAGAACCATTAGAGGCGAATTAACAAACAATTTAGCAAAACTGGGTGAAATAGATGAGCATATAAAAAGAGAAAAAGAAAAACTCGTTGAGGTGATGACGCCAACTTGGGTCTGATATTAAAGAAAGAATAACCAAAGACTAAAAGATCTTGAACAAGAAAGATCAGCAAGACTAGAAGCGTTGTCTACTAACGAGAACAATTACGAACTCAAGTGAGCAGAATAAGAGAAACTATCCAAAGAATTTTATATGAAGACACAACGCTAGCAGAAAGAATAAGACACTGTTTAGAGAGCAAGGAGTCACATTAGCAAGCGTTATAACGGCCTTAGGATTTGCAATAAGTACACTGGTGTTGGCTATTACAGGCGGCAGTGGTCAAAGCCAGTGCCTCCACCACCATCGCCTCCATCGCCGCCTGATAAATCATGGGTAAAAAAACGCTTGATCATCTTGCGGATTTATTAAAAAATTAGCCAGTAAAGCTATAGACTCTTTACCGGGTATATTAGGGGGTGTTGTTAGCTGGCTTTTGTCTACTGCAAGCAAAGTAGTTGGCTTTATGGCCGAGCACTTATGGACATTAGTTCTCTTAATAGTTGGGTTAATTTTTAGTAAGATAAAGACCAAGTATCCTAGGCCAGTTAATCAAAGAACAAGCGCTGTCTTTTCATATTCATGGTCATCGCGAACAGAGTCCACGTCTTCAACGGTCTTCGGGCTTTGGGCCACGGGGATTGGATGACTTATTCTTGGGGGGTCATCTTGTTTTTTTACTGCTTGCAATATTACTGGCTCAGAATTTATGTCGTTTTGTCCAACCTTCTGTTCATTTCCTGCAACAAGAATTTCATTGTTGTAGTTCATTATTGTTCCTACCTGGAGTCTAAGGTCAGAAGGTAGCATGTATAAACCAGTGCCAACAGCAAAGTCTACTTTTGATCTTGCGTATTGTAAAACATCTTGGTACCTTTTTATACTTGAGGTAAATCAACTGTAGAATTAATGGCGTCCTCTAAATTTGCTAGTATTGTTTTTGTGCATCAAGCCAGTAGAAGGATCAGTTATGCTCGATCTTGCCTGTGCTTGTGAACCTAGCAAACACCAACGTAAGTACGAATAGAGTCATTTATTCGTTCTATTCCTGCTTTAGTTAGGCCCTTAGAAGTGTCTAAGATAAATGTTGTCCATGCTGTTTTATGCTCTTGCTCTATGGACCCGAGGTGAACAGCTGTGCTGAAGAGAAAGATGTGTAAGGAGGATTCCAGTCATAGTTATATTTTCTGTGCACGCCCCAATAATAAGGGGTGCCTAAGCCATGATTAAGATCCGACTTTTGTCTAAAGTCTGTTTGATGTTAATATTGAATTCGTTACAGATTCTTTCAAAAGCCTTCATGTCTATTCTGTTGCTGAATGGATTAACGGTTTGTCATTTGGTAATGGCGCGTGCAGTTCAGTCAAAATACGTCTGAAGGTGTAATAGAAATGAAATCTATACACTGACCTAACCAAAGGATTAGGATGATTTAAGTGATCAGCATACGACACTCCACACCCAGTTGTTGCACAAAACACAGCAAAGTTTAACTGGTTCTGATAAAACTGCATCGGATGACTAAACCACACTTTTGCGATGTAGTCTTTTTTAACAGGGGGGTTAAGATATCTGCTTAATGGAGTACTCACCTTTTATGGAAAAGTGTTAGTCTGGGTCACAGCAATGTCAAGGGTGTCAGTTGTTATATTTTTAAGATCGTAGTGCGGCCCAACAGAATATTTTGCATCAGTATATTTAATGCACTCATTTTATTTCGTTTAAAAAATGTTTGTAACAATAACAAACCCAAGACGTCCTTCGTTTTAGAACATGCTATTGATAACGAATGCGGAACAGAACGGTCGCGCTCCATGAAATATTCTACAAAGTCGTATGGTTTATATAAGCAAAGCCAAGGAGAATAATAAGGTTCTAAAAGTGACAAAACAGGGGCCAAAGTTAGCCAGTTAACAATACCTGATGGTTATTACGGGTTTTGCTCACTAAAAGAAGCAATGAGTAACTTCGACATTACTCTCAAATTAACAATGCAAATCTAAAAACAATGTTAACATTCAAGCTGAAGAAGAGGGGTTTACTATTTCGATAAGAGCTAGCTAAAATGTTAGGCTTTGCAGCTGACAATTATAGATTTAGAGTTACACCAAACAAAACTACTTATGAGGGAGAAAATCCGCTCGATCTTGCATTACATTCATTACTCTATGTTCATTTGGATGAGCTGAGCACTGATGAAAACTTATATGATGGAAGGCCCTCAACTGTTTTAGGAGGTCTTCCATCAGGAAAAGCTGCATATTGCGATTATGAAATTATACAATTCCTAATTTACAGTTTAAAAGATTAGTTTGTGGAAGGGTTGGATCATTTAATATAAAAATTGCAGACAAAGCAGGGAAAGTTGTAAAATGTGATAACCTGCACATTTTTTTGGAAATAAAATAATTAGTTGTACTAAAACATGTCGCGTGGACCAGAAGAACCGGGAGTTACATTTAGCGCCTGTAAGGTGTATAACTTTAGAATTAAAAGACCTTGCAGACGTTGCGGACTTTGAACAGAACGGTGAGATAGGCGCTTTGTATGGTTTTGAGTACACTAAAGATGGTGATTATAAACGTAAAGAGGTTGCCGACAACAAAAATTTCCTAAACTAGAACAACTACGCAATGTAGAAGCAAATAATGCTGGCCAGTATGAATATAAAATAGTTCGAAAACCTGACCTCAAATGGCACTTAGAACCATATTTAGAATGGGACATAAAATTTGAATTCATAAGCCCATTTACATTTTTTAGCCGCAAAAAAAGTTTCAGAAAGCATTCAACTCTGGCCCTTTGCATGTAAGTCTTATGCCGGACGACAATAGTCGGAAAGAGATTGAAATAACGCCGTATGGGAAAAAAACAGTACATCCTCACAGAAAAGAAACAGTTTCAAAGAAAGCTTCTACAAATTACAGTTCTTTCCAAGCAGAAAATTAGGAGACACGTTCACAATAATATTTGAAATTTCTGTCTTTAAAGATGTGGAGGGGATGGGGTTGTGGGTGTTAGTGACGACCTTATAAAAGGAATTAATATTAGCTGGCAAAACTTAGACGTTAAACGCCTTAAAGTTTTCATCGTCGTTCTTCACAATGGTGAGGATATTAAGGTCATAACAACAAGCAGCAAAATCAATGTTGACTTTAAATAGAAACAATCTTACAGAACTGAATTGGATTAATCTTACACATTTAGGTCTCATAGGATTTTATTTTACTGAGCAAGTTCTAAACAGAGAGTATGATAAACATAATAACTGAATTAGATTAAATTCTGTTATAAAAACTATGGTGCAGTTAAACTTTATGACAAAAACCCCCTCATTGTTCATTAATTTGTGGACAAAACTGGTTGTGGAAAAACATATTTTCCTCAACCTGTTACAACAGTTTATCGTTATAATTTTAATCATATTGTGATTTTCTGTCCAACACTTAAATGGAACAAAGCATATCATGATAGAAGGTTTATATGGACAGATGATAACATATTTTTAGTTAATCCAGCAATAAACTGAGTGAATGTCTAGAAACGTTTTTTATATTGTTTGAGGGAACGCAGACACTATTTATTATAGATGACTGTTCGGCAGAAAGAGACATAGTTAAAAAGAGAAACACTTTGTCAAAACTGGCTTTCAGCGGAAGACATGCTGGGATAGTGTGTGGATTTTATGTCAAAAATATAACTCCGTTTTAAAAGACTTTAGAGAACAATTAAAGACTGTAGTTTTATTTCACATGAAAGACAGAGACGCATTTGATGAATGTATGCGTGAAAATGATGTTACTGAAAATGATCAGGAAAAACAAAGGATTAAGCAAAAACTAAAATCTGAAAAGTTTAGTAAATTAGTATTGAAAACGGATAACCCTACACAGTATGTTTGTTTGTTGATAATCGTTATTTTTTGGTTATTGAAGTCTTACTTGTCAGAGAACTATAAAACCTTCATTCTGGGTCACTTTCGCCCGAAAACTGGTTGAGGGCGAAAGTGAGCCAGAATGAAGGTTTTATAGTTCTCTGTGCGTGTGTAATGGAGGCTGTTGAATGGGTCAAACCGATGGTTGCAGACACTTGCCGACCCCCTACCCTCCCCGCCCTCAAACCCACACAAAATCATCTGCTTGCGCAATATTACTTTATCAAATACATGCACTGTCAGAGTGTTTTTTTGTTCGGGCTCGACTGGGTCTTCCCAGAAGCAGCACGAAGCTATACTGTGAACTATGTATACACTATTACTATATCAAAGAAGTGCTATGTTCTCACAGCCTCCGTATCAGAAATGAACCTATAAGCCACCCTGGATCATAGTCCCTCGTAAGTCACGAACTCATGATGGCTTTGATTCACGCCTAACTCGTGTGTTTCTGGTAACAGGTATGTCTTCTTGCACATGCAACGTCCGGTAACTCTGTCCCAGAGAGAAAAGGTTTTGACGAAGAAATAAACTCAAAAACTCCTTCGCAGGTTGTCAAGTTCGCACGGATTTTGTTCACTGCTGGTGTTCTGACCATCAGAAACAGTTCCTCTGACCACTAACACTGTAACAGATGCTGATCGAGCTGAGGCTTTGGTCGTCACATTTCAAGCCAGCTGCTGGCGATGAAGGGGGAGTTCCGCCAGTTACAGCAGTGACTTGAGGGACCGGACTACCCGTGTTTCTCACACAGGTCTCCAGTTGGTCTGAGCAATGGTCTGAGTGATGATGATACCGCTGCAACGGATAGGGGCATCGTTGGTCAAGCCGCTCGGACGAAGGCCGAGCATGCGACCGACGCGTGTTCAGACAGAACACGGCGCTGCATGATTTGTATGATAATTATGATCGTGTACGACGGAGCTGGGTGGTCAGTCCATGATATCAGATTATCGTCTTCGCGTGTGCGCGTTTACGTGCTGGGTTAGGGTCAGGTCCGTGTGTGTGTGTGTGTGTGTGTGTGTGTGTGTGTGTGTGTGTGTGTGTGTGTGTGTGTCAGAGAGTGTGTGTGCGTGTGTGTATGTACGTGTGTGTGCGTGTGTGTATGTACGTGTGTGTGTATGTGTGTGTGTGTGTGTGTGTGTGTTGTGTGTGTGTGTGTGTGTGTGAGAGAGAGAGAGAGAGAGAGAGAGAGAGAGAGAGAGAGAGAGAGAGAGAGAGAGAGAGAGAGAGAGAGAGAGAGAGCGAGCAATCAGTGATCTCACTTAAGTCATACAGTCCGAAATATTCGACGCACTCTGAAAATGAGTGTGTAGAGATCACGGTTTTACGTCAGAAGAGGGCAGACAGTGCGTGAATCATACACATAAACCGTAAATACTGTTAACTGGATGGAAAAGAAAAGAAAAGTTACGACGACATCAACAACAACAACAACAACAGTAAAAACAATAACAATAATAATAATAATACATATGATGGTAATAAAAGTTAGTTGTTGTCGTACCCTGGCTAAAAGACTCCAGGGATCATCCAAACAGCTGAAGCACTTGAACACTATGGTACAAATTCATCAGCTGGGGATGAGAACGTTACGTGTGTGACCGTTTTTGATTACCCCGCCACATGGGCAGCCACACTCCGACGTCGGGGGATTTGGGAGACTGATAATGTTATGCTAGGAGCTTGTCTCAACTGAAGACAATCCCCGCATAACTATGCAGAGCATAACAACATTTTGATGTAGCCTTGGTGTTCTAGCCTATGTCAATTGTAATAATAGTTAAACAACCGCAAAAGTCAAAGAACCGTATAGTGTCTTTAATGTCAGTGACATCGAACAAAAGACACGCCACATGTAATTCAATGGAAAACTTTTCACCAATGAGAAGGGTTCCCATCAATGATATCTAACAAGACATGACACAGGTCCGTAGGCAGAGGTTGGGGTCTGTTTCAAAACAGATTTAAACTGCTTTGGTTGCTGTTACAACGAAGATCAACAATTTCAAAGTTTTGAAATCTTCTTCTAATCAGTCTATTCGTGCCTCTTCCCATCCCCCGCCCTTCTGTGGGGAGGGGGTTGGTGTACAGTGGAGTTGTATCTCCTGTCTCCATCGATAAGGGAAGAGCGTCCATTTTCACATACAATCGAACCGGGGAAAAAAGTTTTCGCGGATGCGCACTCCCTCATTTGCCCTACTGTGCACAATGTGCATGGCTTTTCTGTGCGTCATGCCTAAACAATAAACTAATTTGTCCTTGAAACCAGAAATACAGACCGTTGCACACATTTAGGCCTTCGCATCATGGCCTTAACAATAACTAATTTGTCCTTGAAGCTAGAAGGAAACAGACAACTGCACACATTCTGACCTTACTGAAGTCGGTCATTATGATCGCATGATAAGACGAGATCAATCAAGATGTTTGGGTCGATAAATCTCCGTCCGTCCGGGCCTACGAGTTGAAGTTACCAAACACCTTTGATAATCAAGCCGCATACCAGTAATGTTTGGTGTTGCTTTCAAGAGTAAAAGCATTTGAGAGAATGTATCCGCCACTCCAGAATTAAGGAATAAACTAAACCAAACGAAAAAAGCATCCACCCTGTCAGTGTCAGCAGGTCTGCCCATGACTCAAAAGTTTACAACTTATCTTTCACCTGTCCTTGTTATTCTACTGTGACATACTTACATATTTTGTTTTTGAAATGCAATTTGCGGTGAGCAAGGCAAGCCACCGGTGGATGCTCGCTACTGTATTTGGACACCTCTCACATGCAAGAGAAAATGGCAGACAGTAGTAAGATCCTCTGATTGGCGCGCGTAAAGTAGTGACGTCGTTTCACTGGTGCGCGAAAAGTAGTGACGTCGTTTCACTGGTGCGCGAAAAGTAGTGACGTCGTTGCACTGGTGCGCGAAACGATTTCAGAATGTCGGCCCTCCAACACTCAGAAGAGCTTGAGGAAATGGTCATGTTGTTAATTTGAAGTCGTTTAATTAGCACTAGAGGCGAGTTTCATGGATGGAGAACTGGCAAGGTAGGCGGCCAGCTCATTCTTGAAGCGAGGGATGTGAGAGGCAGGGGAGTAAAGAAACGCGCGCAAGACAAAAAATTCACATGAACAATGAGACTGCTTCTTCAAGCTCCTCTTGTTGTTGAAGGGTCGGCGGCTTTTGCAGGCTTGTTTGTTTTTAATGTACCAATCAGTGAACAAATCACAGGACGTCACATCCATCACCCATTTCTCCTGTCTGCCAAATTCCCTTGCATGCGAGAGATCCCCAAGACAGTGTAGCGAACTCACGCCTTTTCCTAACCCCGCTCGCCGCCAGAGTGTGCATGTGGCGGCACGGATTGTCGCAACGGCACGGATTGTCGCAAATTCACGAATGCGACGATCCCTGCCGGACCTGCTATGGGCCTACCGGCACGGATTGTCGTAACGACATCCGTGCCGCATGTGCACATATCTTGACAGGGAATGTTTGAGGAATGACTGGTTTCTGTGTTCCGGGTCGACAATGTGGGACGGTGACCGATCCCACTTCACGTGTCCTTTCATGCATCCATCTGTCTCTCGGCCTGTCGGCCCGTTTGTCCACTGCGCTTTCTACATTCCTGGCAGAATGTTGGTCATATTTATAACCCGCGAAGTTTATGAAGTGGGTTATATTGTTTTGTCGTGTAAGTGGCTATGTATGTATATATGTATGTGTGTGTGTATGTTTGTCAACAGCATATCATCATGAAGGAATACAGATAAGAAGGTGAAACTTGACACACATGTAGGATAGGTACTGTTGATGTGCCTTTTGGAGTTTAGGTAAAGGTCAAGGTCACGACCTTGACTTTATTACTTTGACATTGAAAATCTATTTTTAGCCATATCTCAAGCACCAGCCAACAAAAGATGTTGAAACTTGGTGTGCAGGTCACGCACTCACGCACGCGCACACAGGCACGCATACACACACACACACACACACACGCACTCTCACACTTACACACGCCGTAAGAAAGTTGCCAAATTGACAATTATTAGTATTAATTGCAACGCACGCGCGCGCGCACACACACACACGCAAGCACGCACGCATGCACGCACACGCCCGCAGGCGCACACACACAAACACACACACACACACGCACGCACGCACGCACATGCACACACACACACACACACACACACACACACACACACACACACACACACACAACACGTACGCATGCACGCACACACAGAGAGAGAGAAAAAGAGGGGGAGAGACAGAGAGAAAGAGACAGAGAGAGACACTCAGAGAGACAGACAGATGGACAGACAGACAGACAGACAGAGAGAGAGAGAGAGAGAGAGAGAGAGAGAGAGAGAGAGAGAGAGATGAGGGGAGGGGGGAACAGAGAGAGAGAGAGAGAGAGTGTGGAAAAAAGTGGAAAGAGAGAGAGGAATTGATAGGGGTGGGGAAAGGGGGGGGGGGGGGAGTGGAGGGGGAGGCGGTATGAAAGAGTGAGGATCAACAAATTGTGGTCATTTGCGAGCACCTCAAAGAGAGTGAAGACTGCGACAATCCGTGCCGTTGCGACAATCCGTGCCGGGAGGTCAGACACAAACTGTCACATGAGACAATCCGTGTTGTTGCGACAATCCGTGCAGCCAGGTCCGGCACGGATGATCGCATTCGTGAATTTGCGACAATCCGTGCCGTTGCGACAATCCGTGCCGCGACAGTGCTATGAAACGCCGACACCCGCCAAGCAAGCTCTGTGAAACGCAACAACAGTCCTTTGCGCCTCTCAGTTCTCGCTTTCCTTGCCGCGAGCACAGGCTAATCGCTAATCGCGGCTATGGAACCCGCCTCTACTCATCAATGTGCTGGACAATACGAGCGGCGTGTACAATCACAATCGCTCACACTTGGTAGATTACATCACACCTAGAGTGATATAGCAGACAAGGATACTAGAACACGGGACAAGGACCCGCCTCACATGTTACATATCACCAAAACAGCAACAAGTTAAGATGGGCAACAACAACAACAACAACGATAACAACGAAAGCGCCAAGTTTTACGCCAGGCGCCGGTGGAATTGAACCGGCAACACTTGACCTGGAGCTCATTGCTGGACCAGTGAGCAAACTAGGTACCCCATATGGGAAAATACTTTCCGTGCCCTTTACCAGGAGAGTGCAGACTGCACACGGAATGAATGTCACTCACGGGACGTTGTTGTTCGTGGCGCATGCAGAAAAATAACAAATAAACAAACATGATGGTGATCACTGGGAAAAAAGTAAACAGAGGAGCACGAAAGAAATTATTGACAGCCACTAGGTGAAAAAAAAAACTGGTAAAGAGAGAGAGAGAGAGAGAGAGAGAGAGAGAGAGAGGAGTCTGGGAGGCAGGAATGAGAATGGAGGAGGAAGGGGAATAATGGGCGGCCATCGCGCAGTGTGAACATCTGTCTCGTTACTAGCCTCGCTAACATTATGAGTACAGGGCTGCCAACGCTTTGAATTTCCAGTATTGCTTTCTCTTCCATGAAAACTCTTTCGTTTTTCAACTTTTTTTCTTCTTCGAAATTAAGCTGGTTGGTGGCAGAAGTATAAGGAACGGACAGAAAATTATACATCCATCCTCCCCTGGAGTGTGCAGTACGTTAGCAACTGCATGCATCAAGAACTATGCCTATTTCGTAATCAATGTACGACTTTGTTTATAAAGAAACCTTCTACATATAAACGTTTGACAGCGATTAATACGAAAGAGGTTGAAGAACTGCGACTTCGAGTATCAGCTTACGCACTGACCAGGCCAAGGTTACGCGAACGGCTACGGTAGCCTATCTCAAACGGAGTTCACACTCTTCTCAAAATCACACACAAGGCTGTGAATCTGTGAATTGTACAGCTTGGTAGGCAGCTTGATATCTACCATGTTGGGTCCGCTTGGAGGCAGACACCGATGATAACCGTTTTACTTGTTCGTCCGCTCGTTACACTTCGGCTATCTACGACCTAGATCATAGGGCAAAGTTTGGACTAACAATCTGACGACCATTTTGAAACAATCGTTGGCTGCGATCCCCGGCTAGGAATCCGTATAAACAAAAAATGCAGGTACGTTTATGTATAGATCAACTGTTGGGAAAACAGGCAAGAAGTAGACGATCACGTGGAGAGAGAGAGAGAGAGAGAGAGAGAGAGAGAGAGAGAGAGAGAGAGAGAGAGAGATGGTGGCTGAACGAACAACTGGGCGAAAGGCAGATCAAGAGAACGAATGAACGAACAAAATTTGTTTTATGAGGTAAAAGAAAAAGTGCAATGGGCTTTGTTTTTACACCTTGCCCTCAGTAATGAACAAACAAACAAAACAACACACGCACACACACACACACACAGACACACGCACGCACGCACGCGCACACACACACACACACACACACACACACACACACACACACACACACACACACACACAAAACAGCAAATTTTGGACTCAAACAAATTACTCCATTCCCCTTCCATCTTCTCTTCATCTCGCTTCAACATTTGTTTGGAAGAAAAATCTTACACACACACACACATACACACACATACGCGCGCGCGCGCGCACGCATGCACGCTCGTGCGCGTGCGCGCGCACACACACATATATACACATAAAAAATATATATATATATATATATATATATATGTATGCATATATACGTATCTACTAACCTACCTACACGCACATAAGAATTGCAAATATTCGAGTATATCGCATAACAAACAGGAAAAAAAAAGAATAAAAACCCGCCTCCATACACACAAACAGAATGAAAATAACTAAATTCAATATCATTCCTAAAGGGAATCCAGATCCAATTCAATTCCAAAAGGAGACACTAACAAATAAAAGCAAACACGAAAAAACATCGTGTTATAAATGGAATCCATTTCCAGTCCATCGCCAAAAGGGAGCACTTCACACACACAATCGTTTGTGCTCGTGTGCGCGTGCGCACACTCAGAGAGAGAGAGAGAGAGAGAGAGAGAGAGGACTTAAGACTTTGATATTTTATTGTCATTACCAAAGACGTCTTTTGACAAGAGGGGAGAGGAGGGGTGACACAGAGACAGAGAGAGAGAGAGAGAGAGAGAGAGAGAGACAGACAGACCAGGGACCGTACAGCAAAGGGATGCGCAGCTGGCCGGCTTCCCCTTCTCTGAGTCACTAACGAAGTACTGAAAGGGGCGGGCCCCACCAACTAGTGCGTACAGAACTTCCGGTGTCGGTGGTAACATGGAGTTTGGCAGCCAAAACATCGTTGAGGTAAGCATTCTTTTTCCATAATTCAGCGGTTGTTATGCGTTACTATAGGACATGTGTTATGACTTTGTGTTGTGGAGGAATGTAGAGTGCGAAACCTATCGACATGTGCAAGTAATTACCCTATAACTGATAACGCGGCCACAGTTTACTCGGCGTACAAGCGTGTAAACAAACCATGCCTGTGCTCGAGAGATACGCTAGTCAGTGTGTAGTTGTGCTCCGCGCAGCTTTAGTCTTTCATGTCTCCCTTCTTGTATGCATTGATGTACAGCTGGTTGCTATATTTTTCAGTACTTTCGTAGATTCAGTCTTCGTTTTGGTTATTATAGCGGGTATTGCTGGTTCATTTGTAGGAAACAGAAGCGACTGCAGTGAACACTGCTCAGCCTGTTGCAATGGCAGAGAAACGAACACCGATACCAGTCGCTGATTCATCAAAAAAGGGCAGCGAACCAAAGCCAATGTTGGTAAGTTAATTCAACTAACTCTGTGTGTGTGTGTGTGTGTGTGTGTGTGTATGTGTGTGTGTGAAAGACTGAGAGAGAGAGAGAGAGAGAGAGAGAGACTAAATGTGTTATGACATGTTTACTGACTTTTAATACATCAACAGTGTGGCAACATCAACAAAGACAACACTCAAAATAATTACATAGTGGTATGCATCACATTATGATGCTCTCTCTCTCTCACACAAACACACAATTCAGAACGTTGATGATGTTTTTTTAACCTTTTCAGATTACACCAGACCTTGTCAGTGAAGTGTGCAGCTCAATGCAAGCAGACAAATGCCTTCCGGATGAGACAAGACAGTCGGAATATTTCTGTATGTAAATACAAAATTATTGTTTTGCATATCAAAGCAATGGACTTTGGTCATCTGATACCAAATAAATAAGAATGACTCCTTAACCTCTGCGTTTGTGTGTGTGTGTGTGTGTGTGTATATATATAGTTAAAAGAGGAATCTTAAAACTATCTACAAATTTGTTTTCAAGCGTGTTGCGCTGTCATCAGGATATATATATATATATTGAATTATAAACAAAGCTTGCTCTTATGTTTTAGATTAAAGAAATAGGGGAAGATACGCATTCATACCTGCAGTGGCAATTGATTCTGCCTAACTGAGTGGGTGGATGGGGAAAAATAAAATAAAATAAATGCTTCTCAAAATGAGCCTTCAGCAAGCTTATATTCTCCAAGGGGGAGAGACATCCTCCAAAAGGGAGGAAAACTCACTAACATATAACTCCTGGTCATATACCGATATTTCGAAACTTGGTGCTTTCTCCTCAGTGACCGCTGAAAGTGGTAATTTGACTCCTCTGCCTTTTCAGTTTTAAGAAGAATGCAATCCCAGAAAAGGCTGGTGTGCAATACCGTAGTATGTTTGTTGAGTTTTCAAAAAACCAACCAAAGGTGCTATCGAAGAAGCAAAAGAAAATCATGAAAGAGCAAAACAAGCTACATTTTCTTGTGAAAAGTAGAAAATATAAAAAAGATATCCTCTAAGACACAAGTGCTGAGGGCCAGTTCTTGGAATGAATCCGCAAGGGACTAAAATACAACAAACTAATAAATTCCAAGGATAAGTACCGAGCACCGTTCCAGCAACTTACAGAGCAGCTTGGTGTTGCAATGACTGCAAGAAATATTGAATTATAAACAAAGCTTGCTCTTATGTCTTAGATTAAAGAAATAGGGGAAGATACGCATTCATACCTGCAGTGGCAAATGATTCTGCCTAACTAACAGTATGTGCTTGAGTGGGTGGATGGGAAAAATAAAATAAAATAAATGCTTCTCAAATGAGCCTTCAGCAAGCTTATATTCTCCAAGGGGGAGAGACATCCTCCAAAAGGGAGGGAAACTCACTAACATATAACTCCTGGTCATATACCGATATTTCGAAACTTGGTGGTTTCTCCTCAGTGACCGCGGAAAGTGGTAATTTGACTCCTGTTTATAATTCAATATTTCTTGCAGTCATTGCAACACCAAGCTGCTCTGTAAGTTGCTGGAACGGTGCTCGGTACTTATCCTTGGAATTTATTAGTTTGTTATATATATATATATATATATATATATATATATATATATATATATATATATATATGTGTGTGTGTGTGTGTGTGTGTGTGTGTGTGTATGTGTATGTGTGTGTGTTAGAGAGAGAGAGAGAGAGAGAGAGAGACAAGAGAGAGAGAGAGAGAGAGAGAGAGAGAGAGAGAGAGAGAGAGAGAGGGGGTAGGTCTAAAAGGCTTTGTAGTCTACTGATGAAACCTGTGACGTATGGGTTGACTACATCATGCAAGTTCAAGAGTACATGTACATCAATTACTATTTGTGTGTATAACAAAAAAGACGATGTGTTCTGCCTTTACCGTGACTTCAGAAATTACTACGCACACACATAAACATGCACTGACACACACACATAAACATACTCTCTCTCTCTCTCTCTCTCTCTCTCTCTCTCTCTCTTCTCTCTCTCTCTCTCTCTCTCTCTCTCTCTCTCTCTCTCTCTCACACACACACACACACACACACACACACACACAGAGAATGGAAACTGTTTACTTCAATGAGCGGCCCTTGTAAAACAACCAACACTTGGACATCACTGAATTTTGGATGCCCGAACTTAATTGTCATTACAGAAACCTATTCGATGAAATACTGCTATTAACTGAACGATATAGAGTCTATGCTCAGACTTAACAGTTTTGAAGCAAGAATCCTTGAAATGACGGGAGCAAATTGTAGCCCTGTCGGGGTTGAACGATTTATCTTGTCTGTTGATACTGTTGATCAGCTGCATTCTCCACTCATCGTTCGTACCTTTCGCCGGTAATTTGTGAAATGTAAGCCCTTTGTGTTTAGATTTCTGGGCGGGACAGCCAACAATGGCACAGTTTGCACCCCCCATATTAGATGCGATGTGTTTTTGGTACAAGAAATTGGAGTGTTCATGCGAAAAACGAGATTTACACCGTCCGACACGCGTGTTCCACACATTGTTTACTCGCTAGAAGCTGCCACCGGAAGTTCTTTACGCCCAAGTTCGGCCGTCTGCTCGCGAGCAGTACTTCGCGCGGCCCATCTGGCTCTTGTTAGTCCCTTTGCTGTACGGTCCCTGGACAGACAGACAGAGACAAAGACACAAATACACAGCAAGATGTGAAGATGTTGGAATCAGTTTAATTGAATGTCTTAAATTGATCATCTGTGCCCCACGAAAGCTCTGGTTTTCATATGGCAATAAAATATGTTCTTGTTCTTGTTCTTCACACAGCCAGAGAGAGAGAGAGAGAGAGAGAGAGAGACAGACAGACAGACAGAGGACGAAGATGGCAAGATTAGGTTAAAGACAGGCGAAACAAGTGAGAGAAGGCGCTCAATAAAATAACACTATGTCTGTGCAAACGACTTGTTTTCACTTTGTGAGAATAAACCGACATAGGCAGCTCCCGTTTCCACATAGTCTATCAAACCTCAATTCGCTGAGAGACAAAACAGGACCCATAGAAATTTGCAAAATCTGTCTTCTTCATGTTACATCAAGAACAAATTTAAAAAGGCCTATAAGCGTTTAAAAACCAAATTGTAAGGTTGAAATTATGAAACCATCTAAGAAATGCAGAATTGTGTATACCTTTAGGTCACGTACTTGTGTAATTAAATGTGCTCTGCAGAACGAGTAGTTCTTTTTTTGTCTGTTTTGTATCTGTTAGCTGGTTGTCGTTGTTGACTGTCTTTCTTTGTTTTTTCTTTTTGGAGGGGGGGGGGGGGGGGGGGGGGGGGGTCAGTGAAAAAAAAAGCAGCAATATTGCCAGTCGGTTAATCGCTCACATTCTGACCGACGTGCGTGTTGTGAGTCTCCCACCTTCTCCCCTCCCCTCTCACTCACATCCCACACCCGTCATCCTCCGCTCGCGGACAGGCAGTCGCTTCAGCTTCTTGCTTGTGTGGTGCCAGTTTTTGCCGGTGCATTGGTTATGACCATATCCAGTGGCCGTTTGGACACCTTAGAAAAATGACACCCCCACTCTCCCCCGCCTTGGACAAAGTGATCCGCCATGACTGCCGCCTTTGATTAAGAAGGAAAAAGAAAAGATTTCAGGTACGCGATATTGGTGATATAACCTATCTCGAGTGACCGTTTGGATGTAGGCACTGGCGGGTGCGGATGGGCCCAGTATCAGTTCGCATTGCTTATGTAGTCCGTTGTTTCCTAGAGTACCATACAAGACCTTGTCACAGCTAACACCATAGAGAGCACACACACACACACACACACACACACACACACCTAAAAGGTAGTGGTTGTGTGGACCACGAAAATGGAAGAAACAAACAAACAACAACAATAACAACACACACGCTACAAATGACACATGTATCTCCATACAGAATACGCAATAATCCATACCATAGTAGTTTGATTATTTACACCATAACAGAATAAGGCAAGGGCGTGCTCGGTGCGTCAGCCATATTCATTCAACTTGATGTATTACATCCATTTATTGGAAGAAGAAAAAAAAATAGCGGCAAAATAACGGAACACATAAACGAAAATCTAAAGGCTATACTGACACCGCAACATCGATGGTTACTGGTGATTCCAATGATAAAGTTATCACAATCAGATCGCTTTATTACAATGGCAGGGATAGCATGTTACACATTGTCAAAGGAGGAAAGGGAAAAAAGGGAAAGACTTTCCGGAACAAAGGGACCTAAATAGACTACCAAGGCAGACGACACCAAAAAGGCAGGCGACCGACAGTACGGGAAAGAAATGAACTTAGCGGCAAGAGCGCTTAAAACTTCGAACTCACAACTGAGTTCTTGAATGTAATAGATCAAGTTGAATGAATATGGCTGACACACTGAGTTCTTTGTTTTAGATTACATGCAGATTTGTAATGAAAAGTAATCTTAAATCAGTCATGCAAGATTTTTTTTTTTTTTTCTGTTTGTTTTGTTTTGTTATTTTGAGTGCATTCAATCAAAAGCCTTCCACAGCATAGATAATGAAAAAAACAACAAAAAAATCAACGAAACACACCACACACAGCCACGCACGCAGCACACATAGTGTGCGCGCTGGGGAGAGAAGGGAGAAGATTGGTTGTTCACAATGGGGCATAAGCTGGCAAGTGCAGAGAGGAGAGAGAGAGAGAGAGAGAGAGAATTTACATACAAACTGGCTTTTGAATTTGTTCCTAGCGAGGTCGTGTCGTCAGTCGGCTCGGGTCCACTAAAGAAGTCTGGCTTGTCCCAGTCAATGATCAAAAGTAGACGTTTCAGAGGTTCCAAGTTACGCGGGAACCACGAGTATGGTCTGCTCCGCGGTTGCTATCGTGTCAGAACTTTCCCAAGTTGCAACGGCAAATCAACTCTTCTCTTCTTCTCTTCTTCCTAAAATACTGGTTCACTCAAAAACGAGTAGGTCACCAGCGGCATGTTAAAAAGTAAAATAAATAACATAAAATAGTGCGATCAGACTGTTGGCCCTGGAGCAAATTGGCAACAAGGGGTCGCACTCGATATTCAAGAAGTTAAATGCAATGCCCCAAATTTCGGCCCAGGTAACGTAAATTCTGGGGAAGTAAAAAATAAAAAAACATCAATAGCAGATCTCAAAATGTTGTATAAATTTTGTTTTTTTAAAAAGAGATTGCATTTGGGGCAATCTTGAGGGGCCCCCGGCAGTGGTTCACAGCCGTACGAACTAGGATAAAAAGAATGTAAGGGTGTCAATTTTTGATGAGGTATGGTATAACATTGACCGCCACTCGGTGCTAATTTTATTCAATATGTTGTTCCATTGGAAATATAAATTTACTTTAGCTCCCCTTTGAAGAAGATGTTAAGTTTAAAAAGTCTTTTCTTTTTTTAAGGGGTTTTTCCTTCTATTTCCTCATTTTCTTCTGTTTCCCTTTTTTGAGGGTGGGTCCCTTTTTACAAACGTGCTGCTCTTTCTGAATCTTTTCGGGGTTTATCAATGCCCTTTAGATGGTAGGACCCCAAAAATGAGCAACCATATTCCGTATGGTCAACCAGTTTTTTTATAGCAGTCGTCTTTAACCTTTTGGGGGGGAGTCTGATATTCCTGTTTAAGAAAGCAAGATGTTTTTGCTTTCTTCATACTAAATTGTAAGTTTTTCCCTTTGAGACGACATCTATAATCACGCCTAAATATTTTGCAGCATTAGTTTTTTTTAAGATGTATTTGGTAGAAAAATCTGTCTAAATTGGGGAGCGTTTTTTTAAATACGCAAAAACTTGGCACTTTTTTGGGGTGAAATTCCTTTTTTCCAAGTTCTTTCCCCTCTTGTAAAGCGTTTAGTCTTCTTGTAGAATGCGTGTTCTTCTTGCTTCTGATTGTTCTATATACAAGCTGTCATCGAAAAAGCCTTATAGTAGTTCCGGAGAGAGATTTCTACTTTGTCATTTTTTAAAAATTAAGGAAAAACAAGGGCCCGAAAGTTCCCCGTGGTACACCCGACAAGCTGGTTTCAAAGGGATGAACCCCTTTCCCCAAAAACTTTTGCGTTTCCCCAAAGAGGAATGATCTAGCCCATTTTTTTGCAAAGAACCGCCCCCCCGCGATTTTTCTAAATTTTAAACAGCAGGCCCCCATGGTACCCCTTTTCAAAAGGGTTTGAAAAGTCTAAAAAAATTGCATTATTTTGCTGTTGTTTTAAGACGTTTTTAAAATCATTGGGCGTTGTTAAAGTTGAGTCTCAAACTCCTTCGCTGTCTAAAACCATGTGGGCGTTATTTAAGAAGTCAATTTTCAAGTGGTCCTTATGCTACTATAAAATTTTGTGTTCAAGTGTTTAGGTAGGATGTAAGAGTAAGGTCTTAGTTCTTGCTTTTGTTTTGTCCCCTTTTTTATAAGGGAACAATGCTCCCTCTCGCCCCCTCTTTAGGTATTATCCCGGGGCCCGTGAAAGTTGGTAAAATAGTGGTATACCCCACTCAGTTCATTGGCACATAATTTTAAGAGCTTGCCAGGAACGCCATCGGGCCCAGTAGCTTTGTTTTCATTGATGTTGGTCAGTAACTTAAATACTCCTGCTTTGTTTACTTTGATGTTTTGCATTTCAGGGAGTTTATCATCATCCTTTAGTCTAACGTTAATTAAAGGTTTGGGATTTGAGAAAACTGAACAAAACTGCTTGTTTAGTAAATTTGCTTTCCCTTCAGGGTCCTGTATTAGGTTATTCTGGTTGTTTCTCAGGTCTGGAATCCCAATGTTGTCCTGTCTCTTACTCCTTATGTAAGACCATAATTTCTTGTTTTGATGATCACCTTCTGAAATCATCGAATTAACAAAATTGGAGTGAGCAAGCCTACATTCTCTCTGACACCTTCTCTTGATATGTTTATACCTAACCAGTAATCTTTCTGAATTAGGATGTAGTTTCAATTTCTTAAAGAAACGATGTTTCCTTCTCAACAAACGTTTAGTTTTTGTAGTAATCCATGGTGGTGGTTCTTGCTTGAAGTTATTTTAGTAGGTATGTTGTCATCCATAATAAATTCCAAATTAGTTTTTATACACTTCCAAAGGTCACTGACATTATCTTTAACACTATGGGACCTCCAAAAAAGACGACTGAAATCATGAGTATCCTGCGCAATTTTGGTAAATCTGCTTGGTTCCAGAGTCTGATGGTACGTTTAGGGGGTTTTCTTCGAAAGGGTTGAAAGTTGCTCTCTAAGAGAATTATGTCATGATCACCCAGGCCTGCAATTAATTCCTGATTGCCTAAAGCGCCTGGACAATTGGTAAAAAAAAATCCAGGAATGCTTTACCACGAGTTGGTGCTTCAACTGACTGCACTAATCCAAGGTCTTTGGTGGTATAAAAAAACTGAGTATTAATATTTTTACTGTATTGTTTTACCAAGTATGGCATCTTCACCCCAATAAATATCTGGTAAGTTAAAGTCTCCACCAATCCATAATATAGCCTTCCTATTGGCCAAAACAATATTAGAAATGTCTCTGCAAATAGACGAACATACATTTTCATCTGAGTTGGAGGTCTGTAAACTGATCCAACAATGACAGGTCTCTTATTCTTAAAATTAAAATCCTACAAAATAAACTTTCACTATTTTTGCCTTGATATAAAAACTCACTAGCTAAGTTCTTCCTAATGGCAATCAAGACTCCCCCACCTCTTTTTCCAAGTCTGTCCTTTCTATAAATACCAAAATCCTCCATTAGAAGTTCACTGCTGGATGTTCCAGTTTCTAGCCAAGTTTCTGTTCCAATTACAACATCAATGTTTTTTTTGGTGACTAAATTACTGAGTTCTTCCTTTTTCTTGATAAGAGATTGAAAATTTACGACTATGCATTTAAGTTTATCTTTTTCTCTTAATGATTTGGGGTTCAGTTGCACCTTATGATTTGGGATTTTATCAGTTTTAGAATCCTTTGAAGGCCGTCTCTATGGGTCAGCACGACGCAGCTGAGCCTCTATGGACAGTGCCACCCTTGCTAGCCAGCTTCCTGGCCAACGTTATGCTCAAGGCCGCCTTTTTAACTGACAAGTTTAGGCCAGTCCTCTGCACACTGTGTCCCTGGACTACACGATGTTTTGTGGGTCACAGTTTCAATGCAGCGACACCAGTTCCTGAAGCGAAGTCCCAGGGCTGTTGCGGGACAAGCCAGGTGGCGGCTGTCGACGGGGAGCCGGAGTGAGCGACGTGGGAATAACGCCATTGAAGTTAGCGCAGATGATGAGACAGCACGCACACGAAGACCCAATATGCAACGATTGTACGAGATCCACACCTTAAAAGCGACATCATAAATTGTAGCAGATTCAAAGCTGAGCCGTATAATTTTTTTTTTTTTTTTTTTTTTTCGGAGATCAGAATTTTCAACTGTTTCCTATCAAGAGGAAGAGCAGTTGACGGGAATCTTTTTTCTTTACTTTGTATTGCTAAGTTCTGTTATAAATGGACATAAGTTACGCATGCATTAATGTAAGCTCTCTCTCTCTCTCTCTCTCTCTCTCTCTAAGAGTGTTCATCGTCGTCGGTGTGTCTTGACTGTCTTCTTTTCTGTTCACTTCTGGCTTTCTGTCGGTGGAGGTCTTCATTCTTCAGTACTGCGTTCTCTTCAGTAACTAGTTGAGCCCGTAGTGGTGTGGGTTCATGTCTTGGAAGGTCAAGTTCTCTCTTGTTTCCATCAAAGGCAAGGGATGTTCTGTGTTGTGGCTGCGCTCGCGTCACTACCATGAGCGTTGGTTTTTTCCTCTTCGTGGCTGCCGTTTCGCTCACTTTCACGTTTCGTTCGCCTGCTGTTCCAAAATGTAGCCGTTCGCTGTGATTCTCCAGGGCCAAGTTTTATTTTCCTTAAATCATTCATTTGTCACCTTGTTGGTCTGTATTCTATGTACCTATTATAATTTGATCTCCTTTTTTTTTTTTTTCTTTTCGTTTTTTCCCAGCATGCACATGTCCCCAATATAAGACAAATCATTTAGGTTCATGCATTACTCTCTCTCTCTCTCTCTCTTGTTTTTGTTTTGTTTTATTTTGTTTCTTTATTCTTATTCAACTTGGGGTTTTTCATATATTTCGTAACATTAGTTCCGTCTCAAATATCAGTTCCAGATTTTTACACTTGCCATATTTAAACTTTGAAATAGAAAGTTTTGCAATTAATAGAACCATGTTCGCTTGTTTTCTCGGTTTATCTGTGAATACATCTGTTTTGGTAATGCCAAACAGAGCTGTTGTTACATTCATAGGGATTTGTATGTTGTAGCGTGTGAGAATATACTGTTTTACTTGGTTCCAGAATGTGGATAACTGAGGGCAGGAATAGAAGGCGTGTTCAATGTAATCTATTTCTTTGCACCAGTGGCATTTATTTGTTTCACTACACCCATTTTTTGTAACAATATGTTGGTGGGGTAAATGTTGTGAAGGAATTTAAAATGAAGGAGCCTCAGTCTAGATTCCTTTGTACATTCGTACGCTAGGTTAAAGTAGTCTTCAATGTTGATGTTTAATTTACGCTTCCAAAAATATGTCGCGCATATTTCATGGTTTTGCTTTTGGGCAAAAACCTTTCTGATTTGTTTATTTGATAGGGCTGTGAGGTTTCCTTCGTCTGTTACAACATCAGTAGGGGGTTCGTCTTTGTGTTCAATGTTAGCAAGTTGTTGCTTCCATGTGGATGGGATTGCGTTTGTCAGCGCATTGTATTCGAATGGAAGGATTGGGGAAGTGCCTAATTTTTCTTCTATGTCTCTAAAGGTCACTATATGTCCATTTTGCCAAAGATCTTGAACGAGAAGGATACCAGCTTTATACATTTTGTAAAATGTAGTGTATTTCCTTTGTATTTTATATTTCTGTTGTTCCACAGAGGTTCTGTTTTAACATTCTCTACTGGTCGGTCTTTGTTAAAGGTGGTGACTGCAATGATTACGTCTTTCCAAAAGACTCAGATAACTTTTTCTAATCCTTGGATTTCTTTAGGATCAACGTTACAGTTAAAAACGCAGTGGCTGTTCTGGAAAGGTGACATGTTATTTCGCGCGAGGATGCTCCAGTGAGCTTTGGTTTGTTTGAGGAGTCTTGCTGCCCATTTGACTAGGAACATTTGTTGGTGATGTTCGATGTTAATCATACTTAGGCCGCCTTTTTCCTTTTCTAGGCTAAGGACACCTCTTTTTATCTTTTCGAATGCTTTTTTATTATTGAACTTTTTTTTCCATAGGAACCTATAAATCAGTGTATTAATAGAGTGGAGGGTTTTTTTTTGGTATAGATGCTGCTTGCAATACCTGAGAGAATTGTGACAGCAGAAATGTTTTAGTTAGAATAACTTTACCATAGGGGGATGGGTTTCTGTTTTCCCATTGCTTGATGATTTTGGTCATCTTGTCTACTCTGGCTTTCCAGTTTTCTTCGATCTCAGAGATTTCTTTGTCTGCGAGAAGTAGATGCCTAAAACTTTGAGTTTACCAGATTTCATAGGTATATTACTAACAGTGCCCGTTTCACACTTCGTGATCCTAACCATATGCCTTCTGACTTGCTTTTATTTAGTTTTAGGCCGGAAAAAATCCTCGAATTTCACAATTATGTTTGTGGCTTCCTGAATATCTTGCTCATCTTTAAGGGTCAGTGTTGTATCATCCGCAAATTGTTTTATTTTAGTACAGTTGAATGCGTTGCTTACGTCAGGATTTTGTGTTAACTTAATTTCCCTTGAATATCTTTACTGTTCCTTATTCGGATAGCTAGTGTCTCAACAGTTATCACAAAAAGGAGAGGACTGAGTGGGCTACCTTGCCTAATGCCTCTTTCTGTTGGGAACCAGTCAGATAACCATCCACCATTGTGAATACAGCTTTGTGTGTTTTCCATAACGGTTAAAACAGATCTTTTAAATCGTGGGCCGAAATTGAACAAATCAAGCGTTTCTAGGATACAGTCTTTAGACAGGGTGTCGAACGCTTTAGAGAAGTCTAGTGCAAGTAGGGCACCCGGCTGGTTCGTTCTGTTGAGGTATGCAGTGAGATCATCAAAGAATCTTAAATGGAGGGCTATGTTTCTGCCTTTTATAAATCCTACTTGGTCTTCGCTTACGATTGATGTTATTATGTTCTGTAGTCTCAAGGCTAGTGCCTTTGTGAATATTTTGTAGTCTGTATTTGTGAGTGTAATTGGCCTGTAATTAGCGAGGTTGTGTTTGTCTAGATCGTTACCTTTGTGTATTAATGTTATGATTCCTTTTTTCATAGAAAAGGATAATTCACCTTGCTCAAGCGAAGCTGTGATACAATTCAGTAAGGGTTGTCTTAATTTATCCAGAATTTCTTGTAGAAGAGTGGTGTGAGGCCATCACTCCCTGGTGCAGACTCATTTTTTAAATGATTAAGGGCTTGCGTGAGTTCGTCTGGTGTAATTTCCTTGTCGCAGAATTCTTTTTCTTCATCTGTGAGTGTGGGGAAGTCATCATCGGTTAGGAAATCGTCTTTTATCGTCTCTCCATGTTTAATTGGTGTGTCTTTTTTGTATAGCTGAGTGTAGTATTCCTTAATTTCATCTAGTATTGTTTGGGAATTGTCTCTTAATGACTGATTTACACACAGTGATGCAATAGTGTTTGCTGCTCCTTGTGTCTTTTCTAAGCGCAGAAAATATTTAGTGTTCTTTTCACCCTCTTCGATCCATTTGACTCTTGATCGAATTTGAGCGCCGCGTTCGTCTTTCAATTCTTGCAGTTCTATTTCTTTTTTAAGTTGATGTGCTTTGTTGCTAAGCCTTTATCCAAGGGGTTGTATAACAGTTTTTGTTCTATTTCTTCCAGCTGTTTGACTTTGGTTTGTTTCTGTTGAGGCCAAATTTTTGTGCCCCTTGAAAAGTTTATACAGAAGGATTTATATCTTACTTTAAACATTTCCCATGCCTTTTGTGGTTCTTCCTTGTCATACTGAATAAAGTGGGCGTCAATGAAGTTAGTCGTTTCATTGAGAAACTCTTTCTTTGACAGCAATGAGCTGTTAAATTTCCAGTATCCAGGACCTCTTAGGAATTTATTCGTATTATATTTAACTTTCACAAGTTTGTGGTCTGAGTGTGGGAATATTTCAATATTTGCTCCTCGTATGGATGTGTATGAAAATGCATCACAAAATATGTAATCAATTCTTCTTGCAATAAACGGGGCAGATTTGGACCAAGTGTAATCTCTGGGATCAGGATGGAATGTTCGCCATGTATCTTTTAAGTCATAGGATGTTAATAAATTCGAAAGAGCTTCTCTTTCTTGTTGTGGGTGAAATTTTCCTGAAATGTTGTCAATGGGGTGTACTGCTGTATTAAAATCTCCCATGACCAAAGATGATCGTAATCTTGTCCTTGTAGTATTCTATCGAGCTGATTTAGAAATGTTAGTTTATCACTTGTTGAGTTAGGGGCATAGCAGTTAGCTATGACAGTGGTTTTATTTTCTAATACAACCTTTATTAACAGTATTCGATCTGTTGCTTGGATGAGTTCTGTTTTCATTTGTTTATCATTTATGAGAATAATGAGTCCATTACTTCTGTTTGTGCCTGGACTGTAATAGGCGTTTCTGTCCATTGTGTATTGATTTCTTGTATTATATCGTTTGTTACGTATGTTTCTTGTAGGCATAAGATGTCTATGTTTTGTTTCCTCATGAAATTAAATGTTGTTCTTCTTTTTAACTTATTTCTGAAGCCACGTACATTAAGTGTACCAATACATATGTTGTTATTCTTCATAGGAAAAGGTATTAATAGATCAGAGTACCCTAATCGTTAGTCCGTAACTCAGAGCTGTAGGTCGAAAGGGTGAGGTCAGTCGTCTGCCGTGTGCACACATCAGGTTCCACTTTCGTCTGCTAGCCCAGACTCTTCACTTTCCTGTTGACGCTCAGCAGGCATCTTTGTTGGGCGTTTCGCTTCGAGCTCGTCCGTTGGCGATTCGCTTCTCTCTCTTTTCTTTTCTTCCTGGTGCGCCACTCTCCGCAGTGCCGCGTAGCGTGGTGTTGTCCGTCTTCTCCCCCTCTTTTCGTGTGCCGTGTTCCCGAGACACGTCGGCCCGCCTTGCGCGGCTGCGGCGGTACCGTTACGTTTGTATTCCCCACCACCTCCGTGCGGGTGTGTTGTCCGGCGGGTATTTCGGCGCTGGCCTGGTCGCTCGGTTCACTTGTGTCTGGCATATCTTTCGGACAGTCAATTCTCTTGTGCCCTGGCTGTAGGCAGTTTTTACACACAATCTGATTTGCACAGTTGGCTGCCACATGGTCCACTTGCAGGCACTTGCTACATCTGAGTTTTTGTTTCATCTCCCTATAGAAGATGCCTGCCGTGAACACACCAACTTTCAATACTGGCAGCAGAGGTGTGCGTGGTAGTGTAATATACACAAATCTGCGGCCAGTTTCGAACTGTGTCAGCTGTCCCCCTGGGGTTCGTGCAAGTTCATTTCGCACTGAGGAGCGTAGCTCCACACCAATTTTTTTAAGCGCATCCTCAATGTCTTTGTTTTGCATGTGCAGTGGAACACTATCCACCCACAGTTTCGTGGAAGGTTTCTCCTCCCCTGTCCTCTAACACTGAAGGGGTTCGTGTCTAATAGAGCCACTCGTGCCCCCTGAAAAGAAAACCTTCTAACAGTAGTGTGTCTCTGTCTTTCTTTTGTTTTGGATAAATTTGCCACAGTCCTCTAATTCGCTGTGCTCCCCTAATCGTTCCCTTTCCTGACACCGCTTCTGCTGCTACACAGATGTCGTAGGTTGTTGGAAGGGACTCGTACTGCGGCAAAGCACACGCGGTCACATACACTGGGTCCACTGACGGGGCCGCACCGGCCACTGCCATTTTGCCCCGGGCCCTACACTGGTTCACTGACCTTGTTTTTCCTCCGGGCTTCGGTCGAGACGTTGTTGTCACGGAAATAGACAAGTAGAATACCTACCACTGCACACAGCAAAACTCTGTACTAATTTGGAGCATCCACTCTCTCCTATACACACCTCTCTCTCAAAACACTCAGAGCGCTGAAAACCTGTGGCCTGCTGACATCAGAGGCGGCCGGAAGTCTCGAGCCGTATAATTTATCATGAGGGACTACAGGTCAAAGACGTAAGACGGATCGAGTCTCTGCCATGCTTGGGGACCTCGGACTCTACAGCCGTCAAGACCAGCGCGACTGCAGGAAGAGATACGATTTTATTCTCTACAGCGAAACGTGCCCACTCATCAGAAAGTTGTCGAGCATGTGAGTTGCATGAATGTACGTTGTCTACATTCATTGCTAAATGATGACATACATATATGTTTATATATTGATTCACGCACCCCCCCCCCCCCCCCCCCCCCTCCCGCCACTTACAATGCGCTCTTTAAGGTGCTCACATATTTCGTATCTTGGACTTTCGCCAGGGATAAGAAGTAGTGTGGTGTATGTGTATGTGTTGGATGAGGCCATGGAGAGGGTGGGGATGAGGGAGAGCAAGGCCAACCCCCAGGGAGAACTCAGGGTTTTGGGAAACGGTGCCCTGCCCCTCCCTTCGGTATGCACCTGCTGTACAGGTGCTCTCTTGCACTCTCTCCGTTTTCAGCAGAAGGTATCTCACTTTGTATCCGCCAACAGTGTAATTTGTTTTGGCCATTTTGCAAATTTTCAACAAACCTGAGGTTTCAATCTCAATTTAAATTAGTCTTTAACATTATTTTTATTCTCTTTTCCAATTTTAGCAATTTTGTTTTGTTCGTTTATTACCTTGCTTCTTAAGTTTACATACGAGTTCTCTCTTTGGAACCATTCATTTCAGTAGGGGCTTAGTAGGTGGTGTCCTGCGTATGTTGGACATGAACAGGAACCACTGAACACCACCGAAGTGACTCTGCAGCTGAGCAGTGTCTCCTCTGGTGGGTTGCCTCTTGACGACTTGACATTGACTGCTCCCTGTGGATTGCCGGTGCCAGGGCTGTGGCAGGTCAGGCCAGGCTACAGACGAAGTAGTTGGAATCAGCGGCGTGGGTGCAGTGCCGCTGAGGTAGCATAGAAGATGTGACAGAAACAAAGGAACCATTCATTGGTTTGAGTGCTAGTCTCAGTGGCGGCTTGAAGCTTGTTAAGCATTTTTAAAGCTCCTATGAGGAATTCTTTCTTGAAGGCAATTTGGGCAATCGTCCTTTGTCAGCATTCCAGGTTTGGGTTTTTGCTTTTTGGAGTAATAATACGTTTTGCGTGATACGACTGATAACGCTGCTCATTTGTCCAAGTGGAGTACCAGCCTCCCTTTGTTACCAAGTCTGAGAAGGTAGGCTAGATGAAGTTCCATATTCCTTGCTTCCCTCCAGATTAGCCTGCTGGAAGGCAAGGGCTTGGAATCATCTAAGATTCAGCTCAGATTGCTGGCCAACGCCCTCTCTCAAGATAGGTAGTCATAGTAAGTGGCTGTGTAGTAGCTATTGTAGTTTATGTAAGGGCAAGCACTCGCATTTTTTTCTTTTTGCTTATATGTAGCGTTGGTCTCTTGCTTCGACATTCTTGGATGAGGTGGCCGAGTTTGTGACACATGTATGATGGTTTGACCTTGGCCAGATTCAGACTCTCTTCTATTGATGATGAGAGTTATCATGGGTAATTTTGTTGCCTTATGGATAACAGCAAGAGATGGCACCCTACCTGTCAAGGTTGCACTTGTGTCAGATCACTTCTTTTGTAGCTAGCTCAGCCACCATTTAGGTCAGTGATGAATTTTACATGTTGCGCATTTTCATCTAATCAGACCAAGGAAGTATTTGAGCAAAACTGATTTAAAACAAAACAAAACATAAACCCTAGCAGAGGACTTGGGACAGCACAGTCTCTGCTCAGGTTGAACAGATCCTGGTTGAATGCTTTCATCTGGATCTGCACCACGGTTTCATGGCTTCATCCTCCGGCCACATATGGCTGCCCGGAAATTCAGCTGCCGAAACTCGAATTTTTTTTGCATTTTTGAGATTTTGGGTATATTATAAGAGCGGGCCAAGGGGCACAATGTCGCCAAGTCCCAATCACATTATCCTAAAAATAAACATTCTGTAATCAAAATACTTGGACCTTATCTCAGCTCACAGTATATCTTGTGGGGATAAATAATCTTTCTTTTTTTTCATCTCCTGTAAAGATTTGATTTTCAGACTTACAGCAGTTGTATTTCCCGGCAGCGATATATCTTCCTACCAACTTCTGTTAAAATTATTTCTGTAATTTCATTGTAATCTTGCCGACGGACTGACTGGTCGTCCAGCAGTTGCTGGTGAAAGCATTGCCTCCTTGGTTAAAATCATGAAAGTCAGTTTCTGAGCGACAGGCACATGAGAGGACAGTCAAACAGAGTATCTACGACTTACTGAAATTGATCTTTAAAGTACCCTTTTTTCCAACTTTCGATTTCAGAATGTCAACAATAATGTATTTATCTCTGTTCTCTCAATCAGACAGAATCAGATGTCATCAGAAACGGGCTGAAGACATACATTCATTAGCATCTTTTTTTTTTATTGTGCAATCTGAATATATCAAAGTTTTTTGCTTCTTAACAATGAAACACGGTAAACTGTGCTTGTGACACCGCATGCTAACGTTTACACACCATATTTTCACATCTGCGTTTAACAATAATAGTAATGAGGACAATTTCTATAGCGCCCATCCTAACAATGAAGGCTACAGCAGACATGCCTACCCCAAAATCTTACTATCAGGAACAGATGTTATAAAAATCAGGAACAAATTGAAAATTTCAAAAATTTTCAGGAACACTCAACCTTCCTTTTGTGGACACAACCGCGCGTGTGTAGGTTCACACACACACACATTCACACACACAAACACCATAACAATTCTGCAAAACCCCTCTCTTTCAGGCAGAAAAAACAACTTACCTTATTTAGGCTACACTATGTACATTGCATGTCATGCATGGTTTTCACTGTGCAGACTTCAGAGACCTGTAGTAGGCACTCTTCAGGTCTGCATAGTCCGAGGTCTTCTATTGTTTTCGCCGCTATTTCTTTTATAATGGCTGTCCCCTTACTCCTGCCACACTGAAACTTCTTTGCCACATCAGAGTCTTTAAACATCAGTTTGAACGCTTTTGTAAAAGTATCCAAAACGGTTGAAAGGCAGATTCAGTTCAGCAACAAGGTCGACGAGCATAACTTCGGCACGAATCACTTCATCTGTTGATTCTGCTTTGCTGGTCGACGAACTGGTGAAAAATCCAGAAATCTTGCGAGTGTGACCACAAGATATCTCAAAGTCCTTGTGTTTTTTTGATTCGACATGTCGACGACAGTCATCTTGGCCGCCATGCGCGATGGAGAACTCGCACTGGCAAACCGTGCACCAGCAAAAGTTTTCCCCTTTCCGTCCTTCTTGTAAACATGACCACCTCTCACTGTATTGTTTACGAAAGGTTTGCCGACGGCGATCTTGTTTTTTCGCGGCTGCCGCTGGGGTCCATTTTGAGGTTCATCATCATCTGTTCGCACACTCGCTTCGCAGTCTTCATGCTAGCCATGTTTGATAGTCGAGCGCGCTTTGTCTGAATCTCGGCTCCGTTCGGTACGTTTCGTCGACGGATATGGCAGTGTGAGCATGCGCACTGCGCTTCAATTCAATCGTCCTAACCGTCATCCGGTTTGTCCCTCTGTGAAAAATTGTCCACTCGTTTGATTTCGTTTTTTTTTTGTTTTTCCGGAACACGCGATCCCTGACCGTAACGTCCGGAACAAACCTCGATTTTTATGTTTTTCCGTAACAAATACGGCTATTCCGGTACGGTAGGCATGTCTGCTACAGGGCGTTTACAGATATGAATACACTGTCCTGAAGGAAAAAAGGAAACAAAAATTTCTTACATCCAAATTCAGATGCCAAAACAAACTCCCCAAACCATTTACTTTAAAGTGGTTTTTCATCAACAATATGTCCTTTGAATTATTTCTGGTGACATTTGCACTGATAATGCCCATGTAAAATTTTGGTTCCTTCTTTCCTTGATTTCTTTCAGAATTTTGATGTTTTCATGCATTTTTCCCCCTTGGATGCATTGTAGTAAATCTGCGAAAAATGAAAACACAGTCCAAAGGCAGTTGGGAAACTAAACAATAAATACAAATATCAGCAATGCAACTGAGCTGTGATGAATAGAGCTGCATTTTCAATATAATCCCAAACAACATGAAATATGAATGCATGCAGCAATGTTAAACTAAAGAAAAAAAAAGGGGGGGTGGGGAGGGGGAGGGGGCGGCTCATAAGAGTCTGAACTATGTGGCAAAAATACATGAATCTCAGGTCCTGTATATAATGAGGAAAAAAAGGTCTTAAGAAACTCAATCGAACCTCAAAAATATACAGAGTCAAACTTGAATACTTCATGCTTTGTGTATGTTTTTTTCCTCCTCATAACTGAAACACACACACTTTCTGCACATGAAAGATTTAATCAGCACTACCCAGAATGAACAGGGAATATAATGATAACAGAAGGAAATGAAACATGGCAAAAACCAAAACTAAACCAAACCCTGGTTGATGCCAGGATATAGTATGAAATAAACATTGAATATAGCCGTGTCATGTAGTCTCAGGCCATAATGGAGCTTAATAGCATCATCTTGATCACCCTCATCCTCACTAATCCACATTACAGAAAAAAGTCTGAAACTCTGTGACCCTGCATGCAGCGCTCTCATGGTGATGACAGTTTCGATTTCCTCTCCATGTCCATGCGCTTGTCGAGTTTGTTTTGGGGTTTCTGGTCTCAGCAAGTTCATGCAAATTGTCCATGGACAGCAGATGTGATGGCGCCCTCCATAGGAAGACGCTTACTCACACCGACTCTGCGATTAAGCAATTATTGTTGACAGTAGGGGGCTTGGTAGACGGTGTCCTGTGAATTTTGGGTCAGAATCAGCACCACTGAATAACTCCAAAGTGACTCGGCAGTAGTGCAGCGTCTCCTTTGGTAGGTTGTCTAAAAGAACACTGTCTCTGTGGATTGTTAGTGCTTCAGCTGCAACAGGACAAGATTAGGTGTGGCTGTGAACAAGGAACAGGGAACTGGCATGAGATGCATGGGCTGAAATGGCATGAAAGACAAGTGAAGAAAAAAGATTATACTGACTTCCATAAAAAACGCGAAAAATTGAAAGGCTATTTTTTGGGTGAAAAGGGGTGAATATACAATATTGAACCATTGTGGCAAGTTGTTTGGGTCCAAGACTCACGTGCAGTGAAAAAATTGTGTGAGCAACACATCATTCCCGGCATTGGAGGGTCAACAAAAATGGCAAACTGGTTGCTGCATGTGAGGCACGTGCACACCATGCAGAGCAAAGTTAACCAGCGACAAGTACGCAGGCATGCAGCCTTTATAAAGCCGCGCTACAAGGTTCAGGTAACGACTTGCCGTCTGAATGCTACAGAGATGCCAAGACTACGAGCAGAGGAACGCAATCGTGCCCTAGGCCATCTGGAGGCTGGTGTGGATGCCAGGCAGGTCGCCAACATCTTTAACGTCCACATCTCAACCATCTATCGTCTGCAGTACTGCATGCGAGTCACTGGTACCACTGATGATCGTTCCCGGCCAGGCCGTCCTCGGGTCACACCAAGAGAGTATCGCCATCTTGTTCGAACCCATCTGCGGGACAGGCGACAAACAGCCGCTAACACTGCTCGACAGGTGCCTGGGAATCTCCAGCAACGAATCAGCCTCAACACTGTGCGGCGGCGTCTTCAGGAGAACGGGCTGGCATGTAGGCGTCCTCATAGAGGTCCGGTACTGACACCAAGACACCGGCAGGACAGGCTGCAGTGGGCACAAGCCCGAATCAACTGGCGCAGGCAGCAGTGGGGACGCATGCTGTTCTCAGATGAGAGCCGTTTTTGAATTGACATGGCTGACGGTCGTGTCAGAATATGGCGTCGACCTGGTGAACGCTATGCTGACTCCTGTGTGGTAGAGCGGAACCCCTGGGGAGGCCCGAACGTTATGATATGGGGTGCAATTGGCATTAACCACGCCATAGGACCAGTCATCATTCAGAACATTGGTCCTGGTCGCGGACAGGGTGTCAATGCACAGCGCTACATCAACCAGGTGCTCAGACCCCATGTCGTTCCTTTTTTTGCGCAACACCCAAACTGGACATTCCAACAGGACAATGCAAGACCACACACCGCCAGGGCCACCCAGCAATTTCTTCAGCATAACAACGTCAATGTGCTGCCCTGGCCAGCCCTCAGTCCCGATTTAAACCCAATAGAACATTTTTGGGATGAACTTGGCAGACGGTTGGACCTCCTGCGTCCACGACCAGCAACAGCGGCTCAACTTCACCAGGCCATCGTCCATGTGTGGGCTGGTGTGCCAAGGGGACGCATCAACCACCTGGTCCACTCAATGAGCCGCAGGTGTCAAGCAGTTGTCAACGCAAATGGTGGCCACACACGGTATTAGGACTTCAAGCTGGTTTGTCACGTGACCTTGGATTTTCCACTCAAACGACATATTGCTGATGACATTTTCACAAATTACCGGTGTAATGAATCAAATCGCGTTGAATTCTTGCTTCCACTCTGTACAATTGTGACCAATAAAATTCACCCCCAACCTTCAGCTTGTTTTGTTTTCGCGTTTTTTATGGAAGTCAGTATATAAAAGAAAAAGAAAATAATCTATAAAATAAGTATTGCTTTCTCTTCCTTACTTGTTTTTGTGCAGGGTTGTGCAAGGCAACTCTCCAAAAAGAAAAGCATAATGCACAAAATCTTTGAAAAACATGGTGGTGGCTGCAACAAGCACCCACCTAGCATCATATGACAAGGGGAGAACCATGCTCATGGAATGAAAAAACTTTTTCAGAGTCAGCGTTATCATGATCCAGCCTACCACACAGATCTCTTTCAAGGCGTTCACCTGGTAGACAAACCCCCCCCCCCCCAATCCAACCATCTCCTCTCTCCCCAAAAGAACTGATCTATCTATAAAATATGTACATTGATTACTAATATCACTGATAAATTATCATCCTTAAGGTGGATAATCTAGGCAGCCCAAGACAAACAGTTAAATTTACAATAAATTAGGTACATACCATATGGCAGATAGGTACTGAAGAATGGACAGCTTATGCTCTGCATTGAGAAATGTTTACATTTTCATAAATTCATTGCCAGATCAAGAGAATCAAGGGAAAAAAAAACATATCGGCATATGATTAAATTGTAATGAAAGAGAAACATGTTAAAGACTCAAGGAAAAAACAAATCTGAACAGAATAAAGGCACATGATACTGGACATTTTTGATGAAAAGAAAAAAGACAAAGTCAAAAAGGGAAAAAAGAAAGAGGAAACCAATGGCTCAGAATTTCTAAAAGGCTGGGATACAATTTAAACTAAAAAGGCAGAGGCATAGCCATGGTGTGTGTGTGTGTGTGTGTGTGTGTGTGTGTGTGCCCAGATGACCCAGGAGCTAAGTAAGAGTTACACAAGCTAATAATCCTGAGACAGAATATGGCTACCTTATGGTGAGATCGAAATTGGTCACATACGCAAAAATTTCACCGATGGTGACTCTCCTAGTTTTAGTTAAGGAGCAAAGAAGATACATGCAACTCCTTTTCATGTCCTCACAATCTTCATCTGGCTTCTCAGGCACATGCTTAGAACAGGTTGTTCTGCTTCTTTTCCTTTCTTTGAATCAAGAACACAACTGATCCCACCTGCCCAATGACAAAATTATCTATGATGTTGGTAAAAAAAAAAAAAAAGATGAAAAAAATTGAAAAAAGAAAAGAAAAAAAAAATCACATGCACAAAAGTTTGATTTGAAATGCACTATTCAAAAGAAGACATGCACACGCACACACACTTCCAACCAGCGGTGAATATTGACAGGCCTTATGCTATAACCAAATAGGGGCTTGCCTGAAATATATGCTGATTGGCTGTTGCAGACAAATTTGCTGCATTTATTAAAATGAAAAACTTCTTTCTTCTTTTTACATCATTCTTCCGAGTATGAACCCCGCCTCATTCTAATTGATCTGGGGGTATGAAGACACCCCTGTTGGATTGAAAAATCCCATAATGATGCCACCGCTGTCAATGGAAATGGAACATATGAAAAATCCCATAATGATACCATGGCTGTTCGTGGAAAGGGAAAATACAACTTACTTGTCCAGTCCACTGAAAATAGCACCATGGTCACTGGTGACATGTTCTTTTACACACGATGCTCCACCCATCAACCCAGTGATTTCAAGTACAAACACAATAAATGCACCGTTAACTGTCTTTGCAAATGATTTAGGCTGCCACATTAGTTTGCAAAAAACACACAAAAAACTACATAATTATCTCATCTATCCTACAAATGAAGAATTGAAACAAAAAATAACCAAAGGTTGGGAGGGTTAGAGGAAAGACCGTACACGAGTGGTTGACTCATCATCTGGGATCACCTTCCCCCGAATTTTTTCTTGTAAGTGTTCAAGCAGCAAAACTACAGACTTGACTCCTCTCCACCTCTGACCCGGATCATGGGGAGAAGGTGGCGTTCAGACTGACGTTCTTGCTGTGCGCAGGGTCGGGGCTGTTGAGCGAGGTCCCAGAGCCCCCGGTAGAAGGGCTGGGTGTGCGCACGTTCCTGAACTTCTGCCGCAGCACTGTGACCAGCGCCTTGTGCAGGGGCTCCGACGGCATGCGCGGGCCGTTCAGAGTCCGCAGAGGGGTGCCTCCAGGAGACCTGCAACAAGAGGATTCACCTGGATATATTTTCTTGCCAGCTGTTTGAAGCTGTAACACCCCCCCCCCCCCCCCCATCCCCTTCCAGTCAAGGAGGAATGGGAAGAAGAATGAAGGCATCGAGTTGCAGACCTACAAGCATCAAACAGCAGTGGGAAAACTGCTGACTGAAGTTGTGGTGATGGGGAGTGGACATTGAAAGAAAATGCCCATAACTAACGTCATATAACAGCAAAAAAAAAAAAAAAATCATGATCATGATTGGAATTACAACAATAGTAGCATTTAAAAAATAAATAGATAAATGAATTTAAAAAAAAAACCCTGTTTACTTAAAAAAAGAAAACCTGAAATAGAAGTTTTCAACAGAACTTGGCGGTAAAAGTTCCTTTGCCTAGATTTCTAATACATGCTAAAAGTGACTCAGAAACTTCATCCAGTATTGCCTTATTCAAAAGACTAGCATCAAAAACATCCACTCAAATCTAGTGGGAGGCAAAAAAAAAAAAATCCAATCAGTGAGAGATTCAATTAATGGACCTAGGATAAGATAAGATAATGTTGCTTATAGCCCAGCCGACCGCAAAGGGCCACATCAGGGCTGAATTAATGGACCTGGAATCAATTAATGGACCTGGAATCTTCTCACTTGAACTTGACACCATTTTAGATCCGACATACCGCATGGTAAATGACCTACCCACCTGGCAACCTGAGTGGAGCGTAGTCTGGTCAGAGGATTGGAAGACATCAGCTCTGAGTGGATGTTGCTCAGACTACACTGGGAACCTGTGGACCCTATTGACTGGTTGGACCTGCAAAGACACCAACAGTCATGTCTCTTTGCCTGAATTTAAAAAAAAAAGGGAAAAATTATCAGGTGTGTGGGTGTATGTATGGAGGAGTAGGAGTGGTGGTGGCCATGGTGTTTAACCTTTAACAAATCATTTAGTGTTACACTTTCCCTTTTTATACAGCATTCAGTTTCTGCACTTGCACTGGACACAAACATCCTTATTGGGAAAAAAAAAATCCACTTTATTCAATACAGCTGAGAATAGAACAGTTCTCAAATATGTGTTTACAAAAACTGTTGATCACAGTTTCTTCACCTTGTGGCTTTTGTTTGTATATCAGGAAAACAAGTATTTGGCCAATTTGAACTGAAAAAGAAAGTTGTTCATAAAAAAGAAAAGCTGTGAACAGACTATAGAAAACATTCGTTGACTGGAATATATGGGCTGAAGTCATCTCTTGCAGAGACAGTAGTCATGCACTGCCACTGGGAACTGTTATTTCACTCATACGAAAACAAGACAGTTAAAAAAAAAAGAGAGAGAGAAAGAGGGGGTGGGACGGAGATGGAACTGAAAGTATGAAAAGCTATCATTTTTTTTGGATATACCTTTGCAGAAAATGCATGTTCACTTTGAGCTGCTGCACTTTGTTTGCAGGTGTGTTGTTTGTGATTGTGTTGTTTGTTACTATGGAATTTACAGTATGAAGTGTGACTGTATTGTACAGTGTTAATGTAAAGTTGTGAACTGACCTAATAACAATGATAACTGATACTTATACAGCACAAAATCCAGAAAACTGCTCTTGGTAGTGACATGTGTACACTATGAATATAATACCTACATGACACATTGCATCAATATCATACATCAAACATGTACACACCAAAATACACCTAACCACACACACAAAATTAAAAAATAAACATACTCATATACACATTTCTCTACAAGTGGCACATACGTACATGCCCACATACATAATCAAACACATCACACACATGGAGAAGTACATACTGTTCACATGGACAAGCCACAACCAGACCTATTGCCAAGAGAAGACATGAATTTCGAGATGACATGTAAAAGAGGCAAGGGAATCAAGAGTGTTGTGAGATTGGCAGGGAGTATGCCTCATGTTGTTAAGGCTTGAAAGAAAAGATCTTTGTAAGATCTGGTATGACATATCCTGAGAAGTCAAATATCAGAGGAAAAGCTTAGCTGATGAGAGGGAGTATATAGACTGGAGGAGTTCAGAAACATACTCTAGTCCAGAGCCACTGACAGCAGAAAAACAGCGGATAACTTGTAGTCAGTTCGATTGGAAACGGGCAACTAGTGAAGTGACTGAAGAAGAGGAATGCTCGTGTGAGTCTAGTGCTGTAAAAAATATTTCTTATCATCATCAAAGAGATAGGAGAAGAAAGAGAGCAAGATAAAGGTTTTGAGTGACTTTTTAAAAAGTCTCCTATCCTATCAGCCACACAGAGTTCAAAGCAACATCCACATTACTCCATTGTAGTCTTCTGCTGGAAGTATGGAAAAACAACTTCCTCAAACTTTCTGGTAAATGAGGTTTTTTTTTTTTTTTAATTTCAGAATCTTGCCTTCTGTACTTCCACGCAAAAGAGTACACTTGGTTAAATGTGAACATTGCCAAGCTGTAAATACTCACAATGTCCGTTTGTGTTTCTTTGCAATGGGTGCATCTGTCTCTGGTGTGACAAACTGGAATGAATAAAAGATGAAATGAAACCACTTCCTTGTCATAATATTTATTATTTTGTCAATCTTTTCACTGGATGGTATCATTAGTTAAACAACACAAACTCCATACGAAACAATGTAACCTTCATCCAAACCTAAACTACACTTTTGTTCTCCATCCTCACCCAGTCCTAATCATTGTAGTCAACCTGAAAGAAACGTGTTTTAATACTGAACCACAAATTACCATTCGCAGAGGAAAAAAGCTAAAAATATCATGCATACACGTCCACTCACTTTAACGCAGCCTGATCCTTCAAAACATTTTTTCCACAAGCAAACCAACGTAAGATATAATACATAAGAAATGTGACAAACATACCAACATGATAATGAACGTAAAAGTGTCACTTGCATAAGTTCAGCATTTTTTCCCCATTTTTGGAGGAAGTGGATGGGGTTTGGGGTGGGAAAGGTAGCGAGATGAGACCACAGATAACAAAAGTATTTTCTGTTGTTAGCTACAGTGATCACCACTATTTATATTGTGATGAAAGACTCTTTGCAATGGGAAACCAAAGCTTTTGATTTCCTCTTCTAGAAATGATCACACAGAGCTGGAACGAAGATTTTAGCCAAGTGGAGAATGGATTAGCATTATGCTAACATTCTTTTAATGGAAAATTTACTTAAAGGGATGGGTGAAAGTAATGTGACGGCTAAAGCATAGTAAAGGGGCGGGATAGTAAAGGGGCGGGGGAGGGGGGGGGGGGGGGGGGTTGGGGGGGTTGGGGGGCAGTAACAGAGGTAAAGAAGGAGGGAGGAAATGGGGATCTAAAATATGGTTTAGTCCAACCATCAAATGACTCCCCACCTCATTGTCAGAAGCAGAAGAGGGACTGCTGCCAGGTGTAGTATACCCAGTGTCTACACCCCGGCAAGTCTTGCTTTCAGCTGATCGTTCCATAGACCTACGCTTCGCAGATGAGCTCTCTCGCTGCACAGAAGACAGGGGGTAACGCACCAAGGCACACCTCTTGGCATTGGTTTCTTCCTCCATCACACTTAGCCTTCTCTTGGTGTCAGTGCATTGGCTCTGTTGAAAATTCTTGTTGATGACTCTGTGCTGTATGGGTAGAAGAGGAGGGGGAGGAGGAGGAGGAGGGGGTGGAGGAGGTGTAGGAGCACTCAAAGGTACCTGGGAAGGGGCACCTTCGTCAAGACTGGTCTTGCTGGGCTGAACAGCCATGATTAGGGGCGTCCGGAGTTTGGACTGCCCCAATGGGGATTTGGGTTCCTTTGAGGTGGATCGCAACACTCTCTCTCCTTTTGCCTTGCCTTGCGTGGTTGCCGTGTTCCCTGCTTTTGGTTCCAGTCTTTTGCAGCGCAGGGGCTGCTGGGAAGACAGGACAGGAGTGTTTTCTTTGTCAGAGATGGCGGCCATTTCGCTGCGGGCGGCTATCCGCTTTGAGTATCTTCGGCCTTTGCTCTCTAAAACACACACCACACAAATGAAAAATGTCACTCGATCTCAACGGCTTTTGACACGAGTCAAACCTACATTTCATTGTATAATCATATGGTGTCCTCAGGTAAATACTGATCTGAACACTGTCACAGACAGTGCTGAGCAAAGAGGAACTATTATATTCTCTCAAATTTTCCGCACATGACAATGTATTTTCCAATAACAGAATAATGAAAATGCATTGTGAGATAGTTATGAGCACCAGTGAGCGCCCACACAACACACACAAAGCACAAACACTTGCACACGTGGGTGAATATACAAATATGACCACATATATGTCCATGTTCACATACAAGTATGCTCACACACACACCCATAGGGAAAGCTGAACTCGCCTTCAGAATATGTGAAGGCTTTCTGCATATCTGTCCTCAGCTGGTTCAGCATCTGGTTTGACTGCTCTGGCGACACAAGGCAAGCTGGGTACTGCTCACCATGCAATACACTCATCATCTTCACCTGACAAAACATCGAGAAACAACAGTGAAGATTAATGTTAACTTTTTGCCTCCATTGACTTAATTGTACTTGTCAAAAACCTTTCAGTTTTACTCGTTGTCTATGTATAATTTGTAATACTAAAAGTTCTGGTTTGGGTCTACTGAATACCCATTTGAATTCTCTAAAAAAAAAAAAAATCATATACTAAAAGTCAATCCTGACACTCAGACAGGCATGTGTTCCCAGTTTTCCATCTTTTCCCACGACCCCTGCGCCGCAGATACATCTGTGGTCGGAAGTTAAAGGCGTAAGTGAAGACACTCAGTTTGCAAACCTTTCTTCTGATGACAACTAACTTTTTGGGGGTTCCTCTTTTGCCTCACTTTCTTGCATATTCTCCTTCAGGGACGCTACTTCAAATTCATACCAAATCACTCCTTTGGTTGCTGAATGTTGACATTTAATGCTGAGCCCTTGATATTTTTCCGTTTTTACTGTTTCAGCAATCTTTTTTTTTCAATGTAAGTTTAACACATTTCTTAAAAACTTCAAATCTCATGACATTTTCCTACTTCTTTTTCTTTATATACTTTGACATATTTTCATCCATATTTATCCTGTGATCAGTATGATATCATAATCCATTTCCATTAAAAAGAATTAGCACCAAAATGAAGTGGTAAGACTTAGGTAGCAACTACATTACTGCACAAAAAGCTAATGCAATCTGGAAAAGAAATGCACCTGCTGATGTATTGGACTGGCTACATTAAAATGGAAATATAAACATGGCCCAAAATTTATATTCATTTTAACTGTGACGCGATTTTTTTTGTTTTTTGTTTTATGTTCTGTGGTGCTTATGCTAGTGAGTGATTGTTCTCAACATGTTACTGTTGTTCATTCTCTCCGGTCATTTCTGCCATGTACTCAGGCACCTTGAAATTTAACTGGGTTAATTGAGCAGGGAAACAATACATGTCTCTTTGATCAAAACTGCCAAAAGTCCAACGATGCCTGTGATCAGAACGTAAGGTCAAGCAGCAAAACAAAATAATTTGTTTCATTTTTTTTTGTTTTGATACAAAACAATATGATGGAAAAAAATACCTGAAAAGTTCAGACCAGACACATTAGTATAATTTTAACTGGACTTCAGTGTCTTCATAACACAAGATTTGCAGATGCATATTTGTGCGCTAATGTACTCACTCATATGGCAGAATAGCTGGATTGTGCCTGCCTTTCAGTTTGCATACAAATTACGTAATAAGTTTTCTGTTGATATCTTGACTCTAACTTTTATATAACAATAATCTAGGCTCTTCTTGTTACATTCCTACATGGTTCATACACAAGTTTGTTGAAACTTTTTGAGGACATTTCCAGGCTGGATATTGACATTTCAAGGATGTGTAAATGTATCGGGGAACTAAAATATATAAAAGAGCCTACAAAAGCAAACAAACCAAACTGAAACAAAATACAAACTTGTTAGGATACAATTTTTAGAAGTGAAAATTCCTAATTATTTCATTTGAGTTTGTTTCCTTGATGTAAATGTATTTTAATACCCTTGGGTGTTTCTGAAATCTTTGCAAACACCCATATTGAAAAATATTTAAAAGCTGCACCCCACTTTTTCTCCCTTTAAATCCCCTTGTACCCTTGACCTAAAATGAACTTTGTATAAGCCTTTCAACACAGTGACCTGTGACCAGTAAAAGCTGCTTTTATGGTTTACTTGAAGACTGCAGACCTCTCTATATAGATGTTCCAAGCATGGACTTTATTTTGGGAGTGTGGAGGAGTTGGGGGGAGGGGGGTCGAAGTATGTGTGTGCATGAGTGTGTGAGAATGTGTGTGAGAATGTGTGTGTGTGTGTGTGTGTGTGTGTGAGTGAGAATGTGTGTGTGTGAGAGAGAGAGAGAGAGAGAGAGAGAGAGAGAGATATTTTAAAACCAAAGAAAGTTCAAGAAGATTCAAGGAGCATAATACCTGTGACAAGGATTTGGTACACACACGGTACTATCATTGTTTCACTGTCAGTTGTTGTGATATCTTTCACAACAAGTTCCTCCGATTTGAGTCAAGAACCATCACAGTGTTCATTAGCACTTTCTGATTCAACATACAGGCAGGACACCAATGACCACCTTTGTTTATAAAAAAGCTTGGTTATGAATGCAAAAGGAGTGAGAGAGAGAGGGAGTGTATGTGTGCGTGTGTGTGTGTTTTTGCGTGCACGTGTGCGCATATGCACACACACAAGTGTGTATATATTATGAGTGATTCTCTGTGTGTATGCAAATGTGAGAGAGAAAGAGAAAAAAGAGACAAACCGACAGCCAGCACGTGCAATGTTTAATTGTAATAGCTCTTGTGAGTTGTATCTAGACAGAAATTTTTTTTCTTGACAATGCAATAATGTCTGTATAAGCTGTTGGCGACCAATGTTGTATGAGGGGATGACATCACTTTCACTCAAGTTGACAAAAAAACTTCTTCAAAAATGCATCAAACAATTCTTACCTTCAGATAGGAGAAGAATCCTGCATTTTCTAGTTCCTCTTGTTTCTTTTTGCGAATGATTTGATAGTACACTTCAGGGTTCCCTTGAAGATAGCTGCACAGCTCCTGAACAAACGCCAACACAACAGGGTACGTCTAAATCTCTGCAAAAGTAAATTTCCTTACTAGCCTCTTCTTGTCAATTAGGCTTTACTCAAATAACTATCTTCTCTGCTTCACGTGGGTAACCACCCATAACTAAAAATAACAAATCAGGCACAGAAGATGATGAGAAAAAAAAATTACAACCAGGAAATTTTACAGGATAAGAGTTTTTTGCTGAAAGCCTGACATGGAGCCTAGGACTTCACTGTCATCTGCAGTCATTCCAGCAAAGGGAACGAGTTTGGGACATTGCAGAGAGATGGAGAAAGAGATGTCAAGTTGAAGTGCAGTGTGTTCTGGATTAGCACAGTAAGAGAATCAGTAAAGTAGACCTAACCTGGTATTTCTTGTTTCAAGAACTTCAGTTGTTGCTTTTTTGACAAAAACTATAAAAGAATCTTTGAATTTGAGTGGAAGAACATTCTATCTGCATACCTCAATATTTACTGTTGCACTATTAGTGCATTTATGTAAGAAAAGGAAACTCAAAAAGAACAAAAGAAAACAAAAAAGCAGACAAAGATATACGCCAAGTACATGTATCTAGACAGAATGGAAACCAGTACCATTAGAAGTAATAGAAGAATGCATTTCATCCGAGCAACAGACTTAATTATTTTTCACAACCTCTTCATATGGCCTTTTCATTTGACTTTCATTTTGTGACATTTTAATAAATATAACAAGCTGACTGCAGGGAGCCACATCAACTGTTTCCAATGGAAAAAGTCATATTGATATTATGAATGATAAGAATCATTTTTTTTTGCTCAAAAATTAAACCACAATTACAAGTTTATAGAGCTGGTTACATTACTTTCAGTCTAATGACTACAACAGTTAAACAAAAAAAAACAAAATCCTGAATGCAAATATCAACTGGTAATAAACAATTATTTCTTGAGCGCAACACATAAAAACAGCACTTTTTCCCCTCATAAAAACAAGCAATGGTAAACGTTAAATAGAACAACAAACAAATCATACTGCTTAAGAATGACCAACATGCTTTCACTGTGTCACTTCCACTGTCTGGTAAAACACCTAAAAAGGTTATTTTGTAAAATCTGGGGGTCAGCAGTAAATTCAGAATAATTCCTCAAAAACATAAAAGAAATGAAACCTGACTGGATCATTCACATTTTTTCTGGACTTTATAATATCAAGTTGAAATAAAACTGCATGTGAAGAGTGGGCCAAACAAGATAATTGTACATCACTTTAACTTCCTGGTTAAGAATTTGTACTTCAAACTTCAATATTATATTCAAATAAACTCTCTCACTTATGTTTTATGAAGAACACTGACAATTACACAATATTCACAAATTAATCTTGTGCAACCCTGCTTACATTCAATGCCTTCTCAGTCATTTCGGATGTCTGATCCTCATACTCCTGCTCTGTCATCTGTTGGCAAAATGTGGCCGGCATGTCCTCTGCCTCATCAAACTCATCCAGGTTTTCCAGCCTTGGGTCCTGACTAGCCATCCTGGCTCTCTGGAGTGTGTTTCACTATCACAAAGTATGTGGCTCGTGACTCAAATTTCTTGACCTCCTGCAACGGGAAATGAAACTTCTGAAATTAACGGGAAATGAAACTTCTGAAATTAACAAACACTTCCTAAAGACTGAGCGGAAAACAACAAACAAACAAAATAAAATAAAGAAATAAACTATGGTGTTTCAACATCTTTACAACCAAAGTGAAAAGGACACTCTTCAACTAAATATTTCACAGCTAATTTTCAGTCAAGATGAATGACCTCTGAATTAAAGACAAAGAAAAAACGTAGAACAGCACTCTTTAAATTGTGTTCTTTTATTTCTTTTCTAACAATCCTGAAAAACTTAACACAAACCCTAACAGCCCACATGTGTTTGATTAAACAAAAGGATCTGATCATGGGAAACACTTAAACCCTTTTAAATAAATAATCAATTTCTAAAAACAAACAGAACAACATGGTAGAAATACTCAGTATACTGACTCTAGAATCACAGCACTTGAGGATGTTATCATTTTAGTTTCAAAAAGCCAATCCAGTGGATTACAAGCACAGTAACTGTATGTGCATATATATAAGGAGAGAGAGAGAGAGAGAGAGAGAGAGAGAGAGAGAGAGAGAGAGTGACTTGGTTGACAGTGCTTTAGATCATATAAAAAATAAAAAAATGTTGAAAAACATGATGTGACTTGGTTGACAGTGCTTTAGATCATATAAAAAATAAAAAAATGTTGAAAAACATGATGAAAAAGGGCAAGGATAAGCATTATATTACTTTCCACAATTCCAGTGGTCTCATAAAGTACTGATAATTGGCTATGGGGGTGGGGATGAGGGTTTGGGATGGAGGCAATGGAGGCTTGCCATTTGAACAAAATTAATTCCATCCAACTCTTAAGACTTTATTTTTCCCCCCTGCCACAAGCCATGGAACTATCAGTCACTGTTATTTCAAATAGATGCAAACACTCGCTCAATCAATGCAAAAAGTGTGGCAACAGTTTCTTTGCACAAAATGGTTGTTCAGGACCACGAGAGTACACTCTCTTGGCAAGGTGCTACCTTGTCTGACAGTGAAAGTGTTAAAGATGGCAATGCAAGCAAAACTTCCGGCATTAAAAACACACAAAAAATATATATGCCCATTTCAGTTCAATCCATGTCCTTAGAGAAGTCTTGCTGGAGCTTAATTACCTCTACTTTTCCATTCAACAACAACACAAAAAAAGGGGTGGTGGAAGGGGTGGAGGTAGGATGTATGAATACCTTGCTCTGAAACTGACCTATAGATCACACACTGATAAAGTACAAGGCTTAAAAAGGCATGAAGAAAAAGAATATGCGGAAACACTAAATACTGTCTTCATTTAATTTAATTATTTTAATGCAAGGAGAATGGAAAAAAAAATTCTTATCACAAGACGCTGGACTTACTGAAATTGTACACGTTTGAAATAATGAAACAGATTTAATTCTTGAAATTAATCAGAGAAAAATAATCACACTACATTCAAAACACTGAAATTTTGGTGATCACGCAACAGTTTTTTCCAGCTTGTTTTGCCCACAAGTGTTGGGCGACAACCAGTCTCAGTAAAAATGATTTTAGCAGTCCCTTCCCAGCAGAAAGAAATTCAAATGATCGCCAGTCTTAGTAGATCTGTCAACACTGTAAACAGCGCGGAAAAACATCCTATTTCGGTTGTTCCTAACACAAGTTAAACATGGTGAAACTAAAACCCAAACTCCTGAACCTCAGTCACTACAGAGTCACATACCGACAAAATCCAATCATTTGAAACTTGTGACATTAAATACTACATCAATGCTGTCATAATTTCCAAATCAGTCTTTTGCCTGAAAAAAAGATTGCAATACTGGAACAAGATAATATCAAAGTATAAACAAAACCCCATTCTGATTTTGATCTGTGACAAATGAGGATCACTGGTAATGGGGAGGTTTTGCTGCAAAGTATAAACAAAACCCCATTCTGATTTTGATCTGTGACAAATGAGGATCACTGGTAATGGGGAGGTTTTTGCTGCTAAAATAAAAATTACTGTTCTACCCAATCTATGATTTCTCTCTCATTTGACGAGTGGTCGTAAATATGCAATTCTCTCGAGTACTCAACGAATTATGAGTTTTTCATTCGTTATCTCCCCGTTCAAATCAGTACTACTTTAACATAAACATCGGTCTATATAATAATAATAGTACTGGCCTACTGCTAGTTGTCCATGAACGCATAACTGTGAGTAATCCAACCGTAACTTTGCGGAACAAAAATATATTAATCTATGACCACCACAATCATGTTAAAATGACTGAGACTGGATGAGGCAAAAATGAAAACATGCCTAACAGCTGTGCCGCATTGCTGGCCAGTTGACTATAACGTTGCATACACCCCACATTCGGCGTTATCAGGTCAAAATTTACGAAGTGCCCGCCATGAATGTATGGCACATATAAAGTATTCAATGGTTTTTCAAAATACGATTACTCATTACCACCAATTTCTGGAAACTGTTTGATACTAAAACTACTTTAAGCTTATTTTTGTATATCTTATTAGTAGTATTATAATGGATATGTAATTGTTTATAAGGATATCTTCATCCGAGTTATTTTCAATTATAGTTTTATATTGTCAAAGTACCTACGAGAAAATGAAAGTAAAAGTTAACACTAAAAATACCTGTCGCAAAACCAAGTCGACCAGAATTCCGTTGCATAACAATGTATTCTTTGACCCAGGAAGATGTGGTTTTAACCAAATACGTAGTGTATTGTTCCTACCTGATACGATCCCTCCTATCGAACCAAACGTGCCCAAATACAAGCCATTTCTCCTCGGTCGACTCCATGCGTTGAACTATTTCTCAATGGTGCTGCACAGTCCAGTAAGCAGACTTCTTTTGTTTGTTTGTCCCTTTCCCCTTTCTTCTTTTTAAAAAATCTTTTTCTTGTTTGTCTGTTTCTTCCGTTTTGTTTTGCTTCGTTGTCTGTCATCGATGACTCGAAGAGGCGCCCTTCCATTTCAGGTCTTTTTATGGAAGATTTTTGTTCACCTTCTTCCATGGTCGTTGGAAGAGATCCCCAATTTCACTCATTTTCAAAAATAAGTTCAATAGATAAAAGTAAACAGATGCAATATTTAAGCATATATTGTTGTATATGAACCTTACAAATAACAAGGAAATGACATTAAAAAAATTTAAACAAATAAAAACAAACAAACAAACAAACAAACAAAAGGTCATTCGGGTATTTGCAATTTCATCTCTCTCTCTCTCTCTCTCTTTCTGCTTTCACGGCCGGGTCTGGGTCCGCTATGCACGTAGCCTTACTCATTGTGCTTTGCTACTTCTTCCCATTTTTCTTGCTCCCCGCTTACTTCTCTCTCTCTCTCTCTCTCTCTCTCCGCAAATTCTGAGCGTACTTTGTCATATTCATTTTGTAATCTGTTTTATACATGCTAATTGTTCCTTATAGTACATTTCTATATCCACCCCCACCCACCTCTTCCTCCACTTCATTGTTTTTTCTTTCATTTCTTTTTCTCTTTTCATTTGATGTTCCATCATGATTGCATGACCATTCATATTTGTTTGTTTTAATACATTATTTCATTTCACTGGATGTTATAGTCCCTACTCAGGGCGAGGACTGGGTGTCAGTGCTTATCTATTATCCTCGTACATAAGAATCCCCCCCCCCTCTCTCTCTCTCTGTGGGGATTGGCGGGTGCTGTTGGGATAGGAAAGGGGTGGGGAGAGGGAGGAGGGGGTGAATGGGTGCCGGGCAGGATATTCCAGATGTGTACGAGGGACTGAGGTTCCCGAATGATGTTTGAGATAAATCCTATGTTTGAAATGATGTTTAAAATATATATACAGAAACACATCTGTCACATAAACACACGCACAAACACAAACTCAGGTACCAATACACATGTAAAGAAATGTACATACACAATTACTTGCACGCGCGCATGAGCATGCGTGCGTGCGTGCGTGCGCGCGCGCGTGTGTGTGTTTATAGTGTGTGTCTGTGTATCTGTCTGTACGAGTGTGGAGTGCGCGCATGTGTGTCGGTTGGGGGAGGGAAGGGACATGGGGATGATGACGTGATGGTAAGAGTTATTGAATCATGCTTGAGATGAACAATGTGTTCGAAACAGCATCTGTATGGTCTCCTCCATCCCTTAACTCTGTGGGGAAGCCCCTTGGCGCCACACTGACCTATTCACCACGTTCCTCAGGTTCTGTCGGTTGTCTGCCAAACCTTAGCTTTCTGTAAACACGTTTTCTTTGTCCATTCTGCAAATATTATCAGTTCATCGTTTCTCCCGTCTTCCCCTTCGTCTCCCTTCTTCGACAGCTCAATGGGGGACCGTTTTGAGCAAGGCCATTCGTTGTACCTTGTCATATGACTGATGTCAAGGAATCTTCACAGCACGGTCCCATGTGCCGCTTGATGTTTTGGCGTACTTGTTTACTGGCAATATGATCAGTCTACCCGATGTTTAGTATCTTGTTGTGACATCTCATTTCCATGGCTTGGAATCTTCTTTCCAGATCTGCTGTAAGGGAACGATGTCTCTCGCATGCATGCAGGAAGATGGAATATACAGGTGCGTGCACGAGCCTGATCTTCTGTTTTATGGAGATGTTATTCTCCTTCTGCACAGGTTTAGTATGGGCGGAGCTGAGGTTGTCATTGCTGCTCTTGAGAGGATTTCTGGTTTGGATCTCTCATTGCTATTTAAAGATACATGAAATGGTGCATGCCTCCAAAACCAAATCTATTGCATGAACACACACACACAAACACTCTCGTGTTCGCGTGGGCACTAGCGCGAGCGCATACCAATACGCCCACGCATACATATGCGAGCAGTGCAGGAGGGTCAGTCTCTGGGGAATCGCTTGGCATTCCCTCTTTTTTCCCCACAGTTCCTGTATTGCCGTATCTATGTTTGCTCTCCGTTTTGTCTTTTACCACCACTTCATATCTGTTGACCCTAGCGCCTGTCTGTTGGTTTGTGAATGTCCTGTTCGTGAGGTTTCCCCTCGCTACAGCCACTGCCTCCTGAACTTTTTGCTTTCTGTCAGTCTTTAGGTTGGGCTGGATTGATCTCTTAAGCTTGTCTCCCGAGTCCTCAGTCATGGTTGGTAACCTTGATTTACCCTCTTTGACCTCCTCAATGATGGGTTTCCCGGAGTCAGTAGGGGACAAGGCCTGTGAGACCAGATGGGACACTGAGCCATTTCCTTTGGCATTTGATGATTTGGGCCTCCATTGATTCCACTGCACTAGTGCTGATATGGCACAGCGGCAGACTAGTGGAATTTTGGGATCAGCGTGAACTGCAGACATCAGACTCTGTATTGACCATGGAGACCACAATGGAGTATCATCTGCAGGCTTTGTTCTGCCACTTGTTTCGTTTTTTCCCAGCCCACCCTTCCTTCAGTGAATCCTGGGACCATCTTTGTTCTTGGAACTAGTAGTAAAATGGCGAAGGTCAAGGTGGGAAACCCATACAGCCTGTAGATCTGGTCTGTCCCAGTGTCATTCGGTCCTTGACGTTCTCCGGACTATTCCCGGAAACCAGTTGTCTAGCCATGTGTCGATAAGAAGAAACTCTTGTAAGAACTTGAGTGAAGATGGTCTTCAGAGAGGAACGCCCCTCCCCACAAACAAGAAACGAAATGTACATACAAAGTATTCTGCAAACAATTCGCACACTGTGACACAGTAGTAACCAAAATTTCTTTCACACACACACGCACAGACAGACAGACACACTAAGAGGGTGAGTGAGTGAAAGAGGTGGGGCTGGGGCTCTGTCAATAGCATCCTGAACTATATAGTTTGTGTCAATTTCTCATGTTTATTTTCCAAAAATTTACAAATTGCATAAATGTACACATTTAATTATTTTCCATAATCTAAGAAGATATCCATGAAGTTTAAAATCAATGACTGCCTTTACATACTTTCAAACACAAAACTGGACAAAGGCGTGGGCTTATATTCTAAATGTTTAGATTAAAGAAACCAGTACTAAGCGACATGCACACACACACACACATCAGCCCAAACACAACAATCTTGTAGACATGTATACACAAGTACATACCCATAGTCACACACATTTCAAAAGACTTAAAATTGAGCACAATCACTCAAACGATTTTCTTCTCATAATTCTCATTCCAGTTATTTGATTCTTTACTTTCCTCTCCAGGTATACATCTGAAGTGGAAAAATGCCTTGCTCCCTTTTACCATCTCTTCAACCTTGTGTAAACCTCGATGGTTTTTCTATTGTATTTATTGTGATGGTACTGGTTCACAGTGTATGTTCATATGTCTGTGACCTTGTCACTGGATTTAACAATATGTCCAGTCTGTCAATCCACTATCAGCAGATTCTCTACAGGGTGGATTGAGGAAGAAGGACACCAGAACGTCCTCCCACCCCAAACACACACACACTTTCTCCTAACCCCTCAGACCCAACTAAAAAAAAAAATCAGAAAAGCACACTGTGGGATGAAATAACAAACGAACAAACCCCAAACAAAAACAATAATCCCCTTTCAACACCCTCCCTCCCGTCCCCCTGGAAAAAAAGGTCAGTGTCATGGTCTGGTGGCAAAACACGTTATCAGCTATTAAACCATAGTCCAGTTTGCCATCCCTTCCACCAACACATTAACCTTTTTTTTTGTGCGCAAGTAGCTGCTTTTCTAAACAAGAATAAATTCTTCTGTCTGCCCCTGGAAATTTTTTTATCTCACCTCTGCTTCTTTTTGTTTTTAATTTTAATGACATTGTGTGTGTGTGTGTGTGTGTGTGTGTGTGTGTGTGTGTACATGTGCGCGTGTGTGCGTGCGTGCATGCGTGTCTGCGTGCATGCGTGCGTGTTAGATTGACAGAGTTAACCTGAGTTTAAACCTCAAAGATGCAAGAGATGGTGGGGTGGGATAGAGGGGTGGAAGGGGCGAGGGGACAGAAAGATGGGAACGACGGATTGTATAAGCAAAGAATGAATGAGAGAGAGAAAGAGACAGACTGACAGACAGACAAGACAGAGAGAGAGAGAGAGAGAGAGAGAGAGAGAGAGAGAGAGAGAGAGAGAGAGAGGGAGAGAGAGTGTACACTAGGAAGGATGAAAAAAAAGTTGGTGAATTTCAGACTGATTGAATTGGAAGGGAGAGAAAGGAATGGGTGAAAGAAGAAGGTGGATGTGTTTTGTTTTCATAGTTATAAAGATGAGGTTCAGCTGGTAAAATAATACTGCATAGGAGTGCATGCTGGACAAAGGAATAATTCATGCGGGGAAGAAGAAAGAGATGGGGCCAGATGAGTGTAAGGTTAGTCCTTTCCTCGAGGTCAAGGTCACAATGTAGTTGGGTCAAACCATGCTCCGATATTGGTGCCAGCAAACTGAACACCAAGTAACAAAAGGCAACAACAATGACAAACAACCAACCCCCAAAATGTATCCTTCCACAGAACTGCTTCAAGGTTCTCTCTCTCTCTCTCATGCAATTCCTTCACATCAAATGTATGTATTTGCACAGATATCTGTCAAGACAGCTTAATCTGAGCTGTAAAAATCCATACCTTGTAAATAACACATAACCAATAATTTCATGCACATTGCAGTGCAACTTTATCTGCATGTAATTAGTGTTTTATTTCTAGCCTGCCTTTTCATCATGTTAAGTTAGGAAATTTTACTCCCGCTATCTAGAAATTCTGAGCAAATTATTTCCTCTTTTCTTTGAGTTTCTTTTTCCTTACCTTTTTTAAAATGAAAGAAAAATCATGTATTTACCTTTCTCTTGCATTACACTCATTGCCTGTCTTGCTGTCTTTGTAAATCATGCACCTGTTCTTGAAACTATTCTGGTCCAACATGTGCATGATAACAATAACTACTATGCACCCTACTGAAAACCCTAACTGCCCAAACTTGGGCACAGAAATCCAGGGTTTCTAGGAAGGGACAAGGTTCAAGCTCACCCTCTGTGACAACACCTGGTAACAACCCCTGTGAAGACCAAGCATCAGTGGGAGAAGACCCCCCCCCCCCCCCCCCCGCACACTAGAGCTGCCATAGGTGCACCACATGACTGTGCACACCACCCCTCTCCTCCATTTCGACTATGGCTACAACAGAGCTCCTACAACACGCCGCACCGTAACAGGGACTAGTAGTGGACATCTATTACAAATTTACCCCCCCCCCCCCCCCCCCCCCACCAATTTGATCTGAAGACAAAACGGGAGTTCCCACTGTGTCAGCAAGAGGCCAGCACCGATGTGGCAGCACAGCATCCAAGAAACCTTGGAAAGTTCTAAGTGTTGTTCTTCAAACAGCACAGCTTGGACAGTGAGAATGACATCCATGTGCTAGTCATAAGTCTGCTCCCTTTTAACTGAACAGGAAAACTAGGAATCCTCCCAAACTTGCCACAAACAGGTATGGTTAACAAATGCAGCCACCTTCATGGGACAAACAGGTTTGTTCTGTGCTGGGCTGTGACTAGACTGAATTTGTCTGCAATGTGTTTCTCATATTTGGCGAACTGAAATGAAGTATACATTGTAAAACAATAAATGAAAATACGTAAACAAACTTTTTTTAACCAGTCAGATTTCTGGCACTGTCATCGCGTGTACAAGAAGGCGCCGAAACAAGCGGTGTGAGGTCAACACCATGGAGTAAACAAACAAACAAAAAAAAACCCAAATCCCACTTTGAAAGTCAGTATCACAGCTGACCTGCTAACAAAACCAAAATACACATTCATTTCTCTTATTGCTCCTGACAAGTACAAATATCCACAAAAGACTGTTCTGCTTTATCAAAAAGAAATGGGCTAAACAGATCTTGGAAATGTGACCCATTGTATAACACACTTGCCTTGAAAATGAGAGAATACAAGGTCCTATGTCTGAATTTCACATGGGACAGTAATTACTCCCCCTTTCCACTAACCTCAAATGATGATCTAAAATGTATCTTTCAGATGAGATCATGTGTGTAGCATGTTAATGCCATCACAGTGAAGATCCCAAGGCAACAAATTGGCCTTTTCTTTAGCCCATTTTTTTTTGCTTTCTCATCTTCTGTGCCACCTCACTGGCACTACCCCCATGATGCTTATTCCGACTCCTTGTTCACAGTCATACCTAATTTGCCCTGCCTCAGCTCAATCACAGCAGTCGACAGGAAGCAGTCAATGCCAAAGTCGTCATGAGGCACTCCACCAGAGGTGACACTGCACTGATGCTGAGTCACTTCGGTGGTGTCCAGCGGTGCCTGTCCGGACAAAACAAATGCAGGAAACCACCCACTAAACCCCCTAATTTTGACAGTAACTGCTTTGTCGCAGAGCCAGCGTGAATAAGGGTTCCCCTCTGGTGGTGCCACCCCATCTGTTCACTGACAGTCCCATGAACTTACCAATATCAGCGTCCTCAACGTGAACTCACCATGGGTATAAATGTGCAGAGGAAATCGAAACAAAAATCACCATGACAGTACGGAATGAAGGGCCACAGAATTTGATATTCTTTTTATTTCATCGACTGATGAAGATAAGACTGTAAAGAAGATGCTGTGGAGTTCCCTTCCGCTCTGAGACTGCATGAAGGGCTGTACCCTATGCTTACTTTCATGATATATCCCAACAACAACCAGACCTGAGAGATACAGAAACTTGCTGTGCTAGTCAGGGAATTTGAGCAACATTCTCAGAGATGCGTCCATTCAGTTGATGAAACTTGACTGTGTGGTCCTGGTCTTCCCAAATCAGCCAACAGCAAACTCAAGTCTTGGGAGGAGCTGGTCAGGGCACAAAAGTCCCACAAATAAATGGTTCTGATGGACATCAAACCCATGACCTCCCTGCTGGGAACCTGCAACCCTAACCACTGTGTTTGGTCATATTCATTAGTCTGTCTGCAACATAATTCCATATTGATTGCACAGATCTTCATCAAATTTCAAGGGGTTCTTTACAAGGTCAGTCTCTGTGACTGATTTGACTGAATTAATGAAATTAAGGAGCAAAACTGATGAAATGCGGAGCAACTTCGTATGTACAGACACTGCATGCATGGAATTTTCCTAATCCTCTTGCATGCCATTTCCCTTCATATTTTTAGATCATACTGGACAGCATTCATCATCATGTATAACAGCATTCTTTGTCATCATGTGCAGCAGCATTCATTATAATCATGTAAAACAGCATTCCATGTCATCATGTAGAGCAGCATTCATAGCAACCATGTAAAGCAACCTTCATCACTGCTGAGCAGTGTATTTTGTCGTCAGGTAGGGCAGCATCTACTGCCTTTCATGGAGCAGCATTCATCATCACTAAGTACAGCAGCAGCATTTATCATCATGTAAAGCAGCATCCATGCTCATTCATTATCATCAAGTACACATTTACTCTGATCACAGAGCATTCACCGTCATGTAGACCAGCATTCATCAACATCGAGCACAGCAGCATTCATTTTCATCATGTAGGGCAGCTTTCATGATCATCGTGCAGAACAACATCCATCTTTATACAGAGCACCATTCATCGTTCTCACATACAGCATCGTACATTGTCATCATACAGAATGTTGTTCATTATCATATGTAGAGCGGCATTCATTATCATCAAGAAAACATTATTCTCAAAGAACCAGTTGTAATAATTCAAACACTGGTGAAAATTATTACTGGCAAAATACGAAAGAAAGAAAACAACTTTCACAGGGCACCTATTTATTGCTTGTAAATGTTCCATTTGATTTAATCTGGTTTCAGTTTAAATATGCCCAGCTGACCGTAAAAGATCCATTCAGAGCTGTCAGAATTTAGAAAGAAAATTTCCTATCATGAAAAAGGATCAACCAGCGACAAAGGAAAGTTAATGATAAAGCACCGCCAAAAAACCGCTCACAAACGAATCACAAGACAAAACACAATGCGTTTCGACCTCTTAGGCCTTCTTCACGCATGATACACAACACTCAGGACAACGAAAATGAACGAGCAATCACTTACCTTCATCCAGTTCGGTGTATCTTGACTGAAGAAGACCTAAGAGGTCGAAACACGTCATGTTTTGTCTTGTGATTCGTTTGTCTACGTGGTTTTTTTTTGGCGGTGATTTGTCAATAACTTTTCACATTTGTTCAAGATTTCCGCCTGCAGTTGCCTCGCTTTGTAAATAGATCTAACAGCGACAAAGGGTCTACAAGAATTCCTTACATAACAGCTAAATTCTTCACGTCTTTGCAGCTTATAATGTTAAGGGGAGCTTGGGCATCAGCCACTATGCTTGATTCATCGAGGCAAGATTTGACCAAAAAAAAAAAAAAAAAAGAGTACAAAATCAATGAAAAGCATAGTAGTACCAAAAAAGAGATGGAGAGGGCCTATTGGCAAATTGTGCTGAACAGGCAGCTACTATCCACTCAGGACTGTGTATACAGTCCCCACAGCCTGGTAACCAGATTACCAAAAATAGCTGGCATAATATAAATAGGAACACGAGAAAAAAAAAAAAAGGAACAGGAGAGAAACAGAAGATAAGATAAGATAATGTTGCTTATAGCCCAGCCGACCGCAAAGGGCCATATCAGGGCTGAGAGAAACAGAAGTGTAAAGACTTTCTAGCATAAGGTGAAAGGTCAACAAAGTCTGAAAACCTGTGGATGATAATAATATAAGATAAGAAAAGAAAGGCAGGAGTCGATGACAGTCACAGAAAAGAGGATATTTTTAAAACAAGATTTTCTTTATCATGTGGCAATACATTTCATGGCATCCCCATGTGGAGGAGGGGAGGGGGGGGGGGGGGGGGGGGGGGGGGGCAGGGGAGGGGGGGGGGAACAGAGAAGCCTGAAGAAGTTATGATGCCTTGATATCTATAAGCATTCGAGCGATACAAACATCAATTACAAAGCTTATAGTTTTCAGCCTATTACAAGCCGGCTGAAATGGACAGAAACGTTGATGCACCTGAAACAAAGTGGCAGGTCTTTAATATTGCACAGTAACAAAAGGTAGTTGAAAAACTAAAGGCAACAAGTGCATGGTCTGATGCCGTTTTATTTCTCCAGTAAATATTCAACACAATGGTTCAGAATGTAATTTATACATCTAGAAAACGAATATTCAAAACAGGAATCCAACTTTTCCCTTTTTTTGTGTGTATTAAAGACTGCACAAATGTGGTTTGTCTCTTTCTTGTGTGTGTGTGTGTGTGCGTGTGTGTGTGTGTTGTGTGTGTGCATGTGTGTGTGCATGTGTGAAACCTCATATTTCAACACAATCTACATTGACACCTATCTCTTGGGAATAAACAATGGTATATGCATTCAGCCCCCCTATACCCTTACCCACCTCTCGCCCATTACTGGTACCTTTGCATGAACAATAGTGCATGCGCGCTTTCTGTCTTTTTTTTTTTTTTTTTTCGTGTGAGGGTCTATAGTGTTAATGTATGGAATGAACATTTAAGCATGACTGTGTCGTTTTCGAGTGTGTTAAGATTTTCTTAAGCACTGTGTAACCAGACAACATCACAGGTGCCACAGAAACCTAGTGGTGGTCAATTCTTAATCTTAAGACAGCACACGCAAAAAAAAAAAAAAAAAAAGAGAGAGAGAGAGAGAGAGAGAGAGAGAGAGAGAGAGAGTAGGGAGGAAACCAATTGTGATTCGAAATTTTGAGGTTGCTACTTTTCCCACCTACCTGTTGTCACCATTTCACGTCAGTCTAGTACTATATATAAAAAATCAAATCAAATCCAGTATCATACTTAGCTCCTTCTCAAACTACACACATGTGCTGCTAAAAAGGTGTTGAAGATTCACTGATGTCTAATATTCTATCTTTTAAATAAACATTTTAAATCTTTAATTAGTAGCGTTTCTTGTCGTCTTTTTCTCCAACCATGATATTTCATTTAAACTGGTGTAATTCTAAGCCCCGTTCTAAAACATAAGTGCACAGAAAATAGGGATATTTTCTATGCATGTCTGATGTCCTTAAAATCTTTTTCAAAACTTACATGCCCAGACAATGACAGCATTTTCACAGGAATCTTGTGCCAGTCTACGTTCCTTTTCACAAGGTACACAGGTCCAAAACGTCTGGGATATTTCACACAGATCTGATGATATCCTAAGCTCCTTTAAAAAAAAAAATCCATCACTCCATTACAAAACGCGTATTGATCCAAAATCCTGGGATTATTCACACAAATCTGATAGTTCGCTCAGCTCCTTTCCAAAAAGGGTACATCCAGAACACAGGGATATTTCACACAAACCTGGCACGATCCTTTGCTTCTTTTCAGCTGTGTACTTTATATATGTCTGGTGCTTTCCAGCTCTTGAAAGCATGTACATGCAGTAGAATGGAGGTACTCTCACACAAGACTTGTATTATTAAAACTCCTTTATATTCCAAAGACTGGGATATTCACACATCTGTGCTGTTCTTAGTCCCTTTACAATACCTATGCAGACGCCTAAGACTGGGTATTTGACACTCACCTTGACTTTTTCTCAGCTCCTGTACAAAACCTACACAGGTTGAGGTATTTCACAAACATCATGTGTTATTCTCAGCTCTTCCACAGAACCAGCACTGATCCCAAAGACAGATATTTCACATCTGTCTTGTGCTATTCTTAGTGCCTTTACATAGGTTCCAAAGACAGGGATATTTCACAAACGCCTTGTTTTATTTTTAGCTCCTTTATAAAAAAGACTGGAATACTTCAAACATGCATTGTGTTGTTCTCAGCTCCTTTACAAAACCTACCCCCCCCCCCCCCCCCCCCCCCCAGATCATGGATATTTCACACATACCTTGTTGTGTTACTCTCAGCTGTTTTAAACACCTGCACAGGTCCCAAAGACTGTCAGATCTCTCATGCATCTTCTGTCATTCTTACCTTCTGTACAAAGCCTACAAAATATCCCAAAGACTGGGATATATCACGCACATCTTGTCCCTTTCAAAGCTCCTTTACAAAACTTCCACAGATCCCAAACACTGGGATATTTACACATGTCTGCTGCTGTTACTAGCTCCATTATAAATGCTACACAATCTCCAAACACCTGGATATTTCACACATGCCAGGTACCTTCCTCAGCTGCATCATGTCCAACATTCTCATCATCCACCAATACATGTCAACTATTTAACAAAACATCAGCGGCAATTGAGATCACAGCTTTTCTTCTGTTCAATTCCCCCATCCCGTTTTCCTCCTTTGTGTCCCAACCTTACTGCCCTGTGTCCTCCCCCACTCACTCCCACCCCCCCTCCTAAAAAAAGAAAACAAAAAACCCAAACCATGCATACCCCCCCCCCCCCCCCTCTCCCTCACATCCCTCATCTCCCGGAATCCAACAATACACAATAGGACCTCAATGAAAACAAAAAGTACATGCTCAACAATACCTGATTTATATCATCTCCCACTAAAACAAAAACAAAAAAAAAAGTAGAAGACATGTGAACAAACTCTTGAACGAGTTTTGTTCAGAATCACAAAAGTAGTCAGTCACTTAGCTGGAACAAACCCTTGATTTTCTTATCCTCTGGCACACACCAAAAACGCCTGCTCCTGACCTCTATTGTAGATTTCACTCTTGTCCGAGAGATGCCAGGTCACGTTTCCTTTAGCAAACATGACCTCTTACAAGCATAAAACCTGATGATGAGCGACGACACACTCGCAACTGAATGAGCAGTGTGGGTGTGGTTGTTTGCAGTCCCAAAAAGCTGAGCAGAGTCTGTTTGAAAAAAAAAACCTACCACCTATTCGCCCTCTAAACCCCATTTCCTGCAAAACCATCTGTCACAATGCAGACATTTTAGGTGCAGATGTAACAAGTGTATGCATGATGCATGACCTATGCCTATGTAAAGAAATACACAGGTATGTACGTGCATATGGGTTTGCAAATAAAACAGGAAGGACCTCCAAAGCATAAATCTTATTTGCTTTTGTTTATGTATGTAACTGTATGCATACGGACTAAACACTTGCATACGCCAGGGTGAACGATGCTTTTTTTCCCCTTTTTTTATGGCTGCAGTCATCGAGGCTCCTCCAGTCTGGAGTCTGGGGCAGGTGGAGGAGGGATCAAGAGATCTCGAAGCCAGAGTGGGAATGAAGGGCGTAGCGCAGCTTGTCTCTGAGGATGGACTTCTTGGAATAGTTGGGCAGCTTGAGCAGGTTGAAGCAGGTGGAGGAGGTGGGCAGACGACCCCCAGCCTCTTTCTTCTTGATGTTGAAGAAGCCCTTCAGCACGGAACCCACGGTGTCCCCCGTGTCCTGGAACAACACGTGCTCACAGAGTTATGTGGTTGTGGTGAAAGAGGAAACCACTCACGAACCAGAAGGGCGTCTGTAAGAGCACAGACCTCTGCCAAGGTGCAACAACCATCGACCCTCCCTTGGACATGGACCTCCACCTAAATTTAATGGTTTCCTTCTTCCGCTACATTCCACCCTCTGACCAAGTTTCTGTAAAACTGGTGTAGCAGTTTCGGTAGTATCTTGCCGACAGACAAATCAACAAACCAACAGACGTAGGTGAAAACAAACGTCCTTGGAGGGGGTGCTCATGGCTCATGATAATCCTCCCTGTTCCATACAAGTTCCTTAGTCATCAAAAACAGAACATGTAATGTTCATAAACTCAGCTGTAAAAGTAATATATATATATATATATATATATATATATATATATATATATATATATATATATATATATATAACAAACTAATAAATTCCAAGGATAAGTACCGAGCACCGTTCCAGCAACTTACAGAGCAGCTTGGTGTTGCAATGACTGCAAGAAATATTGAATTATAAACAAAGCTTGCTCTTATGTCTTAGATTGAAGAAATAATATATATATATATATAAATATACCAATAGCTCCCCCCCCTCCACCCCCCCCCCCCCCCAACCCCTTGCATCTTGATCTGACCACCATGTGAATAAGTCACCATACCTAATTTGGAGAAGATCTAATGAAAACTATAGATTTTTATACGAAGCAAGAACACAGATAAGACAATGAGGACCTGTATACTCGCTCACATCCTGATGAAAAATAACTGAATTCATAAAGGAAAGAAAACACATTGGGTCAAAACACAAATAATTCATCCCTACATGCACCTTACTTCTCTCAACTCATTCCCCATCTTCCTCTTTTTCTCCCTCCGCTCTCAGTCAACATGTGCACACACATACTCTCCTGCAGACGCATACACACATCTTAACCAGTATCCGCTCTCAGTCAACATGTGCCCACACACATACTCTCCTGCAGACGCATACACACATCTTAACCAGTATCCGCTCTCAGTCAACATGTGCCCACACACATACTCTCCTGCAGACGCATACACACATCTTAACCAGTATCCGCTCTCAGTCAACATGTTCCCACACACATACTCTCCTGCTGACACATACACACATCTTAACCAGTATCCGCTCTCAGTCAACATGTTCCCACACACATACTCTCCTGCAGACACATACACACATCTTAACCAGTAAACTCTTTCTTAACTAAGCACAGATATCTTTTAAATGCATTCTAATATTTTTCCTTATTCTAAAGTCTGTACTCTGCTCAATGTCTTTTTCAAAAGTAAACTATGTTTAGCTTTTTGCCACATGTGTGTGTGCGTGCGTGTGTGTGGATGCGTGCGTGTGTGTGTTTGTAAGACCATTGGCTGACAGACTGTCTTGTGTGCGAGTCATCAGCTTTTGAATACACTCTGTATTTTCAACCTGGATCAATAGCTGTATTATGCTCAACTTCATTGCATCATGTTGTACTGTATTGTTTCAAAGCATTTAAAATTTCTCATGCCACCATTCTTAAGTTTAAACACATTTTGAACCACATGTTTGTTTGGAAAAAAAAAAAAAAAGGACATTTGACAGGTAGATGAATGAGAGTTGAAACACTTCAGCAGACTTCATAAATACTGAAGGAATACCCCCAAAACGAATTTCTATGTTGTAATCTCCAGTCCAAATTCCAATTTGAATTCATTACTTACTGTGAATTTTTATGTGTAAGTACGCTGTAAATCCTTTGGAAGATTGCAAAGTTGTCAGCTGCATATGGTTTATCACAGAGATTTTAGGGTTGAACCATTGAAACCACCACACACACACACACTCACACACAACAACAACAACAAACTGATTCTGTATGATCCTCATTTCTTTTTCTTTTTCACACTGTCAATGACTTGTGACCCTCAAAAGCTGATTTTTCCCTGAATTTTCCAGAGGTTTGCTGAAAGAAAGATTTTTTATGTTAAAATTTCAAGGATTTTCCAAGGTTTCTTCAGAGATAAACAGGTTTTCTCAAACAAGGTACCTTTTCTTCAATTGTCATGAATACTAAAAACAAGCAATTCTTCAAACATGATAGATTTTCTTCCATTCTCAAGGCCTTCAAAAGGTTGCAAAAGACTTGAGGGGGTCCAAGACAGTTAAAAAGAGTACATACAGTGTCCACGTGTCGCCTGCTCTCACCTGGTCGTCACTGACTTCCACACAGCGGATGGAGAAAGGAGGCTCCAGGTGGGCGAACCCCAGCAGAGGGGGCTTGGAGCAACTGGTGACGAACTGCACATCACACAGAAACAGCCCATGCAGTTGACAGCCAAGACAACCCAACAAAAGCCAGCACAACGACGATCAGAGCTCTGATCAGCCAGCTCTCAGGAAGATAAATATACACGGAGACATACAAGAAGACTGTAAATGGTGCACTTTCATGATCACATCTGGTGGACTTTGTAGCAATTAAGTCACTTCAATGAACGAAGATGTGAAAGAATGCCATTCCCCCCCGCAAAAAAAAAAAAAAAAAAAAAAAATCAGAAATAAATACAGGAAACAAAAATGCATGTAATTTTGACAGAAATTTTGTAATGTTGTCATGTACCTTAACCACATAACTGTATTTTCTTGACAATTTAAACAATTACAGTAAATCTTCAAACTCGGTGCGAGCACACATGTACAAGCATGAAGATCCATTGGTGCATGAAAAAAACAACAGCATGTTACTTGAATAAAGTTTTCTTGTTGCTACATGTATTAATCATACCCCAAAATATAATTCAAAACAGCCCCCCCACTGAAACAAAGGCAAGACTTGGAATTGAATCTGTTGCTGAATATCCTTGCGACAAAAGACTGTACAGAAATCAACAGATTTTTGTTGCTGTCAGTCCTGTGGATGGAAGGAACAGACACTCCATTGTTCTCTCAATGTGTTAATAATAATAATAATAATAATAATAAGGAACATTTAGTGCGCTTAATCTTAAACAAAAGCCCTAAGCGCTTACAGCACACACACACACACACACACACACACACAAACACACACACACACACACACACACACACACAAACACACACACACACGCACACACCCACACACCAGCGAAGGAGCAGAAAAATTATGTTTTGAAGAGAGTTGTTTTGAGGGAGGACTTGAAAGAAGAAAGACTGTTTGAGTTTCGGAGTGCAGAAGGGAGATTGTTCCAGCAGGAAGGAGCCTGAAAAGTAAAAGAACGTTCACCAAGTGTTCTGGCCCGAAAACGAGGGATCTGCATAATGCGAGTGTCAGAGGAAGAGCGAAGCTGTCTGGAAGGAGTATAGGTCGACAGAAGTTTAGAGAGGTAAGATGGAGCGAGGCCATCCAATGCCTTGTAACAGAGCAAAGAAAGTTTGTACTTGATGCGTTTTTCAACAGGAAGCCAGTGCAAAGATTTAAGCAAGGGAGAAACATGAGAGGTTTTCGGAGATTTCGAGACAAGGCGAGCAGCATTATTTTGGACTTTCTGCAATTTTGCAAGAAGATTCTGTGGACAGCCAGCAAGAAGAGAATTACAGTAGTCAAGTCTTGAAAGAATGAAAGCAGAAACCAGAGTCTTGGTGGCTTCTTCAGACAGAAGGTGGCGCACAGAACTGATTCGCCGAAGCTCCAAGTAGCAGGCACGGCAGATAGAAGAAATCTGATTTTGAAAAGAGAGTGTCTGATCAAGTACAACGCCTAGATTTCGCACAGTGGTAGAGGTCTGAATGAGAGAGGTACCAAGTTGGACAGAAGAAGGAACAGAGATTGTAGACATGAGCCGTTTTGGGAGAATGAAGATCAGTTCAGTTTTGTCATTGTTTAACTGAAGTTTGTTGCAAGTCATCCATGCCTTTATGTCAGAGATGCAGAGCTGTGAGCGATCGATGATGGAGGAGAGGAGAGAGATGTCACCAGAAATATAGATTTGATTGTCATCAGAGAAGCAGTGGTGTGAAATGTCATGATGGGCTACAATGTCAGAGATGGGTTGGGTATATAGAACAAACAGAATGGGACCAAGGACAGAGCCTTGGGGAACACCATAATTCAAGTCAGCAGAGCTTGAAGAAAAACCATTGACAGAGACAATTTGGGTTCGACCAGAAAGGTAAGAATAAAACCATGCCAAAGCGTGAGAAGAGATGCCAAAAGTATGTTGAAGTCTAGTGAGGAGGGTGGAGTGATCAATGGTATCAAAGGCAGCGGACAAGTCAAGAAGAGAAAGCAGTGAAACCTGACCATTATCCAGAGCAGAGAGAAGATCGTTTATTATTTTCAGCAGAGCAGTTTCTGTACTGTGTCCAGTGCGATAGGCGGACTGCAACGAATAGAGCAAGTTGTTTTGGTCAAGGTGGTTTTGGAGTTGGAGAAGTGCTATCTTTTCAATTATCTTTGAAAGAAAAGACAAGTTGGAGACAGGTCGATAATTTCACTGCTGGAGAGCTGAACCATATCAATCTTCACCACACTTGTAGTCCAACTCCATCCAATAGTACCTTCCTCAATCCCTTCCCCCATCAACTACAAAACAAACTTAAAAAGAAAAAACTTTTACCTTCAGGAAAAGACTACGTTCATTTGGAGTGAAGTCAGTGTTTAGCACATCCCACAGCCAGTTGATCACCTTGTGGTTGCTATGGTAACCTCCGTAATACACGGTGTGTCGTCTGCAATCGATTCATCCGTTAACCCATCAAAAACAATCATTCCACCAACCATATGAGACGTTCGATTTTATTGAACTTTCTTGATTCATCATGGGAAAGACTGTTTGATTGAAACTTGACAATCACTGATATGAATGAGAAAGGGACACTGTTATAATCATGAGACAATTCACATACAAATCAATTTGTGTACAAATCACACACACACACACACACACACACCATCTCCACAAATCACACATTAAGACCAACTATAGACATTCTCCAATAAATATGCCTGCAACACGCATGATTCAATCATATCGGAACATACGCATACACATGTACTACCACAAGCTTTGAACATAAAAAATTACCTTGCACGCATACAGATTGCACATATGCACCAAATATTCAACAAATCTTCTCTTAACATACTATTTCAAGTGACTAGTTTTATATTATCACTGGTTTCAAAATAACACACATCAAAATCCAACACCACCACAAGAACCCATCCATAAAAAGTGTACTTACAAACTCAAGAACTCGCACATCTACTAACATTAAACAAAATGAGAGGTGCCCATAACTCCATCCCTGAGACCCAGCACACAATTCCACAATCTACATTCCCCTCATAATTTCCAATCTGATCTTGCACACGTAACTCCTCTCCCACCCCCTTAACTCCTAACCTGATATCTCCCACATAACTCCTCACCTCATATGTCCAAATAATTCATCATCTGATGTCCTCACATAACTTGTCACCTGATGCTCCCCCCAAAACTCACCTGATGTCCCCCTCACATAACTCCTCATCTGATATCCCCTAAATATCTCCTCACCTGATATCCCCCACGTAACTCCTCATCTGATATCCCCTAAATATCTCCTCACCTGATATCCCCCATGTAACTCCTCATACGATATCCCCCATGTAACTCCTCATCTGATATTGCCTATGTAACTCCTCATCTGATATTGCCTATGTAACTCCTCATCTGATATTGCCTATGTAACTCCTCAACTCAAATCCCCTTTTAACACATCATCTGATGTCTCCACCTGGCTCCTCACCTGACACTCCCCACATAACCGCTCACCTGATTCCTCCCACCCAACTCCCCACCCCATAGCCCTCCCCCCTCTCCCTAATCTCTCATGTAACATATCAGGTGACTTCTCGTCTCATATCCCCCACATAACTTCTTGCCTTACGTAACTCCGCATCTCGTATCCTCACATAGCTCCTCAACTCACAATCCTCACACAGTGACACAATACCTCACCTCATATCCCTACATAACTCCTCACCTCCGATTTTCCACATATATAACTCCTCAACTCATATCCCTCATACCTCTTCATTTTATATCCACTATATGAATACTCACCTCATATTTCCACCAAACTCCTAATCGCATATTCTCACACAACTCCTCATCTCACATTCACCATATAACACCTCACCTCATACCCCCCACATAACTCCTCACCTCCTACACCCACATACCTCCTCACCTCATATCCTCCACATTAACTCGTCTTACATCCCCAACACAACTCCTCACCCCACATCCTTTATGTCTTCACCTCATATCCCCCACGTCATTCCTCACCTCATATCCCCCACATAATTCGTTACCTCATATCCCCCACGTCATTCCTCACCTCATATCCCCCACGTCATTCCTCACCTCATATCCCCCACGTCATTCCTCACCTCATATCCCCCACGTCATTCCTCACCTCATATCCCCCACGTCATTCCTCACCTCATATCCCCCACGTCATTCCTCACCTCATATCCCCCACGTCATTCCTCACCTCATATCCCCCACGTCATTCCTCACCTCATATCCCCCACGTCATTCCTCACCTCATATCCCCCACGTCATTCCTCACCTCATATCCCCCACGTAATTCGTTACCTCATATCCCCCACGTCATTCCTCACCTCATATCCCCCACGTAATTCGTTACCTCATATCCCCCACGTCATTCCTCACCTCATATCCCCCACGTCATTCCTCACCTCATATCCCCTTACACACCTCCTCACCTCATGTCCGTACATACTCCTTTCCCACGTAACTCCCTTCCACATGTCCTCTTCACACAATCCTTCCCCCCCCCCCCCTCTCCCTCTTTCTGCCTCCTCTGCACCTCCCCACCCCCTTCCCCCACAAGCCTCAAGTTTCCTTCATGTACGACACAGCCTTCTTACAGTTCCTCACCTCAGGTCCTCAATGTCGAGAGCACCGCTGTCGCCAGAGATCAGTTTCTGCAGCTCTGGCGCCGAGAACATGGACAGCCAGTCGGGGTGCACCACGGCCTTGAAGCCGCGGATGAAGGCCAGCGTCTGGTCCTTGATTTGCCGGAACATGCGGAAGTGAGCCATCAAGTGGACGTAGCGGATTCTGCCAGACGTCAGTGGGGAAACATTATCATTCAGTGATGACGGTCATGGACACAAGCACTGCACAGAGCTGTTGACTCTACCACTGCTATTGGTGTACTTTTCAACAAGAATCAGTGTATTTTCAACAAAGAGTGTGTACAAAGTTCCAAATTTCTGTAAAAGTGCAGGGGAGGGGTGGGGTTGGGGGTGGGGGTGGTGGAGGGGCAGCATTCGTTTCATTTTCATCTGCCATCACACTGCAGAGGATCCTTCTGGGTGACCACCACCTGATCTTGCATTAACTATGGTGAAGATGGGTTCTTTCTAACACAAATGACTTTCAGATCTGATTCATCAGCATACTTTGGGACAAACTCATGCTCTGTCGCCAGCTTTTCCCCCCCAATGTTTCAGGGTGTGTTGTTGAGGTGGACACAATCTGACGGGCTCTCACACACCGAAGTTAACGAGAGTTGTTGATGTTTGGTCAAAGCCCCTTCAGGTGCAATTACCACTTAAGAACTTTATCTCTAGTATTTTTTTCAACGTACTTTTTTTCTAGTTTGTTGTATTCATAGTATCTTCACCAAACCTGTACAAAATATGGCAAAACCATATGGGTAAACAGGTTGATTGTTCTTTCAGACCACAAGGAAACACTTTTTTTTTCTCTTAGAATCTGATCGGGTTGTCTAGCATCCAATGTAAGGCGAAATCAGTTTTTGGCACCCAGTGACGCTGGAGGCTCATTTGTTTTCGTGATCTGCAATCATTTTCAGTGCCCGTGCCACCATGGCTTTGAACATCGGTCATGCAGTGCACACATCAGTCTACCCTTGGACCACAGTGTGATTCGGGCTAGATGCACTAAAGCACGCACTCAGAGTGCACTACAGGTGCATTAAACTTGTTCTTTTTCTAAATTTTTAATTGTCCAAATATACAATGACACCTAACATACATAAATCAATACATTAATCCATAGTGGTGCATATTTAACGCATACAAATGTGCATGCATTTTTTTTTTTTTTTTTTTACACGGGCACACATGCCGAATAAATTCTAATAACTGGCATTAATCCTGTGTACCCAGGTTGTGGATGAGATTAACCTCTTCACTGCGCTGTTGACGTACAGTGTCCGTCATGAAAAGTGCCGTCTGCAATGCGCTGTTGACGAACATTGTTCCTCATGATTCAACACTCTTTCTGTTTCATCCAGCATTGCCGAAAATCCCTCTATTTATGATTTGATAAGCTCCCTTGACCACTCTTTGCTTTTGGTGTACCATTTGTTCAAGATAATTGGTTCATTTACATAATTTATGACAATCGATCAGCAAGGTACTGTGAAGTCCTACTTTCAGTATTCGAAGCCATGGCTGCCCCACGACGAAAGTATACAGTTGCAGAGGTTATTGACGAAATTAACCGAGATGAAGATAGTGGAGATGAAGATTTTGATCCAGCTGGCATCGAACTTCGTGAAGTTGATGCAAACGACCCAGAGTTTGATCTGGAAGTGGAAGAAGCTTTGTTGAATGACTCGTTGTCTGAGTCAGACTCAGAGCATGGAGATCCAATCATTCAAGACGCAGGTGATTGTATTTGAGAGATTCGTTCAATTTTATAACATAATGGTGTTGCTTTTCTTTTCAGTATAATTGTGAACAGAACAACCAAGTGTGTGTATTGTATGTCTGTACCGCTGATCAAGGCCGCGTCAGCGAGCGAGCCAGTCATCAATGACCAGTGTGTTTGACCGACTTTCAAGGCGTTGGGCTCGTGTGCCAGCGTCAGTCGCTCGCTCGCTCTCAGTCACACTGAGTGTGTTTGGTTTGCTTGTGGTTTACAAGTGTTTCTTACAACTCTTCCACTATGCCCTGTGTGTGTTCGTGTGAGGGGCAGGGTGGGAGTTGGGGGAAATGTGTGTGTGTATGTGTGAGAGTGTGTGTGTGTGTGTGTGTGTGTGTGTGTGTGTGTGTGTGTGTGTGTGTGTGTGTGTGTGTGTGTTGATGATACGTTTTCTAGAAAACAGAAAGCACACAGTGATAAATAACACTGATCTAAACAATGTTGCAGTGAAGTTACTTGTTCAGAAGCATAACTCATTGGATTGTTTGCAGTGTTTGCTTGATGAAAATGAAAGGGGGCGTGGCATGCTAATGACCCAAGAGTAGATACAAAAAAATGTTATCATTTTGAAGTGATTTTGTGTGCTGTTTATTTGAGTTTTATTGGACTAACAGAAGGGGGTGTGGCTTGTTTACACTCTGTGTGTGTGTGTGTGTGTGTGTGTGTATGTGTGTGTGTGTGTGTGTGTGTGTGTGTGTGTGTGTGTGTGTGTGTGTGTGTGTGTGTGTGTGTGAGTGGTACATTTTCTTTTTATTTCATGAAATAATTCTGTGGAAAATTGGACTCTTGCTTTCAATGTGTTACAGCTAGGCTGATGCAGCATGGAGATGATGTTCAGCCTGGACCTGCTGGTGCTGGGCCTGTTGCTGGACCTGCTGGTGATGGATGCAGAATACACACATTGTGTTCAGGAAGGATGGTCACAGCAGCTCCTTCCTTGACTTCCAGAAAGAAGTCATGAATGAGATGATTTTGGGCGACAAAGATCCAGCTAATGATGAGGACGACCATGCTGTCAGGTTGTGTGCTCGACACTTCATCGGTTGTGCTGCCCCCTACCCAACATAAAGCACGGCCATCAAAGAGGTGCCGTGTCTGCTGGAAGAAAGGGCAGAGGAAAGACATCAGTATTACTGCCCAGACTGCGCCAGCAAACCAGGATTGTGTTTGGAAGACTGCTTCCGGAACTATCACACTCAGTGTTTCTACTGGTGATAGAAACTGGGAGATCTACACACCTTTCGTTCTTTGTGTGGCTAGGCTGTGGTGTGGTGTGGCTGGACACTGCTTCATGGGTCTTTGTACACTGTATAACTCCAACACAAAGTGTGCTATAAACTGCTGTGAGGTCAGCATCATCTGATTAGATCATGATTGACGTCTTCATTTCTTTATATTACGTTTCAAGGAGTTCATGTGACATTCTGGCATACCATTTCATTATTTTTTGTTACAAACAGATTTTTCATTTTTTTTCCTTTCATATGATATAACTTTTATGTAGCTATCTTCAATATCTTCTGAACTATAAGCAAATGAAAGTCATAGGCGTGATTTTTGTGTTTTTCGGAATTCTACAGGTGACAGAAACTGGGAGATAAACGCCTTTCATTCTTTGTGTGGCTAGACTGTGCTATGTTGTGACGGACACTGCTTCCTGGATCATTGTACACTGTAAATCTTCAATACAAAATGTGCTATGAACTGCTGTGAGCTCCAGCATCACCTAATAACATCATGACTGATTTTTTTCATTTTTTTGTATTGCATTTCAAGGAGTTCATGTGTCATTCTAGCATATCATTCCATTTTGTTATTTATTTATTTATTTATTTTCTTTTTGCTGTCCCAACCTCTGCGCCACTTCAGAGGCAGTGCACCCACGCCGCTCATTCCGACACCCCGTCCACAGCCATAGACCGGCCGGCCCCGCCGCAGCCCCGGCACCAGCAATCCACAGGGAGCAGTCAATGGCAAGTCGTCAAGAGGCAACCCACCGGAGGAGACACTGCACTGCTGCCGAGTCACTTCGGTGGTGTTCAGTGGCGCCTGTTCTGATCTAACATACGCAGGACGCCACCTACTAAGCCCCCTACTGACGACAATAATTGCTTCAGAGCTTAATCTAGGATTTTTGAAAAAGGGGGGCAGTCCCCCCTCATATCAAAAAAAGGGGGCACTCCCCCCCCCCCCCCCCCCTACAACCCCATGTTACATACCTCCTCCACCTTTGTACACAGACTTCAACACACCTTGATCAAATCATCTAGATTAAACAACCACCTTGGGGCGACGTAAATACGTTTTGTTTCTTGTGTTTCAAACACAATTCACATCGCATCACACCGGTCTTCAGCTTAGGTATCCAGGGCCACTTCTTCAGCCAATCGTCTTGAAACCAGTGTTCCCTTGCACTGGCACTAATTTCGGGCTGCTTCTCCGAGCTTTTGGATGTAGTCGTGGTTTCTTCATGATCTTCTCCACCCTCGCATGGCAGAGAATCTTTTTTTTTTTCACTTTTCCTCCACGAAAGTCGAAGTCGAATAGGGTGGGTGCACGCTTCATTTTGGAAAATATCCAATATGGCGCCTTAAACTCTCGCAACTTCTCGTCGGTGATCGAGAAGGAGGAGATGAATGCCGCCGATTGGTTGATTTACACTAACAGCCAATGAAATATCATGAAATCGTTCACTCCTGCTCAGTCCTAGTTTCAGTTTTTCAAGCAGACAACAAACGAGCGCCCGCAACTATCAGTCAACAGGGCGGGCAGTTCTGCAAATGTGCGGGAGTCTGCCCGCGTTAAGACTCGATAATTGCGGGAAGGAACAGATTTTCGGGGGATTGTACCAATCCCGCGCTCTAGATTAAGCTCTGTTGCTTAGTCGCGGAGCCGGCGTGAGTGAGCTCTCCCTCCGGAGGGCGCCACCACGTCCGTCCAACGACAGCCCCCATGGACTCGCCGATACCGGTGACCCCGACGGAACCAAACCAAGGCCACAGACATGGAGAGGACATCGAAATTGAGGTCACCATGAGAGCAGGGCATGAAGGGCCACAGAATTTGAGACATCTTTTTTTAATGCTGATCGATGAGAATGAGGATGATTAAGATGATGCTACGGATTTCCATTTCGGTCTGAGACTAAATGACAGGGCTGTACTCTACGCTTCCTTTCATAATATATCCCGGCGTCAACCAGGCCCGAGAGATACAGGCACCTGCAGTGTTGGTCAGGAAATTTGCGCAACACTCTCAGAAACGCATCCATTAAGTGGATGAAACCCGACTGTGTGGTCCCAGTCTTCCCAACTGAGTCCGCAGCAAACTCAACTCTGGGTAGGAGCCGGTCGGGGCAGAAAAACCCACATGACTCTGATGGGATTCGAACCCACGACCTCCCAGCCGGGAGTCCGCGACGCTAACCACTTCGCCACGGTGGCTGGTTCCCATTTTGTTATTGTTAGAAACAGATTCTTCATTCAATTTCCTTTCATTTGATATTACTTTTATGTAGCTATCTTCAATATCTTCTGAATTATAAGCAAATGAAAGCATAGGCATGATTTCTGTGTTTTTCTAAAAAATTTCTTAGCATGGGACTTAGCAAAATATGATAGCAGCGAAGGGGTTAAATAGAAAAGAAAAAAGTATACAGTACTTATTAACATAATACACTCACATACAGAACTTTAGGTTCTAATCAACCATGCATGCAAAACGTACAAGCTGGGTTCATCATTATGTATCACCAATTAATTTCCTGTTAATTCAGACTGTCATTTGGGGAAAACCCTTTGTAGTATGTACTTTCTTGTTGTGGATGATTATTGCAGTGCTGATGTCCTCACAGAGGTAAACTCAAGGAGATTCCAAGATAAAGAAACAATCACTGGAGCTGGAAGTAAAGGAAACTGTCTTATAGTGCGAAGTGTCTTTTGGTCAGAAAATCATGACAGCTGCTGCAATTACCTGATGAAAAACATGACATCAATGACAAAAACAACAATAACAATTAATCAAAGGTCTCGTTAAAAGCTAGATTAAAGGGGTTGTGAGAGGGAGGGCGAGACATGGGGTCCTTTGTTTCTGTTAAATAGAAACTGGGGGTCTAACATCTCCAAAGCAGGTTTCATCCAAATCTATCCAAAATTTTACTTTTATAAAACCCTGAGACCATGAATCCAGATTCTCTGTGTCATTCTGTGAAATGCGGCACACACAAATCCCTCACTTGTTTTCATTGGTGACGGGGATGGCACGACCCCCTGTGACCAGTTCATGAGTTTCCAGCTTCCCCATGCAGTCCTCATCACACGAAAAGGTCAGCTCGAGGTCAGACACATCGCCCTCGTAGTGCTGTTGAAGTGCAGGAAAAAAAACAAAACGATGAATGTAAACAAAGTTGTCATGAACTGAATTACACAAAAAGGAAAAAACAAAACAACAAAACAAAATTGAGCTGGTTTAAGGAAATAAGAAAGGAATAAAAGTTGAGTGGAGCAGGGCTTACTTTAATTTTTAACAACTTATTTGCCATTGCTTGTTCACGACCAATCTAGCTGTTGAGGTGTCAGTCTACTTTCTCTTACAACACTGGCTATTAGGGATGTGGTGAACATGGGAGATTGACCGTGTTGCTGTAAGTCCTGCTGTCAATATTTGCAATGGTTTCAGAACATGCTAAAAAACCTGTATGTTTACTTTGCATCATGTGTTACCAACAACAAACAACTCTTACAAAGATCAAAAGCTATCATGAACAGAAAAGGCTTCAAATAATTGTCTCAAAGCGTAAAAAAATTAAAAATTATTTTGCTGTCAAGTATTTTCTGACAGTGCATTACATGACAAATATCCTGCAAGGCTGATACCTCCTGTGTTTTTCTCTGGACTCTTCACTCTATCTTTCTTGTTCTGTGGACTCTTCACTCTATCTTTCTTGTTCTGTGGACTCTTCACTCTATCTTTCTTGTTCTGTGGACTCTTCACTCTATCTTTCTTGTTCAGTGGACTCTTCACTCTATCTTTCTTGTTCTGTGGACTCTTCACTCTATCTTTCTTGTTCTGTGGACTCTTCACTCTATCTTTCTTGTTCTGTGGACTCTTCACTCTATCTTTCTTGTTCAGTGGACTCTTCACTCTATCTTTCTTGTTCAGTGGACTCTTCACTCTATCTTTCTTGTTCAGTGGACTCTTCACTCTATCTTTCTTGTTCAGTGGACTCTTCACTCTATCTTTCTTGTTCAGTGGACTCGTCACTCTATCTTTCTTGTTCTGTGGACTCTTCACTCTATCTTTCTTGTTCAGTGGACTCTTCACTCTATCTTTCTTGTTCTGTGGACTCTTCACTCTATCTTTCTTGTTCTGTGGACTCTTCACTCTATCTTTCTTGTTCAGTGGACTCTTCACTCTATCTTCCTTGTTCAGTGGACTCTTCACTCTATCTTTCTTGTTCAGTGGACTTCCAGCCTGTTTCAACTGACCTTGATGTAGCTCAGACTCTTGGCCAGGTCGGCGTCCAGCGAAGGCAGCTCGTCCAGAGAGCTGTAGGTGGAGCTCTGCTGGTGACCCAACATCTGGGTCAGGAAGAACGGAGCAAAGGGCACGTCCACCACAATACCCTAAAAGCACACACACACACACATTTCGTAAAGTCAATGGAGCAAACTGAATTGAGATGATTTATTGTGGCAGAAGAGGAACACTGAATGTCAGAAATAGAAGTAATAAAAAAAAAAAAACTCTATTCTTCAACAGTTTCTGTGATCTTTCATTTTTCAAGAAAAAAAAAAAAGCAACAGCTTTTGTTGAGAAATGTTATCGCAAATATTTAGGAAGAGCGACTGAATATCTAACTTGCATTGGAAAAGACTGAATTTCAGGGTGACTAAACCTCAATAAAGAAACGATAAAAATGTTGAGTGCTGTACAACTCCGACTCACCTGCAGCCGTTTCACACATAATTATAAGGACTTCGCACACACAACATTCTATCTTTAATATCTTCAAAATATCTTCTTACCCCTCTCCCCAACCCCCAACCTTTTTCATCTTTCTTCCGCGCTTATAAAGGTGAATACCTCATGTGCTTTCAGGCTGCACATGACAACAACGTAATGGTCACTGAGGCCATTCATTCACCTCATAGACAGCTTTGCCCAGCATCTTGCCCACAAACTCGAAGAGCGCCAGATGGTTCTCTTGGATGTAGGAGGTGGATGAAGGGTACAGCTTCTGCTCGGACGTCACCTGAAACAATCAACCAGCGGGCATCATCATCATCATCATCGTCGTCATCATCATCACTGTCATCATCATCATCTTCATCCTGTGCCTGTAGGTCATCGAAGTGCCTTGAATTCTGGGCAGTTAGAGCTCACCAAAACTCTCTGTCCCTAGTCAAGTGCAACATGGAAGAAGTGTTGTAACCAGTCCAGTCCTTCGAATTGTCCCTCCAGGATTTCATCGATCTGCATCTGGGACGTCCACCTTCCACTTTAGGCTTTGGTGTAAAAGAAATAAATCTTGTTTTACAATCTTTGTGAACAAAAAAAAAAGAAGCTAAATGAACTAAAATATACCCTCTCAAAACTGTGTATGTACAAAATATGTATACAGACACCCAAACATACAGACACCCAAACACAAACACACACACATCAGAGCTTAATCTAGGATTTTTCATAAAGGGGGGCAGTCCCCCCCCTCATATCAAAAAAAAGGGCCCCCCCCCCCCCCCTCCAGGGCCACTTCTTCATCCAATCGTCTTGAAACCGGTGTTCCCTTGCACTGGGACTCTTTTCGGGCTGCTTCTCCGAGCTTTTGGATGTAGTCGCGGTTTCTTCATGATCTTCTCCACCCTCGCATGGCACAGAATCTTTTTTTTTTTCACTTTTCTTCCACGAAAGTCTAAGTCAAATAGGGTGGGTGCACGCTTCATTTGGGAAAATATCCAATGTGGCGTTTTAAACTCTCGCAACTTCTCGTCGGTAATCGAGAAGGACATGAATGCCGCTGATTGGTTGATTTACACTAACAGCCAATGAAATATCAAGAAATCGTTCGCTCCTGCTCAGTTCTAGTTTCAGTTTTTCAAGCAGACGAAAAACGAGCGCCCGCAACGATCAGTGAACAGGGTGGGCAGTCCTGCAACTGTGCGGGAGTCTGCCCGCGTTAAGACTCCATAATTGCGGGAAGGAACAGATTTTCGGGGGATTGTACAAATCCCGCGCTCTAGAGTAAGCTCTGACACATGCACAATTATGCATTCATGTACACACACACACACACACACACACACACACACACACACACACACACACACACACACACAATCATTGTCTAGGGGATTCATGTTTCTTGCACAACAAGTCCTGACAAGAATTACTACGTCTTCAGCTGCGCAACTGAAGCTGACAGCATAACAGATTCACACTAAGGAGGTCGTGGGTTCGATTTCCAGCCAATTCCTTTATACCTGTGGCATTTTTCAGCCCATGATCAGCTCCTACCAACAGCTGAGTTTGCTCTGAGCTCAACTAGGAATACTGGAATGACATAGTAGTGTTTCATCCACTTAATGGATGTGCCTCTGGCAGTGTTGTTCACACTGCCTGATACTGAAGGTGTCTGCACCTCTCAAAAGAATGCACGGAGTACAGCCCTGTCGTGCAGTCTCAGACCTGAATGGACCTCCATAGCATCAACTTCATCATCCTCACTGATCAGGATTAAAAAAAAAAAAAGTCTTAAGGCAATGTGAGGCAGTAAAATCTAATTTTCAGAATATAGGAAATAAGACATTTTTTGTCATTTGAATTGATACTACTATGAGTCCTAACACAAAATATACCAAAAAATCAACCTTATTTTTTACCGTTGCCATGGCAACCAAGATAAACATCCGCCATATTGGATTTTTAAGAAATGATTTTACTCAGGTATTATCCATCACAGATCCATGATTTTTGGCACACATGTACACTATGAGTATCTTTACATTCTAATAGAGATATTTTTGATTTTGTGCAAAATTAATTTTTAATGATTTTCAGAAAATATTGCCTCAAATTATCAGCGGTATCATGCAATCGACATCATGAAAATAAAAAATAAAACAGATTTTAAAAAAATCATTCTATAAAAATGTCAATAAGACAACAATGTACAAATGTGCCAAATTTCATTAGATTTGAATAGACAGTTTCTGAGAAATTTTAATACTTGTACAGCATGCGGAGCAAAAACAGAAAATGAGAAAAACGCAGACAAAAGGAGCACAAACATAGTGACACAGACATGGTTTACTTACAGACTTGGTAACAAGTTTTAGATCCCCCAGCCAGCCCCACAGCACAACACCACACAGTCAGAACTGCCCTGCAGCATAGGCAGGGCCCCCTTCCAGCATCATCAGCTCCTCCTGTCTCTTCAGTCGGGCAGCTCGAACTGTGTCCCGCCGCTTGTTGGCCTTGTCTCTCTGGAACTTGACGCTGTTCCTCTCCCTCTTCTGCTGCCTGCTTGCCCCTAGCCTCTTCATGTGAGTTCCTCTTTGAAAACCAAAGAAGCTGGCAGTGTCCTGAGCAGCACTAGGGCCAAAGTTGAACTCACTGATGGCTGTGTAGACTGCAAACATCACCCGCCGGCGTGAGGCAAACTTGTCCTTGGTACAGCGGGACCAGATCAGGCTGTGCAAGCACTCATTGGAGTTTTGTGTTTTGCCAGCAACACACCTGCTTAGAAGCTGAGTGTCTGTCAGCCTTTCATAGATGGGTTCCAGGTGCTGGTGCAGTTTACTGTAATTGAGAGGGGTGTGGATAAGCTTGTCATGGTGACCGGGAACCTGACGTTGAGCCAGAGCAGCCTGACAGAAGCACCAGGAGTCAACACCCACAGGGCACAGTTCATGCTGGGGCTTGCTTTCAGTAGAATAACAGTGTTGAAGAGAAGCCTTGATGCCTTTTTCATTTCTTCAGCACTGCTACTCTTGCGGATGGCACGGTTGTAGTAGATGGTCAGCTTCCGTATGGCATTCTGTGTTAGATTACCACGGCCACGACCTCCAAGGGTGATACCTTTCTTGCGACAATCCGCCACTAGATTTCGCAAAGCTGAACCAAGCCGCTTGCTGACATGATTGATGCATTCTTCCTTCTCAATCTCCACCTCGTCACCGTAAGGCTTGATGGCTGTCAGCTCATTGTAGGTCTTGGCATCACCGTAAGGCTTGATGGCTGTCAGCTCATTGTAGGTCTTGGCATCACCGTAAGGCTTGATGGCTGTCAGCTCATTGTAGGTCTTGGCATCACCGTAAGGCTTGATGGCTGTCAGCTCATTGTAGGTCTTGGCATCACCGTAAGGCTTGATGGCTGTCAGCTCATTGTAGGTCTTGGCATCCCCATCTGACAGCAGGACAGTGTATCGCAGTCTGTAGCGTTCCACTGAGCGCCGCCAGATCACACGAGCTGCCTCCACCTCCATCATGCCAGAGGATCCTGTACACATAAAGTTTGATACAATGTTACAGGACTGATATGCCTGTTATCATGTGTGTATGTGTGTGAGTGAATGCATTTTTATACATAAATGTACAACTTTGCTTTCATGATTTACAACACACACACACACACACACACACACACACACACACACACACACACACACACACACACACACACACTCACTCACACACACAGTCACACACATAACTTGACATCAAAACCAAATAAAACAAAAATAAATCTGGAAGACTTTCTTTGATTCTGTGTGTGTGCGTGTGTGTGTGTGTGTGTGTGTGTGTGTGTGTGTGTGTGTGTGTGTGTGTGTGTGTGTGAGTGTTCAAGTAGTTCACACTGCTTTTCAGTTTTCTGTTTGATTTTTTGTTCATAATTTTTTTCAAGCATACTGTCAATACAAAACTGAGACACTTGAAATAATACAAAAAAAGGACAAAAAATATAGCTCACCTGTAAAATTCTTGTCACATGTTTCAAGATGTTGAACCACCCATGCAGGATACTCCACAGGGTTCTCTGCATACAGTTTCTTCCCCGTGGATTCACACACTTGACAGTAGGTGCACATGACATGAGCATCAAGACACAGCCCTGTCAGAAGATCCACCACACAACCTACTCCAATATGAGAACTGTGTCCTCTGGTTAGCCAAGTGCCATCAAAACTAACACTGATGTCAAGCACATCATCAGGGCCAAGGGGGGTGCCGGTATGTTGTGCATGGACTTGCCTCACATACTCTGCTGTGAGTGCAAAGTATCTTTCAAAGTCTTCTAATTTATTGTATAGTTTGCCTGCTTTCTTGTGAAAAGTTTTGTGGTGCAGTCCTTGGAGATCCAAGCTTTCACAAAATTTGTTGAAAGTTGTTGCTCCCAAACCACACACTAATGCAGAATACACAGCTTGCCTGTTGACAGTGTAATCTTTCATCTCTCCACCACCTCTCTCTGCTAAAAAATCTTCTGTGCCCTCTACAGCTTGTTCACAGCTATAACAGTACACATATCCGTGCACAGCTAACCCACATGGTTTCTTCCTATCAGTTCTGAAACACAACGTTTCATTTTTGCACTGGGAGCAACTTAGTTTTTTCACAAATCTGTCAACACAGCTGAAGTCGACAATCCCTCGCTTCGACGATGTGCTCTCCTCGACACAGTCACCAAAGGCTGATGTAGAGGCACTCTCCAGATTTCTGACAGCTTCATATGACTCTTGTTTGAACTGTGTGCGGGTTTTACTACCTAACACAGAATCCTGAACACGTGTTGATGTTGATGGCACTGACGAACACGAAGCAGTGCTTGTTGAAGGCACTGACGCCGGGTCATGCCCAGGGCCGATTCTCGTCGATCTTCCCCTTTCTTGCGAAGCTTTGCACTGCCTTGCATACGCGAGGTGGTTTTTTCGCTTCGACTTGCTTTTCTTAGCCGACTGAATAGTAGACTTTTTTACACGAGCCATTTTTTTAACTCTGGTCTTCGATCGAACACGATGTAAACAACCGCCATTTGCAATCTCGAGGGTGTCACGTGACCCGAATCAACGAATCAGGCGGCTCGTTTCCGCGTCATTCTCCATATAAGGAGAATGTGGTCATATGCTAATGATCTAAAACGACTTCCAGTCGGAACTGAGTGGAATTTGGTGGAAAATGCTCTGCTGTATGGTGTAGGGGAGACAATCTAGTTTCCTATGATGTGCGGCATGATGAGGTTCGGGAAGAAGAAATGCCTGTCACTAGGGTCGGAAAATCATCATTTTGAGAACTTTATGACACAAACGAACGCAAACACGAATGGGTTAGGGTTTTAAAAGCATTTTTATTTCAAAATCACATCATTTCAGTGCAATTCAAGTATGGAATATGAAAATAGACATGTTGTAGTTAGTAAAAATGTGAAAATCTAAAAATAGCCAAAATGACCCAATTTTGACATATTTCACTGCCGCACATTGCCTTAAATTTTGTGGCCCTTCATGCCCTATTCTCCGTGGTGACCTCAGTTTTGATCCCCTCTCAATGTCTATGCCTATGGCGAATTCATGTCGAGGGGCCAGTATCAGTGTGTTCATGGAGACTTGTCGTCAGATGGATGTGGGACACTCATTCATGCTGCCTTTGCAACTAAACAATTATTGTTGTCAGAAGAGGACTTAGTAAGTGATGTCCAGCGTATGTTCTATAAGAACAGGCACCGCTGTACACCGCCAAAGTGAATAGGCAGCAGTGCAGTGGTTGGTTGCCTCTTGATGACTTGACATTCATTCTCACTGTGCTGGGGCTGCTATGGGACAAACCAGGGTGTGACTGTGGAGGGGTGCCGTAATAAGAAGAATGGAGGAAATGCCACAACGGTGGCACAACTGATCAAAAGAAAGGAAAAGGAAAAGGTAGAGATGAAAATCCTCATTGGCCGAAATTTCAAACTCTGACTTTACGGTCGGCTGCACCTAAATTACGCATGAGAATAGAGAACTCAATATTTCCACATGAGAAGACAAAGACATGCTCGTGCTCACAAACACATTCTCATACACTTGCAATGCCATGAACACCATTTACACACCTTGAACACCATTCACACACCTTGAACACCATTCACACACCTTGAACACCATTTACACACCATGAACATCATTTACACACCTTGAACACCATTTACACACATTGAACACCATTTACATACCATGAACACCATTCACACACCTTGAACAGGTTGAGGCCTGGGTCAAACACACGAGAAATGGTCTCCTCCAGAAACTCCTTGAACACGCCGTCCTGATCAATCCCAGCTTCATCCAGACCCTGCAAAACACAATAACAAAATGGTCATTTCAAAACATCTCGAAAGTAACCTCTAGATAAGCTAAAATAATGGGCCTTTCTTCTCTCACCGTTTAACTTTCCAGACAGTGGGGATACAATCCGTTTTGAGAGACTATCCCTCTGATTCCTCATCTCGCACTTCTTCCTCCATGGCACTTGTTGGGGAGGTGAAAACATGACCATAGTAAAAAGAGATTCAAGAACTGACTGGTGAATGGACAGAACATAAAAAAACAAGTGTGACGACTTTCAGGAACAGGCAGGTGAACAATCAGAACAAACAAACAAAAAAAAGAGACAAACCTGTTAGAACTTTCAGATGGGTGAACAGAAAAAAAAAACAACAACATAAAAATATACAACAAAAGTGCTAAGACTTTCAATAGAGACACATGAACAGACGGAACATGGAAACAAGAGACAAAACTGTTAAGACTTTCTAAACAGACAGGTGAACAGACAGTGTGTGAAGACTATCAAGAATAGACAGAACATGAAAACAAGACACGCACACAAGTATGAAGGCTTTCAAGAAAAGACAGGTGAATAGACTGAACATAAAAAAGAGACAAAAGTGTGATCACTTTTTAGGCAAGATGGGTGAACACACAGAACATAAAAATATGATACAAAAATGTACAGACTTTCAGGAACAGACAGATGACTAGATAAAAATAAACATATTGAAATCAAAAAGCCTTTGATGGGGATGGTCCCTTTATTTGAAGGGTCTTTATATGGAAGCTGAACTGTAATGAAAGAACATGATACAGATTCACTTTCTTTCTCTCTCTCTCTCCCTCTCTCACAGACACAGACACACGCACACACACAAGAAATAATTACACACAGATTCTACCCAAGCAGGCTGTCCACTTACCTGCTCGTTAATAAACTTGACCCGTATGACCCCTTTCAATGCTCTGGACGGAAGCTGGGCCAGCTGACGATACCCATCCTGGCAAAAATTCGGAACGGAGAAAAAGAAGTTGAATAACTAAAGAACTACAGCTGCATGTCAAAGCAAAAAAACAACAACACCCCCCCCCCCCCCCCCCAAAAGAATCAATGATAAAAATAAATGTCAGGAAGCCTAGTCAAAAGTAAAGAAGGACTGAATATCAATAAACTTTCTGCATCCTTGGAGTGCTACTACTTTTTAAGTCCTTTAAGTATTACCCGACCTATTGTTATTATATCATCAACTAGCTTTAACCATATGCAGTCTCACTTATAAGGATCAGCTTTAAAAGAAGTCATGAAGTAAAAAGCTGTTGCAATGTAATGACAATTTCAAAACTGAACAGTAACATGTCCACTTCGATGACGAAAGATAATCCAAGGCAGGAAAACACTGACAAACAAAAGCTTACTTTACCAAAGAACAGCGACAATCACAAACCCCAAATCATCTCAAATTCTTTATCAGTTTCCTATAGGCCTTCAGTCACACCCATACCCACACAAAATGCACACACACAAACACACACATACAAACACATTCACACCCAGACACACATCAACGCTCAGATGCAACACATGCACACACACACACACACACATAAGCACACACACACACTGATAATCAGCCCCACAACACACAAGCTTGGGATAAGAGCCCAGACCCCCAGATTACCCTACAACCCTTCGATGTCCACGGAAGCTTTACCTCCACAATACGACTCCTGTGAACAGTGATCAGGGTGGACTGTGGAGAGGCACACGCCGACTCTGTCAACCCCAGAACCTCTTTCTCCTTGATCACGTTTTTACGAAACAACATCACACGCTGCAACAGCCAACAAATGCAATGTCTGTCAGCGTCGGGTGCAGTCCACTGTCACCAACATGGCCCAGCGGTTTAGGCAGTTGTCAACAAAGTGGGAAAATCCCAATCCATTGTTCAATTCTAGCACACACAGCTCCTCTACCCTAAAATTGGTATTGATGTACTTTTCAATACAAGAAAGAATGTGTACAAATATTTCAAATTTTTGTATAAGTGGGGGTTGTGTGGGGTGGGGTTGGAGATGGCAGGGGGGGCATTTACATCTTCCAAATTTTTGTATAAGAGTAGGGTCGGACAGCTAGTGTTTTGGATCAGATGGTAAACTGAGGTTCAGTATGCTGCATGCACTTAGCACATAATTATCACAAAACCCACAGCACCAGATTACATGTCCTTAGCAAATCATACAGAAAAAAGGGCAAATTAAAATATAAACTGTCTGAAAATAAAAACTGTGTGACATTGCCCTAATGTGATAAGCTCTCCCCAAGGAGAGCAGCCTGAAATTTCACACACAGAAATCAGTTGTGATGAGTAAGTTATACAATGAATACCAAAATATCAATACATTTTGGTTAAGGCTGAGCCAGCCCACATTATATTACAACACTGATCTGCACCAAATGGTAATTCATCACCTTTTCTATTATTTCACGGAATTTATCTATCTGCAAGTTCATCTTTAATCAGTCTTTGTGGACACAGAGTATACATTCCTTCTGCTCAGCTAACCATGGTTTCATTATGTCCAGAACCAACACTCTGTCACTTCTGTCATTTTCTAACCTCATCAAGTATGACCACATGAGTGACTTACTATCAAGTTCTTTGCACAAAAATCTGATGTTGAACATGCTGAACTGATTCATATGGATTTCACTGAGAAGAAGACTGAGTTTTGCACGCTGATGTAGTTGAAAGAAGTTCTCTATGTTCTTATGCTGTACATGATTTGGCTGTTAAAATTTTATCTGGATGGACCTGTGTGGGTGAAACAAAATTTGTTCTTTTGTTGTATATGATTTATATCTGGATGGACTTGCAATTTCTATTCTTTGACCTTTCCCGTCATACAACTTTATGGCTCTGCTCTAAATGGCTTTAAAACTTCAAGCAAAATAAAAATGTACGTTAATCCGATTTGCTGAACATGTAATACATAAAATGCTTCAGCAGGCTAAAGGTTGAATCTAATTCTTTGGAACCTTCCAGAAAAGATTTTTCCCTCACTGAAACTATGTTAAATCTTCCAGAAAAGATTTTTCCCTCACTGAAACTATGTTAAATCTACCACACATCCCATGACTCAACATGCAGACACAGCATGTGTCGCACACACCACGCTTGCCCCACACTGGCTTAGCCTACTACATGGTACATGTCCAACACAGTCAGCCTCTGTGGTAATTTGGTCAAGCTCTCCCTATTACATAATGTTTCTTGGTCACTATCTGGGTGTTCTTCATCTGAATCAGGATCAACTGACTGAATATTCAATATTTCCAGCACTTGATCTGTGGTAAACGTACGGCGAGGCTGAGCACCTTAAGTGCTTGTTTGTGACATCACAGTGAATTGAAAAGCAATCAGTATAAATCGACAAAAAAAAACTTAAATACACAACGGTCTGACGAGGCAAATGGCTGTGAGCACAGGTCAGGAAATCCCCCAACTATGACCTTCATTGTTGGCTTTCTATCTCATCAGATTGGAGAGTGAGAGTATCGGGAGTTGGGCAACCCTAGCTGGTCGCATTTCGGAAATGTCGGCAGTGAGCCACATGGTCGCAGAAAAGCCATGTCGGTGGCGTAAGGGTTAATCCCAAATGTGCGCCTTTAGATGATAACATATCAACATCAAAATTTAATCAAAGAGAAGCCAGTAACAGAAGTCTACCAATTCAGCCAACACATATACTGACCTCACTGAATGGAATGATATGAGGCACTTGCTGCATCAGGAACTGAGCTGTCTTTTTACCATGCTCCAGCTCGCTCACAAAATGCGAAGGCTTCACGTCCCTGCAACACAGCCAAGACACAAAACAAGCGGCTGTCACATGGGCAATTTTATTTTTCTCACACAGACCGTTGGATTGCATCACATATGCTGTGGTGTTTTAGCAAACAAGTTTGTGGATTTTATGACAAGGGCCCACAGATTTTATCATACAGCGTAGGTGATTTATACCCCATGCACTGGTAAATTTTATAACAGGGTATGACAAATGTTTTCACATGGCCGAATGGGTTTCATCACAGAAGCTGGGGGATTTTAGCACATGAGCTGGTGGATTTTAGCACATGAGCTGGTGGATTTTAGCACATGAGCTGGTGGATTTTACAGACATGGACTGACAGATTTTATCGCAGGACTGGCAGATTTAATCGCAGGACTGGCAGATTTCACCACGTAGTATATGACATGTTATCAAATGGGTGGCAAAGTTTACATGGGCTGATGAAACTTAGTACAATGCCTGGAGGATTTAATTATCCAGGCAAGTGGATTCCATCATGAGGGCTTGGTGTTTTGTTGTGATTCAGGCTGGTGGATATTATTCCATGGGCTGAGAGACGTCAACACAAGGGCTGATGGATTTTACCCTGTCAGCCGGTGGATTTGATCCCACATGCTCCAACCATGACCATACTTTGAAATCTTGCTCCATTTTCATGTCTGTACTGAATTCATGTCAGCCCTGATACAGCTCCTGTGACTGGCTGGGACATAAACAAGGTGATTTGATTTGACGATAGTACATATGGTATTCAAAGGAAGTAGAGACTCACAGAAATGACCTTTCGAGGAACATGTTGAATGTCTCCACTTCTGAAAGCTCACCTGACATCAACTGAGCAATCAATGACATCAACATGGAGGAACATTTTCAGTATGATTCTTAGTGAGTCCGCCAAAACAAGGACAAACAAGTTACAAGACAAAACGCTTGTTTGTTTGTCCCTGTCAATGGCGGACTCACTGAGAATTATTCTTAAAATTTGTTTCAATTTCTGCCTGCAGTCATCTCCCTTTGAAACAATCAACAGGGATGTGGGGGGGGGGGGGGGGGGGGGGGGGGGGGCGCTACTATGATGAAGTCTACTTCATCTGTGGAATCAAGACGGGCACTATAATCATGAGTACCAAGTGAAAGATCTTCAACAGTGGTGTCCTTTTCGCAAACTGCCCGACGTATCTCCTTTTGGAATATTTGAACGTTATACCAATATCACGGAAACCTCTTGATAAACACCTCTAAATAAAGACAGTATGCCTTGGTGGCGGCAGCGGCTGACGACAGTAACATCTCCATGAAACATAAGATCAAGCTCCTGCACGGGTACATTCCATTCTCCTGTGTGCATGAGAGACACAGACCCTCTAAGCCAATCTGGAAAAAAAGACCTACGTCTTGGAAATGCAAGATTTTGATCATGAGATATACTGGTCACATCCCCAATCCTACGTCTTGGAAATGCAAGATATTGATCATTAGATATACTGATCATATCCCCAATCCTACGTCTTGGAAATGCAAGATATTGATCATGAGATATACTGATCACACCCCCAATCCTACGTCTTGGAAATGCAAGATATTGATTAAGAGATATACTGATCACATCCCCAATCCTACATCTTGGAAATGCAAGATATTGATTAAGAGATATACTGATCACATCCCCAATCAGCAGGTGCACCAAACCATGGAGCACTGCACTGGACAACATGAAGGTGTGCTGACATCTGTTACTAAGAAAAGAAAATAACATTGGTAATGGCTACTTAAGATCCAGTGACTTCGCTAGAACAATCCTCAACAAACGTGTTGAAGCAGGAGACTGAGGGGATCGAAGAAAAAGCGATGGATGAACAGGACTGCAGACTGGACAGGAAGAAACCCTCGCCCTGACACACACCACCGACAGAGCCGGAGGAACCTGGTGAATAGTTCTTCAATGCTTCCTCACAGGGTTCAAAGAGTGAATAAAGAAGGAGAAGAATAAACATGGGCTCTCTCCCTTTACAGGTGTGTTTTCCTGGAATATTTCATTTATTCATTTATATTTTTGTTACATTAGCTGTATTCCCCAATACAGAGTCCCTCCCTTTCGAGGTATGATTTTAATGATTTCTAGAGGGTATTATTTCGAAATGCCACTGTACACCAACAAAACAATCTGAGGTTGTGGCAACATACATGGGTAGCTATGAATCACACCACAGAAAAACTCCGGCTGTTCAGGAGGCGAAACAAAATGCAGGTATGGATATAAATGAGAGGAAAGGTAACACTGGCAGCAGTACCACAAGACCTATCACTAGGTAAATGGCAGTGGGTAGATCAGTGTTTTTTGTTGTTTTCTTTTTCCTGTAAATCTCACAAGCCAAGGTGATATCCAAAATTTGCAAACAGAGTAATGGGACGCTGAACATGAAAACAAAGATAATACAAGAAAAGGAAACCCCAGGCAGACACACATAAATTTGTATGCGCATATGCAAGCACACTCACACAAATACAGATGTGTGTGCATGCACACACAGAGCATTGTCACACATGAATATGAATTAACTCAGCAGTGCGCATACGTACATATACACACACATTCACTTGTAAATGTTCCATCTTTTCCTTCACCCATTTAAACACATAAATGAACACATTAAATCATTTCAAATCAGTGTCGCGCAAAGATACCAAATCAAAGTGCTAGTATTACTACGACTGCTGTACACCCCCACCCGGCCACACCCACATCCACATACAGACAGAGGCTCTTACCCACCTAACCAGCCAATGATCGGGGGAGGTGAACTTGCGTCGAGCGTCACGCTCATGGAGAATGGTCAGCAAGGTCAAAGCTGAACTAAACACATCGCTGCTGGGGGCCATTTGGATATCTGACACAAGACAACAGTACACTTAGTGCCTAAGCTTAACAGTCATAATATTACTACTAACAAGACTGCTGCTCGCAGCCATCAAAATATCTGACACTACAAAAAACACGCCCATTAATTCAATCCATCAAAATACAATATGTCAACGTAAAAAAAAAGGCTTCCAGATATTCTTGTCATTGCTCTCATTTCAACTACAATGATTTCTGGCCTTTAGGCTGGTACTTTATCCCTCAGCTCTCAACCTTGCAGCTGCTGCACTGTTAGCAGCTTAAATTATGCATTTTCCGCAACTGGGAACTGATGTTTAAAATCTGACTACTTTTCTTTGTCAGCCTGTTTCATATTCAAACTAATGCGGCTCTGTCACCAACTTCTTTAACACTAGCAATATTCCTGAAACAATCTGTTACATCTGTGAAATCTGTTCCGATAATGCTGCTCTCAGAACTGATCGCAAAACACAGGTCTACGCCCTTTGTAAACAATACATATTATTTTAAAAACTATCCAATAATTTCCATTTTTGGTATATCACAATGGGGCAACTACAAATCAAAATGCCTCTGATTCACCACTAGTTTCGGTGATACAAAAGGCTAAAGTGTGTACATCATACACAAGTTGTGCTTCTCGTTCCTTTTTTGCATTGTGGTCACTGCTCCTTTCATTCAACGTTTTTCAGTGACTTCTTGCAGGTGATCTTGCAGTTTATGTGTTCTCTCCTGAACACTGTTGAAATATCTGGCAGCTACATCTTACATACCAGTGTACTTTAAAGCCCCGAAATAACAGAGCTAACTGGTTCTGATGTAACATTACCGAACTTCCTAACTGATCTATTGAAAGAAGGACTAAAAAAAGAAAGACAAGAAACTAGAGACACTGTTTATAAAAAACAACAAACCCCAAAACCAACATATCTTTAAAACTGACTATGAGGTCAAACTGCACAAATTTTGCGCACAAGTTTCGCAGTTTGACGTGCAGGTGTCTGTCTGTGTGTTACTGATGTCGGTAATTGACCACTTTGGTCAGATCCACCTTCTGTCTGCACAATCTGAAAATCGATCTGAATATCGACGCTGACTTCCTACATGTTGGTTGCCGGTTGCACAACTCACTGAATCGATTTAAAACACATTTACATACACACAACAAGGTCTGAGTTGTCCTTGTCGATTCAGCCGTGCTTAGGTTGCAAAATAATCTGCAGTCTTGATACATGTACTGTCCTCAATAGCGGTCACTTGTTTTTGCCAGTCACCATTTGCATATTTTGCACTTTTTCAGTTACAAGATGTACAAGTCCATTAAAGGCAAAACATTTCATATTTCATGCTTTTTCAGTTACAAGACATACACAAGTCCATTAGCCAAACATTTCATTTTAAGACCAATATGTTAGAAAACACTCAACCAAATTTCCTGCCTGAATGAAAAAAGAATCCTTCATAAATGGACATAAATAAATATAAAACGGCATTTCCCCATCAACTACTTTGTCACTTAGCACAAATATACTCAAGCTGTATTAAGTAGTTTACAGAGCTTTCCTGATAGTTACTTCTTGCGTGGGAAGCAAACCTACATGCACGTACACTGGCATACAAACTAACAACAGCACCCACAAAACACTTATGAGTGACTGACCAATGAGACAAGACCAGATGACCCGGAAGACAAAGAGATTGAGGAACTCGCTCATCTTGATGTAATCGGCCATGGAGAAAACCTGCTGCTGCTCATCATTCCATGTCGTCCAAAGTGCTGTCAACACACACATGTATGCGCCCATGTAGGCACACAAGTGTACACAGACCCACACATTTACATGCACACACTCTCATAAACATTATTATTATGCAAATCAACACTTAAAACAAACATACAGATAAATGCATGCATCCATTCTTTCACCTATCCAACTCATTGTTTGTCATATGCATCCACACACATACACAAACATATGCACAAAGTGTGGACATGAGTATCTCTGTTTATCTTAAACTTTTGACAACAGAGATGTGGGGATGCCTAAATACACATGTGCATACACACAAATATG
>CM031621.1:37354988-37359988 GCA_018398815.1 Conus ventricosus
AAGACCGCTAACAGTAAACAGACCCAGCGCACAATTTGTTTCTTCTGCTTTTTCCGTCTCACGCTATTGAAGACTTTGACTCAAGCGACTTAATGCAGCAGTCAGAACTGCCGTGAGTTACGTATGCCTTTATGTTAGTATAAAAGACTGAAATCCAGTTACGGACAAATTCACCGAACCCATGTGCTTTTAATACTTCATTCATATACAGCCAATCTACTGTATCGAATGCTTTTTCGAAGTCAATCGAAACGAGTAACCCAGGAAACTGATTTTCTTCAAGATAGTGTAACATGTCATAAACTGTCCTAAGATTATCTCCAATATACCTTCCAGGTACAAATCCTGTTTGATCTTCATTAATAAGTTTAGGCAAGACTGACTTGATTCTATTTGCAATGCACGATGATCCAGTTTTGTAAACAACATTAAGTAACGTTATTGGCCTCCAGTTTTTGTACTCCCAGTTCTTAAAGAACAGGGAGTACTTTAGAATGGGAACGAAGAAATGCTGTCTGTGTGTGTGTGTGTGTGTGTGCGTCTGTGTGTACATGGTCAAAATGTGTTCCACTCGCTCCAGACAAAACTACTGGGTCGATCTTTCTGAAAATTTGTAGGTATGTTCATTATGGGTCAAGGATGATGCCCGACGTTTTAGTTTACCGTTACAGCCGTTACTAACGGCTGTAATGGCCTGTAACGCTTTTTCTTCTTTATGGAATATCTCAGAAAGTACTTGGCCGACCTTTATGAAAATTAGCAGGTATGTTCATTATGGTCACGGATGATGCCTGATGTTTTAGTTTGCCCGTTATAGCCGTTACTAACGCTTGTAACGGCCTGTAACGGTTTTTTTCTTTATGGAATATCTCAGAAAGTACTTGGCCAATTTATAAGCGGTTTGGATGATCTTGTGACAAATCGGATTCCTCTCCATATGCAAGTGATGTAATGCTGAAAATGGATTAACAACCGTTAAAAACCGTTATTTCTTATATATACGTGGATTTTAATGAAATTTGGTATATAGAAAGGTTATCACACACAAATGGCACTTCTATATAGTGTTTCAAAATTTGACCGTTAAAAACCGTTATTCTTGACATATTGTCCAATTTGGATGAAATTTGATATGTACACAGGCTTTAGCCCAGTGAGGACTAAAATACCGGTTTCAAAAGTGCATATCGGTTATATAACCGTTAAAACCGTTATTTTGCCGTTATTTTTTTATATTGGTGGATTTTAATGAAATTTGGTATATAGAAAGGTTATCACACACAAATGGCACTTCCATGCAGTGTTTCAAAATCTGACCGTTAAAAACCGTTATTCTTGACATATTGTCCGATTTGGATGAAATTTGGTATGTACACAGGCTTTAGCCCAGTGAGGACTAAAATACCGGTTTCAAAAGTGTATATCGGTTATATAACCGATAAACCGTTATTTTTTATATATTGGTGGATTTTAATGCAATTTTGTATATAGAAAGGTCATCACACACAAATGGCACTTCCATGCAGTGTTTCAAAATCTGACCGTTAAAAACCGTTATTCTTGACATATTGTCCGATTTGGATGAAATTTGGTATGTACACAGGCTTTAGCCCAGTGAGGACTAAAATACCAGTTTCAAAAGTGTACATCGGTTAAATAACCATTAAAAACCGTTATTTTGCCTTTATTTCTTATCTCATAAAGCACTTGGCTGATTTATAAGCGGTTTGGAAAACTGGGAGTATGTCTATATGCTTCGCATCTTGTTTAGATTTTCCTTTGGTTTATCTTGTTTCGGTAAGCATAAAATGATGCCTTCCTTTTGTGTGATTGATAATTCTCCTTTCAAATACCCTTCATTTAGTGAGCGTACGACGAAACAGCGCAACTGTTTCCAGAAGAATTTAAAAAAGTTAACTGTTATTCCATCTGTTCCTGGACTTTTGTCGTTCTGCATATTTTTCAAAGCCTTGATGCTTCCTCTACAGTTATGTAACCTTCTAGATTTTCACCTTCTGTCTGCGTTAGTTTTGTTACTTTTGTAACATAATTACTGATATCTAATTCTGTCTTTTCTCTTTGTTTGTATAGTTCTTCATAGAAATGTTTAGTTTCTTTCAGCAAGTCGTTAGTTTCTGACAGTACATCACCTTTCTTTGTGATTAGCTTTGTCATTTGTTTGCTAACAAAATGTCTTCTTTCCATGGAACAAAAATATTTACTTATTTTCTCACCCCATGAAGCCCATCTTGCTTTTGATCTAATAATTACCCCTTCTGTTTTCTTTTTTCTGATTTCATTCAGCTCATTCCTTTTGTTGCTTAGTAACTGTTTATCATTTTCACTAATACTTAAGTTATATTTTCCAAAACTGAAATTTCTTGTACCAGGGTCTCTTCCTTAATTGTTAGTCTTTTCTTTTCTCTTATGCTGTACGATATAGTTTCTGCTCTTATTTCCATGAAAAGGACGTCTAAGAATAATTGGTCTGATACTGTAAATTGAATCTGATCATCAGGAATTTCACTTAAACTTTCCCGTTTGTAAGGTAATGCTGCGTATTGTTCTTTGATTTTACTTATAGTTCCATGGACTAGTTCTACATATTTGGGGTCTTTAAGAAGGGAAGAGTTGAATTTCCATAAGCTTTTTTGCCTTTCTTCCTGTCTAAATATTAGTTTGGTATTTATGAGAGAATGATCACTTCTATGACCATATACAATGTCTGTTTCTTTCACATAACTAAACAGCGAGTCTGATACAAGGAAAAAATCCAGACGACTTTGTTGTACTGGATTCAACCTTCTCCAGCTATACCTTTGAACCTCTGGATTGAACTCTCGCCAAACGTCAACAAGTTCAAGATCAGATATCATGTTATAAACAGTTTTTTGTGCTTTAGGGTTGTTGACATGTTTGTAATTATAACAGTCTAGATGAGAGTTAAGAACTAGATTCCAGTCTCCTCCAATAATTACATCCCGAATTTTACTCTCTTCGATTTTCTTTTGTATATTCATGAAAAAAGATGGTTCATCTCTATTTGGACCGTAAATATTTACTAAAACTATATCTTTTCCCATTGCATTCAATACTAGAATTACATAATTACCATTGTCATCCTTTATAGTGCTCGTATATGTGTATGTATATGTGTGGTTATGTGTGTGTATATATATATATGTATGTATATATATGTATGTATAATGTATATATATATATATATATATATATATATATATATATATATATATATATATATATATATATGTGTGTATAAAATATATATATGTATGTGTATGTATGTATGTATGTATATGTATGTATGTATGTATGTGCATGTATATGTGTATATATACATTAATATGTGTGTACTTCCCCTTGATTTAGCGTTCTTGTTCGTTTGTTAGCATTATTTCTTTGATTGTTTCTAAAAATATTTGCCGAGTTCGATGCTTGTTTTTTTTCCCCCAATGCATTATCAAATACACTTTTTGCAGTCTTTGTTACACTACAGATATACTTGATGGTATGCTGAAGGGCATGTCCTATGTATAGTTGTATAATTGGCACTGACTTCGATGTAACTGCCTTTTCATTTGTCCATCTCATTGATATGTTGTGGTGATAATGTAAAATGTCTGAAATTGAAAAAAGAACCTTCATTGCAAGGGAAAAAAAAAAAAGAAAAAAAAGAAAAGAAAAAAAGTACACGCACACACACATATACAAGCGTTAAACCACATAAAACAGTTACACACACACACAAACTATGTTTGGCATCAGACTGAATGCGTTAAAAGGTTTATGTAACGCAGTGCTGGACTATCTTCAGCCATGGCAAGCTTGCAACACAACAGTCTTCACTCTCATCATATGGACCTAAATCCTCTGAAGATGAAGCGTGGCTTCCCACAAGTGACCACAAACCGTCATATATACAATCCTTTAACCACCTGAAATGAACTCAGTGACCATGCATGATGACCCCAAGGGCGTTCAGCTGAAGAAAGCAAACCAACAGGTGTGAACCCCGATCCCTGGACAGGACCCTGGCTGACCCAGACAAGGACGGATTCCTCCGAAAACAAAGGACAATTTCTCCTGCCAAAGCTGGGCCACTCACGTGATGAGGTGGCTGGCGGTCTCGCAGAACAGGGTGAGAAGGGAGAAGACCGGGTGGATGGTGGAGTTGGGGGCCTGCGACAGCAGCTCCAGGAATGTCTTGAGGCCGCAGTTGGGACCCAGGTCGCAGAGGAACCGCCACAGGATGGGCAGGAGGGTTTCTGTGTAGCTCAGCCCTGCACAGAGCAGAACAGGCCGCACTTCAGCATGTCAGGGCACACGCAAACACATACAGAGCACGGGCAGCTGAATGTCTTTGTCAACAAGTCCTGCAGGAAAAGAAATCATTAAGACTTGAGGATTTGCCTGAATGCAAGCCTGTGCACGTATGCGCACGCACTCTGTGTAGCTCAACCCTGCAATAACAAACATGGACACAAGGACATCTATGCCTGCATACACACACACACACACACACACACACACGCACATGCTCACAGACAGGTGCAAACCTACCACTTAAGTGACAATATTTTAGTTTCATTATTTCAAGTTCCAGTCATTTCTTTCCTTTACGTAGGAAAATATATTCAATTGATCATGTGATTTTTGTTTACCATTCCTCAAACTGCATTTGCACATTTTGCTTTTACCTTTATGATTTCATATGTATGCACTGCCAACATGCATGCTGGAACTTAATTACGCATTGTTGTCAATCTATATCATAAACACATACAGATATGTATATGTGCGTGTGTGTGTGTGTGTGTGTGTGTGTGTGTGTGTGTGTGTGTGTGTGTGTGCGCACTCATACATGAGTGCCTTCATTCATGTATTCTGGTACATCACTTTATCTGAAACGCTGAAGAAGTCTCATAAATAGGAAAAGCAGGCATGAATGCGACAGACGCAGCAGACAGGGCTACGAGATG
>CM031621.1:37369988-37399988 GCA_018398815.1 Conus ventricosus
AGCGAGCGTCCCGCTCTGGAGAGCACCATCATAATTATAAACCTAGAGATGGTGCCCAATCAACAACATCCTCAAAAATCTGGAATGCTGACAACTTTAGAATAAACTCACTATAGGCATGGATATGGGGACAGATTTAACGTCAGATCATCCACCACAACAGTAGGCTGTAACAGGCCACAGGGTTACAGATTTTGCGTTACAAAGATAAATAAGGATGAGGATGATCAGGCTAAAATGATAAAGATAATGCTATGGATTCCACTCTACTCAGGCCCAAGAAAAACATACACCTGCAGCGTTGGTCAGAAAATTTGAGTAAAACTGTCAAAGTGAAAACAGTTAGAGCTGAGAATTCCCACACAAAAATACCTGTTTGGGATAGGACTCCTAGCTTCTACAATCTAGCCTGCAAACCCCGTTTTAAATAATTTTACTGTATATCACATCAAGAAAAAAAACAAAAAAACACTGCCTCAATGTCACATAACTGACAGAAAAAAAACGCATGTATTTACAAAAATCAAAACCAATACCTTGCTCACCAAACTACCCTCTGAAAATAAAAAAAAAACCCAACTCTTTCTCTTATCTGTCATGGATAAAAGAAGACAACAAATGGATTAATCTTAAATTACAAACAGCAAATACGCAACAGCAACATGACCATTATTACCATGTCAAGCAGTAATGATGGCAAACCAAAGATACAGAGAGGACAGGATCTGTATCTCCGCCTTTCACTTATTGGGGCTCCATGGTGCACACTGAAGGCATTCATCCCTTCCTGTTGAACTAACTGGCTTTGTGTCTGCCTCCTGTTCATGGACTGGCTCTCTGTTCTTCACACTTTGCAACCCATAGTGTCATATGTCAAGCTGGAAGTACATACATGGTGGTTCATGTGTAGGCAAGGGCTAAGAGCAGGCAGTAGGCTGACCACCCTGAACAGCAAGATGCTGGCATGTATATGTGAGAGGACAGCCCAGCCTACTAAATACTTCTCTTGCCAAGAAGTGGTCAGTGGACCTGTACCGGTGTCAGGGACTCCAACAAAGGTGAACAGTGAGAAAGCAAGGTGCGATACTGATCCTCTCCTCTTTACATCTTTGGGCAAACTGTCAGGAAAGTTTATTTTTTTAAAGATCTGACCACAAACTTACCATGAAATCAGATGTGTTTTCCACCAGACCCTGTGTCAAACAAAACAAAAGAAGTGACTTGACTTGTAAATCACTTATGGAGTACAACACACCATATCTTATTCATTCAGGTAAAAGACATCACAGTGCTGCGACATTTTGCATTTTTTCCGCTAAAATTGAAGTTTAAAAAAAAATCCTTTTCAATATGCATGCTCCAACAATGGCCAGCAATTTCAAAAACAAGCCAGAATGTGCAATACTGAAGATCTTGCAGTAGACTTATACTTTCTGACTGAAGGTTCTTTAGTTTAATGGCTGGCTGAACAGGAGTTCATGGGAGAATTAAATTCTTGCTTTCCTAGTGCGTTTCTCCTTGTTCTTTTTTCAGGACAACAGGGCACTTGATCCCAAAGCTGCTCATAAATTTCTGCATGTTGTTGAAAATGGCCAACTGAATAAAATGAAACTGGGAGGGCAAAAGTCAGCCCTTGAAAACAGTGGTGAAAACACCGGACTCAACGCATAGATACAGCACCACTATAATCTCAACAGGTGCAACTACTACTGAAAAACTTTTTGTCTATGATTCGTTGTTCCTCATATTTATTTGTCTGTTTGACATGTTCATGGAATTATCACCAACTGTACATGCAGAATATGTTCAAATCATGTTGGTAAACATGTCTGCAGCAACTAAACAAGATGCACAAGGCTCGACAATTTTCATCACTATATACTACATCACAAATCAATGTAGATATGTTTTCCTGTTTTATTTGGTTAATCAGCTGTAAACAAAGAACTCATACCTAAGTAAGTGTCAATTATAAAAAAAACAAACTAAATATAAAAATCTCATAAAACTACATAAATTGTAACTGCCATTTTATGTGTTATGCAATACACAAAGAGGAGATCAACCATTGGGGGGGGGAGGGGGGGGGAGAAGAACATACTGAACTGGTGATCGAATTACTCTTTCTTATGATCTTTAGTTCAGATGTCCGGGAGAGGTCTTTTTTCTTGAAAATTTGAGAGGCATCTATTCCATCATTTCAGTCAGTGCTTTTTTGCAGGGGGGGGGGGGGGGGGGGGGGAGAGAAAGAGAGGGTGAGGATAAGACAAGTGAGATAGTAATGTGCTTGATAGACAGAGAGACAACCAAAACAAAAGGATTGTAAAAGAAAACCCTTACCTCTAATTCCTTGTATCCCAGCTGAATCAGATTTGCTATAGAGAAAAAAAAGTACATGTAGCAAAAAATGCAGTCATGTCACTTGACCACTTCCTGTATTAGTATCACATATTAAAATGTGTCAGTGTTCACACACACACACACACACACACACACACACAGTCACACACACAGACAGGCACACACACACACACAGACAGGCACACACAAGCACATGCATACAGACATACTCAAAGGTGACACTTTGAAAATCTGAAAAAACTGAAAATGAGGCAAGGGTCCAGGGGCTGCCCAGGACGAAGAAGATTGCTTCCTCACTTCCGGTCATCTGCTACAGTGCTGCTTCGGTCATAATACTGCCCATTCAACTGTTTTTCCCCAAAAAACTTAAAAAAAAAATAAAAAAAAAATTTGAAAAACGGAATTTCCATCTGGGGCCTTGCCGATAAAATGGATTTCAGTCACCCAGATGGAAGAGTGGCACCCATGCATACTGCATTTGCGCACGCGCGCGTACACACACACACACACACACATACAATGAGACTACAACACAAATTTGAATGAGAAATGACCAGATCAGGTATTTTTACGTACAAAAGTAACAGGAATTGTGTAAAAACCTTACATAAATTTGAACAATGTGGTGGTGGTGTTGTCATTGATATTTTTCCCACACTCATATGGCTTAACAAAAATGCCTTAATCCCACTTAGTGTGAAGCATCAGGAACCCCACTTATAAATTCTGAGAGAGAGAAAGAGAAGCAAACATGCATCTAGTTCATCATAAAGACAGCAAGAGTCGTCACCCAGGACATATACATCACTTCTTTTTTGAACTCTTATCTGTTTACGGAAATCTGAATGAATAAGGGTCAGAACATTTGGTTTGGCTGCTACTGTCATTGGATTTTGTTGTTGTTGTTGTTTTCTTTTAGACAGAAATTTGAGGGATGTTGAAAAACCCGTACATACGTCTAATGAATAGAAAGACCACAAATGTTTTTTCTTTCTCGAGTCAAATATGCTATGAAATCAGTATTCAAATTTAAACAAGTCAAATATGCTATGAAATCAGCATTCAAATTTAAACAAGTCAAATATGCTATGAAATCAGTATTCAAATTTAAACAAGAGAAGACCAGAACACTTTGGGTACATGAATTTCTGAAATGTCACTTTCACAGTCATTACATTATGGTTGTTTGCATATTGCAGTACACAGAGACTAGTGTGTCAGGTCAGAGTCTGAATGAAGGAAAGACAGAGAGAGAGAGAGAGAGAGAGAGAGAGAGAGAGAGAGAGAGAGAGAGAGAGAGAGAGAGAGAGAGAGAATGAGAGAGAATGAGAGAGAGAAAGAGAGAGAGACAGAGAGAGAAACTTCGATACGAAACAGACAATATATTTACAGCAATCTTATCAAGTCTTCTGTGCGTTATGTGTGTGAAAATATAAATGATTTAAAAAAAAATCTTTGTCCTTCTTCCCTTAATTTATAAAACAATTTGAAAAATGCACCAACAGTGTATGGGAACCCAGGTCAACGCACTAGCACATCTTACCCATGAGGCAGAGGGCATAGTTACCCTCCAAGGTGTTGAAGATGATCCTGGTGCTCTGCTCACACGTCAGCAGCTCCAGGCATCGCTTGAACACTCGGTGAGTCACCAGTAACTCCACGCACTATCACAGACAGCAGCAAAGACCCAACACTGTACACGCTGTGATCATTGTGGGTTTTTTTTCTCGCTTACTTACATCACCAGACAATTGCCGTGACTCCACCTGGAACGAACGCATCCTTGCTAACCAGGATAACTTTAGATTTTCAGGGGAGCTAAATCTTTCCATGCTCTCTTCCATGCAGATCAGCAACGAGTGAGCTCTGCAGTCATAAACATGGGCTGGTACACACTCATGGGAACGCTCCTGTGGAGGTTCTGTCATGTCCCATTCAGTGGCCATTTCAATGTCATCGGCCAGGGAGCAGTTATCTCCCTTCAACACTGATGGAATGCCCTGTGCGTGCCTGCACCCTGTGTGAACACAGCGCAGGCTTCCAAGGGTGGTGCAGGATTGCTCCCAGCTGGTTTGTTTGGCAGTTGAGGACAGTACTTCTCTGGGTCCTACCCGCACCTTCAGGCGTTTCTTTTTCTTTCCTGACTCACCTTCTTTGAGCAAGAAGTGACTTCTGTCTGAGCACTTTAACTCAGTTTTCTCCCTTTGCAGTTGTGAAATTCACAAGCACGAACTATGCTTCACAAGTGATTCATTCTCATAAATTAAGAACTGGTGAATTGTCAGTCACTATTTTCTTCATACAAGTACGTTATTTTCTTTATTTCAAAATTATACACTGATGGTTGAGGATTGATAAATTTGCTTTTCTTCTCTACAATCTCTGTTTCAGTGTTTTATAAGGCCCTGTTCAATCCTCCAAATTTCTCTCTGCGTGGGGTTTGGATGAGGCAGCTGGAACGAGTTGCATGGTAGAAATCACTCACTCACTCTAACACACACAAACAAACCTACAGATCATCGCACCAAGCAGCTAGTAAAGTAACGGTGAGAGCATACAAAAAGCTCAAGGACAAGGACGACCATACCCTTACCTCGGGGGCAATGGACGACATGTGAAGGATGATGGCAGGCACTGCCAACACATGCAGCAGGAACACGTTCAGCAAGTTCTCCGAGAACCCCGCTCCCAGCAAAGGTCTGCAAAATAACACTCTTCTTCACGATCAAAATACTTTGGGTGCCTGTGGGTCTGATGAAGAAATCGGGCAAGATTCTAAAGATGTTTTGGGACGAGGAGGACTGAATGATTCGGTGGTTTGCTCTCCAAATCCTCTGGTATTTCTGCTGCTGACAGACACAATAGCACTGAACATTTTGGTATAGGGTGACTCTGCTGACCTGTCCTTTTAGTTGACCAAAGTGTACACTTATGTGCAAATGGTGGTCTGCAAGCAGAATCAGTTCCCCAGAGCAAAGCAAGATGACAACAATAGAAATAACATGGTGAATGACAGGCACGTTAACAATGTCAGATATGTATTAAGTTTAAAACATGGTGAAAACATGTTTTTACCTGTTCCTTTTTGAAACACACACACGAAACAAACAAGCAACAACAACAAAGGGGTGCAGAAAAAGGGAGGAGGTGGAAAGTGAAAGGTTAGACCTAGGGGGAATGCAGGTGGTGAAAAGGGAGATGATGGGAAAGAAAAAAAAAAAGAGTGAGACAAGAATGAAACTCACAGCTCAATAGATACCGCAGGCATAGGAACGTAATGGAACGAAACTGGTTGTAGCTATAAGGTGGAATGAGTATTCCAAGAGACATGCCACAGACAGACAGACAGAGAGAGAGAGAGACAGAGAGAGAGAGAGAGAGAGAGAGAGAGAGAGAGAGAGAGAGAGAGAGTGAGAGAGAGGGAGAGAGAGAGAGAGACAGACAGAGATGGAGAAAGACAAAGATTCAGACAGAGACACAAACAGAGAGAAAGAGAATAAGTGAAACATGAGTTCTGAGAGTTATGTCATAAAAACAGAGAGACAAACACACATATCCAGAGAGAGAGAGAGAAAGAGAGGGAGAAAGAGACAGAGAGCGGGAGGAAGGAGGGAGGGAGGGAGAGAGGGAAAGAGAACGAGAGAAAGAGAAAAGATGATCATGATAATAGGAGAGAGAGAGAGAGAGAGAGAGGGAGAGAGGGGGGAGTGCAAGATATAGAATGTTGCTTAAAGTCTAGCCAACCGCAAAGGGCTCTATGAGGGCCGTCACTCACAAAAGAGTTAGACAGACAGACAGACAGAGACAGATTGAGGAGAGAGAGAATAAGAAAGAGAAAGCAGACCTGCCTACCTCATGTTATGCTCATCAGTAATAACCACAGAGATTTTCAGTAATTTTGCATTTTCCTTCAGTAATTCTACGGACGCGTAATACACGGCGTTTTTGAACAAATAATGTGTACAAAACTCCAACTACATTTTTAACAAAAAATATAAACAGTAAAAAAGGAACAAAAACAACAAAGCAGAATTAAAATACCTTGGGATGATGGCTGATGACAGACTCAGGACAGGAGTTTTAGGTCAATTCAAAGGTGATATACTTGACAGTTTGTAACTTACACAGCAGTCACCACAGATGACACCACTGATGAAGAACCTAATGTACAACCCCCCCTCCCCCCCAAAAAAAAACTACAAAAGTGTGTGTGTGTGTTGCACTAAGCCTTGTATTGTGCCTGAGAGATTGCTGAGTCTGGAAACATCCTTTTCATTTTCGCCACTATCTTGTCAGCACAGCTCAGGGACAAGTTGTTTCCGCAGATCAGCTCACACAACAGTCTTTCTGCGTTGGTGATCTTCCGTGTGTGGGTCTGACGGCTGCTCTCGCTGGATTTCGTAAACAACGATGTGATCTTCTGACTGGAGGCACTGGCAGCTGTCTCTTTGTGCATTTTCCCCGAGATATGGCGCTTGCAGTCATTTGCTCCCCCATGTCCGATGGAGAAGTCTGAATTGCACACCGAGCAGTATACAAATCCAGGTCCATGTTTTTTGGATTGCAAAAGACAAGGCCAAGTCCGCGTGTATTTACTTCGGAACACTTGCTTCTTCGCCTTCTTCCGTTGTGGCACAGTGGTTTTCGAACCCTCGTCGACGGTTTCATGCAAACGTTTAGAAGATTTCTCCGCCATTTTCATAATCGCCGGCAAAAAATCGGTTGAAACTTTGTCTTACAATGGCTGAACAAAAGGCTTCGAATGGCGCGCACAGATGTGATGGCGCGTCGTGTTGGCCCACAGCACCACATTGACCAATCGCAAGCTCCGAACCATCTATGGTTTCGGCTTGAGTCAAGGGAAGTTACTCTGTGGTCTCGGAAAGGTCTAGCAGTCGACAATTTTTCGAGTCTGGAATTTGCGTAGTTTTTCAATTTTCTTTTCCGTAATTTCGCACGGAAAATCGTACCTCCGTAATGGGGGGTTAATTTCCGTAAGATTACGGACGATTACGGAAGGGTAGGCAGGTCTGAGAAAGGATCGTTCCAGGAGTTACATTATAAATACAGAGTGGGAGACAGAGAGAGAGAGAGTGAGAGAAAGAGAGAGAGAGAGAGAGAGAGAGAGAGAGAGAGACAGAGACAGAGAGACAGACAGACATAGACGGAGAGAGAAGAGACAGAAAGAATGAGAGAGAGAACCAGTTTTGAAAGAGTTGTGTCACAAAGACAGATCACCCTCGCTCGCTAATCAGGAATGGAGGAAGTTAGCTCCCTGTTCTTTTTTGTTTTGTTTTTTTGAGGGGAGCGAGGGGTGGGTGTGGGGATCCTGCACATATGGCAGTGTTTCACACCAAGTGGAAATATGGGGAGGGGGTGAGGGGAGAGAGAGAGAGCGACAGAGAGATCAAGAGAGCTAAAGAGAGAGAGAGAGACTCAGAGAGAGAGAGAGAGCTAGAGAGAGAGAGAGAGAGAGAGAGAGAGAGACCGGAAGAGAAGGGTGAAAAGAGATGGAAAGAGTCTGATGGTGATGATAAGAGACAGGACAATGACATAAGACAGGGAGAGAGAGAGGGAGAGACGGAGGGTAGAAGCAGCAAGAGAGGTGTAGGTGGGGTGGGATATGGAAAACAATGTGTGTATGTGTGTGTGTGCGTGCAGGGGTAAGATAAGATACTGTTGCTTATAGCCCAGCCGACCGCAAAGGGCCACATCAGGGCTGTGCGCGCAGGGGTGGAGGGGTCAAGGATGACAGAGTATGCGGAGGGTGGTAAGGTCAGAGACAGACAGACAGAAAGGCAGTCAGCCCCCCCTTCACCTGACGGCCACAGTGATGATGGCAGTCAACGTGGCCCTGGAGAAACACTGGCTTGGAGCGCACCAGACCGTTGGTCAGCAGCACCTGTGCCCACATTATCATCAGCTGACCATCAAAGAGGACGCATGCTATGATCCCCATTTTAAATGTGCCACTAGCTTGCTTGTGTAATACTGATAAAAAGTCAAGGACCACAAACGTATGAGTGCTCTGCTTGTGTTTTTTTTAACTAAGTCATGTCTTGATTCAGCTTTGGTGACAGGCTCTTTTATGCTGTAGTACTACAAACCAATATGTTTTTTTTTTCTTTTGAAATGTGCTATGCAAAGGGAAGAAAAACAGATGACAACCATTTGTGTAGACCAGCTAGTCCACAGCCTGCAGTGATGTCCAGAGTCCTTATCTACTAAGCTCAAAGCATCAATCAATGTACATTTCAATTTGATGCACACTCGACACTTGAACGAGACAAAACTGAACAATCACTAGCATTTCCACTTTCCTCATAGATAGAAATGTTCGCCTTGCACCTAAGTATCGACACAGTACATATGATGTAAATGTCAAGCAGAGGATTCGAAATGAAAGAAACTAGCAACTGAAAAGCTGAACTGGACATAACACAATTCTGAAACAGAGAAAAAGAAAGAGATTAGCTCTGATCAGTTCTGAAAAGCACAGGTTAAAAAAATGACCTCTCATGTGTGGGCTCGAAATATACTTGGCTATTTGCATTTGTTCATGCAAGTCCACTTTATCCTAATGAAAGTGCATAATTCAATTATAATACTGATAATACAAACATTTTTTTTCTCATAAACTTTACAGTTTCAATTTGTTTTAATTTTTTTCATACAAACTCTAGAGTTGAGATGACCTGTAACATTGCTACTGCTCACCTCCAGCACTGGGTACAGGCCTTTGGAGTTGAGATGACCCATAACATTGTTACACACTTGCGAAAGACCTGCAAGGAACTGTTCGCCTGAAGAGAAGAACACACACGCACACACACACACAAACACGCACAACAATTACAAGAATTCAACACAGCTCTGAAAGGCAATAAGAGAATTAAGCGCTTGTCATGCTGACTATTGCTCCCAGTTAGCATGGTCGATGTTCATCTTACACTGTTGTACAGGCCAAGACATCATTTGGAGAAGATCTGTCTTAACCTGTTGTAACACACTCAAGTCTGTTGATGCTACTACTTTTCCTTCATTTCATTTCCTTCCCTTTAAAGACCAGCATTTCTAACATTCCAGCATCCTGGGCTAACGCCAGAGGAAGACCTCAAAGAGCCCTGATCAGATTCTGAAGTAGAAATTACAGGTAGGCTCACCTGCAGGCCAGAACTGGCCTGTCTGGAATTTTCACCTGTCATTTTTGTCTGCTTAGCTTAGTAAGTAATGACTACTCATCTGGTAGCTATTCTGACTCTTGGGGCATGAGCAAATGGAAAACCTTAGGCCCTCTCAAAACTAACACTCGATTGTTAGAGTGGTTGCTTACCTGTTTGATTGTTCTTTTGTTTTAATTTTTATTTTGGTCTGTTCACTCAGTGATGATTTGAGAAAGATTCATTAACAAAACTATCATTTGAAGAAAGCTTTAGATGCTTCTTAAGTTAGAAAGAATAAAAAAAAATCCATGAGATTGATATTGAAAACCACAAAGGATACACCAGTTGAAACTACGCCTGATGACCTTCATTCAATAAAGGCAAGACACAAGCTAGAATAGGTGAAGGCATATTTTAGAGCACTTGAAAATCCCCCAAACCCACTACACGCGGCAGGCAGTCAAAGACACAAAAAGCACTCTCCAAGGATGTGAAAAATCATGGATGGGACAGGCAGAAGACACTATAAAGCCTGTGTGCCAGTTAGCAGAACTCAAAGAAACAAAGGAATGGCATAGGTATCCAGACTATTTGAAACATCTCTTCCAAATTGCCACTGCTCCAATGCTTGGAAGACACTGTCAAGAATGACCAGAAGGCAAAACCAATGCAGAAATGCACGTGGAAAACCTCGGCACAAAAGATGATCTTGTTATATACACTGACAGTTCTGCCACCAAAGGTAAGTCAGGCTGGGGATACACAGTGAATCAAAATGGCTGAACTACCCGAGAAGACAATGGTGCACATAGTCTAACAACTGAAATCGATTGACGAACATTGAATATTCCAGAATGTTTGACACTCAGGGTAAAATGTATCCAATCAAAATGTATGGATCATTTGAGAAAGTGCTGGCACCGTTACATATTACAACCAATTAAATTTGAGAAAGTGCTGGCACCGTTACATATTACAACCAATCAAAATACTAGAAACACTCAAAAAAGTTGAACAACCATGGCACAGTACCATCAATCAAATAGCACAGAACTTGCTAGAAACATTTTCCGGAGCTTTCTGGAAACTTCTTGATCTTCTTGAACGATTATGCACATGCATTTGAGTGTGTGCATGCATGTGTGTCCCTTTGGTGTGTTGATGTGAGGGGGTCTAGGCCGTGAGGCGAGTGGGGATGCGTAATGTGTTGGTGTATGTGTTCATATACATTTAGTATGTGTGCAGATTTCCTTTTAAAATTTTTTTAATGTTTTTGTCTTTGAAAGCACCGGGGCTCAGCAGAGAAAATGGCACACTCAATATCATTATTGTTGTACTGCTTTTCTGTTTTTAAAGTGAATTAAAGATTGAAAATCAATACACTTCAGATGCTTACCTGCTTTACTTTTCAGCGCCTTCCAGTTGTTGGTGCTTGTGAACGTGACCAGCATTCGTAGATACACCATGATAACCTTCAGGTCTGAATGGTTCTCAGGCTGCCAACACACACCCACACATACACACACACCACGCAAACATTAATGCACCGCACATACATGTACGCATGTATACACACACATGCATACACGAAACTCAGGAATGGAAACACATAGAAAATGCTACATTATTCTCTTCCTTTTCTTTTCTTGGTTAGAATCTTTAATTTACACTACCGACAAGATTTTCGCAATCATTTTTAATCCCATTGTTAAGATAAACTCATTCCACCTTCAGAGGAGATATCAAAAATGAAACCACCATACACAATTATGATTACGCCTTGGCTTAAGGCTGTGTCAGACCAATTGACATAGGCCAGAACACCAAGGCTACATCAAAATGTTGTTATGCTCTGCATAGTTATGTGGGGATTGTCTTCAGTCGTGACAAGCTCCTAGCATAACATTATCAGTCTCCCAAATCCCCCGAAGTCGGAGTGTGGCTGCCCATGTGGCGGGGTAATCAAAAACGGTCACACACGTAATGTTCTCATCCCCAGCTGATGCATTTGTGCCATAGTGTTCAAATGCTTCGGCTGTTCGGATGATCCCTGGAGTCTTTTAGCCAGGGTACGACAACAACAACAACAACAATTATGATTTTTTTTCTTTTTTTTTGGTCATCTTTCACACTGGGAGAAACTGGTCTCCTTTACACAGAATAGGATTTAATTAACATGCCTACAAGGAGCTTGCATTGTTAATGGTGATTTTTGTGTGTGTGTGTGTGTGTGTGTGTGTGTGTGTGTGTGTGTGTGTGTGTGCGTGTGTGTGTTTCGCGTGCACATGTATGCAACCACACACACGATCTTGGTTTAAAGTCTCTTCAAAGAGGATAGAGAGGGATGGATTTGGCACAGCTACTGACCCAAAAGAGAACATCTCCTCTCACCTGGACATCTCAATGAGGGACTGAACTCAGGGGCCCTTGGGTCAAGAGGACAATGCCCTACCCACCAGGCCAATCTGGCCCTCCCCTCTCCCCATATCACTGTATGGTTTACTGGTCTTAAATCTAAACAAACTAAAATCATATCTATTTGCCTCCCCATATCACTGTAAGATTCACTGCTCTCAAAACTAAACAAACTAAAATCATATCTATTTGCAATCTAATACAGGTCTCACCAAAAGGGTTAAAAACAAATAAAATTTCTGAGCTGCTTCAAGAATTAGTGCTAATCAACAACGTAAACTCCAAAAACCAATCAGAGATATCTTTAAAATGTTCTTTTTGCCGTCAAAATCAGTTCCAGTTAAAATATGAATTTTTTTTTCTTTCTTTTCTTTAATTCCATCATAAACATTAAAACGAAAAAGTCACAGACCAATCAGTCACTCATTATCAGCACTGACTGACACATTACACTTTCAGAAGACAACCCCGTGAACTAAGCAAACTAAATCAACCGCAACAAATGTACTCAAACCAATCCATCAGACACACTCCATCCAGTCTACTGATTCGAGCTCCATCCTTCCCCCTATCGGGCACCTTCAGCGCTTTCAGGCTGCTGCAACATCTCCACAGCAAATCCTTCAGCTGCTTGATCCAGGGCAGGACATGGGTCTTGGTCATGGCCAGGGAGGCGTAACAGGTCTATGCACACGTCATGTCAACCAGGATTTGAATCCAATCACGATACACAAGACTAACAATCACGATGATGATGATGATGATAATGATATTGAGTTCAAAAGCATAATAAGAATAATCACCATCATGATAACAACAGAAGTTTAAAAAAAAAATATTGGCAAGCAGTGCTTATCTATCAGTCAGATTATGCTGCTGAAGTCCCTCTGACCAAGAGGCCACATTATGAGTTACAATAGTAGTAGTGGTACTAGTTTACATACCAACACAACATACCCCGCAAAGATTCATTCCAGAGCAACATACTTCACATAACCAGAACAAACACAAATCAAAAACAATGAAACACACTTATACAAAATTTGCACTCACATACTCACAAACATACACGCACATGTAAACATTGTTTTAAACGGTGTATTTGACAGATACACCATCAAACTGGCCCTTAATCACAGACAGAAAGATAGAAGAGCTCTAATTTCCTTTCCCTTTCAGACAGACGTCAAGGTCTGAGGCAACATCCCGTACCTTGATGTTTTCGCTCTCCATAGTGGCCAAAAGGTAGCGACACAGGTATTCAAATCTCTGCACAACAAAACATAAATACACATCTGAGAACATCCTTGCACACCACAGCAGTTTCTGATTCATGGAACCATGTGACTTAAATCTTTCTCAGACACAAGTACAGTAGATCACTGCTCATCTCAAGAAGCATGGATAGGCCAAGGACTGTTCTGAAATGGAACTTTGGAGATCATGTAAAGGAAACTATCTGTGAAACAATGGCAAAATACAAATGAACACACAAAACCTGGTCTCTCATGCTGACTGCAATAACATCTGAAGAAGACATTAAAAAAACAACAACAAACAAACAAAAAAACCCCCCAAAAAACCCACCTGTCCATTTTGTATCATGCGTTAAACAGACGTTACTTTGCACCTGGTTTTGAGCACTCATTTGTATTTCACCTTGTTTCCAGCAAAGCTGCAGTCTTCTTCATTTCAACATTGAAATGCTTGATATCATTTACCAACTATTTCTAGATAGAATGTGAGCCTTGTTTAAAGTATGAAAGAACAATATTACCTCACAAAAGTCAGAAAGGATGGCTCTGACTAGCTAAACTTAATTTTGCCACCTATCAATTCAACCGGGAACGTATCTTTGTGCCCACGTCTCTTTGTGCCCACAGACGTATCTTTGAGCCCACGTCTCTTTGTGCCCACGTCTTTTTGTGCCCACGTCTAACCCTAACCCTAACCCTATCCCTAACCCTATCCCTAACCCTGACCCTATCCCTATCCCTATCCCTAACCCTAACCACTTTATAGAGACGTGGGCACAAAGAGACGTGGGCACAAAGGGATGCTTCGATTCAACCATACTCATGTTGGGAAAGAGCATACTGAACAGTCTGGTAAGTGCTGGAAAAAGAACATGACCTGTTCTGCAAACTTGAGGCCTTGTAATTTGAATGAACTTTCTTGGTCATTAATCAGTTATTTTACTGGGAATGAAATTTAGAAACAGGTACAACAAATATGTTAAGCTTGGGCTGTTTCTTTAATATTGTGTCAGTGATTTTAATATTGTTTCAATGATTTGGGATTGACCTCTTTTTCAGGCAAAAAAAGTTACCATACCTTCACGTTCTTTACTTTCTATTTGTGTAAAATATTTCATTGATTTACACATTTCATACATTTAACTCTAAGTAAATATGATGTCCAGGCTTTTCTCTTTCTTAAAGGACAAATTGTAATTTGAATGCAACATCATCAGAATAATGAAAGAAAAAAATTGTACACATTTGGAAACAGTTGAAATGAGATTAAACTAGACCTTAAATAGGTATGAATATAGTGAAAAAACAAAGAGCGCAGCAAAACTCAAGGCCTTTAGGCCTTCTTCGAGAACCACAACCTTTCAGAATGAGTGTCAATTGACTGCAGGGTTTATTACAACACTATGTCTTATCAGAGAATTATTTGCCGTAACCTTGGGGTGAGTATTCTAAATACACATTCCATCAGAAATCTGAGCATGCAAAGTGGTGTGCAAACAAAACATAATGATGGTTACAAATGAAAATGAAATTTGTAAGTGGCATTAACCCCACTGGACAAAAAGCATCATTCAATCATCAACATGACAGATTATGAGAGACTCTAAAGGGAGCATGGGGTAGAAATGCTACCCCATATAAATAAACAATTCTGACCAGCTGACTTACCTGTGCATCTGTCCGCTCGTCCATAGTGAGCAGAAGTCTATGTGTGACATCGAACACCTCAGTAGCTGAAAGATTGACAAAATTTGCATGAGGGTTTTCTTTTGTTCTTTTTTTTTCTACATATAATCAAAAATAGATCAGACTTACAAAAAAAAGGGGAGGTTTATATGAATCATTTTCTGTTTCCTGACTGATCAATCGCAATAATGCGATGATCTAGGAGGAAGACAGCACATACACTACAGAGTATTCCTGTATACTATTTAATTTGCCTTGTGACAAATTTGACCAAGAAAGCTGGAATCACCTTTCTTCTGCTGTTGCACTTGTTTGTAATAACACTGAGTGAATGTCTTTCCATGTTAGCACCTGGCTGATTGTAAAATAACATCCAATGGCATTACCCCTATGTGGCTTATTTCAGCTGACCATCCATAGCCCTGGCACCCACAAACCACAGGGAGCAGTCGAAGTCAAGTTGCCATCAAGCAACCTACCATAGGAGACTGCTGAGTCACTTTGGTGTTTAGTGGCGTCTGTTGTAATCCACCATATGCTGATGACAATGAATGCCTAGTCGTGGAATCAGTCTGAGTGAGCCTAGCCCTCCGGAGAGTACCTCCATGTCTATCCAGTGGCAGTCCCAGTGAGCTTGCCAGTACTGGTGACATCGACACAACTCATTAAGAGCGCAGATGCAGACACGAAATCAAACCCAAGGTCGCCATGAGAGCGGGGTATGAAGGGCAACAGAAGTTTTGGCTAATTTTTAATGCTGATTGATAAGACTGAGGATGATGAAGATGACGCTATAGAGTTCCATTCCGCTCTGAGACTGCATGCAAATGCTGTTTTCTACGCTATTTTTTATGATGTATCCTGAGATCAATCAGGCCCGAGAGATACAGACACTTGCAGAGTTAGTCAGAACATTTGAGCAACACTCGGAGAGTGAATTCATTAAGTAGATGAAACTTGACTGTGTGGTTCCAGTCTTCCTACTCGAGCCCGTGGCAAACTCAACTCTGGGTAGGAGTCGGTCGGGGCAAAAAAATCCTGCAAACAAGTGGCTTTAACAGGACTTGAACTCAAGAACACTTTCCAAAATTCCTAGCCTCTTTTCTCTCAGAAATGCAACCCAGGTGATGTGCTGCATATGATGTTGCATGAGAACAGACAGCTCTGAACGCCAGGGAAGTGAGCCACTCCACAGGCAGCTTTTATTCTCCCCATGAACGGTCTTTCGGTGACCCGGCATCAGTTCAGTGGAAACCATTTCACTAAATATTTTTTCCTGTTTTGTGGCCTCATCTTCCAGGCCTTTCCAGTGGCATTAACCCCACGATGTTCATTCCAGTCGCTTCGTACACACCCACACCCAGGCTAATCCTAGGAAATTAAAAAAATAATTTTAAGTAACTCCGCCGGTTAGGACGTGTTTTGAGCTGTTTAGTCATCTCCAGGTAAGATAAACAACATTCAGGACAATGAAGATGAAGGACGAACAATCATTCATCTTCTATAGAAAAACAACATTCAGGACAATGAAGATGAAGAACGAGCAATCATTCATCTTCTATCACTATCTTAATTCAACGTCCATCTTGTGCCGAATCCCAGCAGACAAGTGATTGCTCGTTCTTCGTTTTCATTGTCCTCAATGTTGTTTATCTTGCTTGAAGAAGATCTAAGAGGCTGAAGAGCGCCGTGTTTTGGCTTGTTATTTGTTTGCCCGTGCTAACCAGTGGAATTACTTTAAATCATTTTAAAAATTTGTCTCAATTTCCACCTGCAGTCATCTCACTTTGACACTAATCCTAGGAAGCAATCAATGTCAGTTCAAAGGATACTGCATTATCCAATCAATGCTTAGGTGCTGAGCCAGCATGAGAGAGCGCTCCCCTATGTAAACCACTTCATCCATTCAATGATAGTCCTCATGACCTCGTTGAACTCTTTGACGAAATTTCTTCACAGACATGGAGGCGGAGAGGAAACCACAAATGAGGTCACCACAAGAGAAGGACACGGAGGACCACAAATTTCAAGACTTCTTATGATGATAACTGAAGATGTGGATGATGTGGATGATGCTGTGGAGTTTCAGTTTCATTCCTGTGTGAGACCACATACCAGGGGCGGTCTGTATGCTTCCTTTCATGACAGATCTTGCCATCAACCAGACTTGAGACATTTGATTCAAAACTGAAGGGAGTGACATTTTCCTTACAGGTTAGCAAAATAGTGCTGCTAGGACCAGTCAGTTTACCTGTCTTAAACCAAGATTTTGGAATATCCTTGTTCTTGAATTGTAGTTCACTGGGTGGTTCTCTTTTCTGCTACTCTGTGTGTGTGTGGTGAGTGTGTGTGTGTGTGTGTGTGTGTGTGTGTGTGTGTGTGTGTGTGTGTGTGTGTGTGTGTGTGTGTGTGTGTGTGCATGTGTGTGTGTGTATGTGTGTGTGTGTGTGTGTGTGTGTGTGTGTGTGTGTGTGTGTGTGTGTGTGTGTGCTTGTGAGAGTGCATGCAGGTGTGTGGATGTGTGTAAGATGGAAAGTGGCATGGAAGGGATGGGACAGGAACGTACACCACTGCCACTGAGAGAGAACAGAAAAATGGAATGAAAAAAAAGAAAAGAAATATCCAAACAAACAAAAAAAACCCACCCTAAATATCATCCTCTGCTCATCAATTGTCTATCAAATCTAGATCAGTCTTAACCAAACCTTAAAGATGTGAATGTCATATACACCTGACACAAAACTGTCAAAAGAAACCATGAATGTTCATCAATGATTTTCATGCGGCTTCTTGAACTGAAACTGTTCCATCATTACTAACAGTTTTAAACAGGGTGGAAATACCTGGTTTCAGGGTAGGCGTGTACTGCTCTGTGTCACCTTCTGGGATGCAGAGCAACTTGTCGGTCTCTTCCCTGTAAACAGTGTAATCACAAAACAATGAATACAATGTTCTGCATGACAATTGTACGGGGAGGAAGGAGGAAGGAGTCAAAGGGTACAGCGGTGGGAGTCAGGAATTTCCTAGGGAAAAACTGACCATAACTCTGATATTATTGCCAAAATCTCTGCTAAACAGGAACAGTAAATCACCTGAACAATCCACTCCGGATTTGTTTTATGAGGCATTTTGGCATTAAGAGTTGGTCATCTTAACTGCAACTACTCAAGAACTTTTAATACCATTTATTTCTTGCAGTTTTGTGGCAACTGGCAGGAAGAATTTCTCAATGCAAAAAACAACAAAAATAAAATTTCTGATTCCTGATATATATACATGCACATTGAAACTGTTACTTAGGATTTAGGTGACTGACAATTACAATCAACAACAACAACAAAGTAACTTAGGATCTAAAACTAGCTGGATGACTGAAGCAGGCATCGGAATTGTTTAAAATAACAAAAGAAAATGACAAAATCTCATATAGACAGGCCCCCATATGCATGGGGTGGTTGTCACAAAATCCTACTTGACACCCAAAGACCAAACTGATAATTAGGGCGAAAAGGAGAAGGGAGGGAGGGGCCTTTTTGGCCAAATCAATGAAGCATTCTTCTCTTGATCCAAGGGTTCTTGTTTCAATCCAATATGTAGAGAAGGTTGTCTCTTTGCAGTCAACATTACAGTGTGGACAGAGATTTTATTTCTTTCTGACCAGCAGAAATATCAAATCAAGTCAAAGTGGAGATTTTGTAAAAAGTGGAGGAGAGTATGCAACAGACTAGTTCCCCGTTTTGCCTGTCTCTAGATCAGGCCATAGATGCTGACAAAGTCACAGGTCCACTGCCTCTTGTGGCTGTTGCTTGTCACACTGAATACTGGTCTTAATGGGGAAAATGCTGCCTGAAGCTATCTATTATGGTAGAACTTATGTAGCTGGATTTTTTTTTCTAACATGGTAATGAGAAACTGGTTATATATGTGCTAAAAAGGTCTGCCTCAAAGTCAATTTGTGTGGCATGAATAAGCATAAGTGTCATTCACACTGCCCGGCTATCACTGACTAACTATGGAGTTTTGCTTGCACTTTTTGCAGCACATTATATCAAATTTCTCTCTAACAGACATGTACAAACATACCCATATACATACACAAGGAACATGTACAAGTGTACTGGTCTCAGAGCAAAACAACACACACACACACACACACACACACACACACACACACACACACACACACTCTCTCTCTCTCTCTCTCACTGTCAAACACACATGCAGTCAGACAATACAGAGAGAACATACCTTATCTGGCGCTTCAACCTTGATCTTTCTAGGAATCCACGACCAAATGCCTAGGATAGGAAAGACAACATGAACACAACATCAAACAAGAAGACAAAACTTGGGGCTCTTTGTAGTAAATAGATCTTACGTTTACCTTACACACCAGCACACCGATAAGGAGATGTACATACACATATAATCCCAGAATCCCAAATTAAAATCTAAAAGAATGTCGATAATCTGAAAAGGTAAAATTGAACACTCATTTACATCAATGTTATCATAGTCAGTACATACAATGCATTCACATGGGCATTCCCCAACCCTGCTCCTATTCCTCGCTTTACACACACACACATACACACATTGCAAATCAATAATTCTGGTCTACTTTTATAAATTGTACAACTGCTAGTGTCACACACAAAAGCAAAGCAACTGATGCAGAAAATTTAATCAACGTTCAATATTAAGCCTTTCACTCCCGGCCGCGGATATAGCCGTGGTTCAAGGGTCATCGCATAATTGGATCATCTGACCGGTCACATTATATTGTTTGCTTGCTTGCAAATGGCGGCTCCCATACAGCGTGTTTGAAGCGATTTCTCAGCAAGTTTTGGGTCGATTTTGACGTTTTTTTTTGCATTTTGTAAAGCGAAAATTAGTCAAGCAGATCAACATGGCTGCCAGAAGATTTACTGCCAAAGAGGTGGTGAGAATTGTGTTTGAAACGCCGTACTAAGGTAAAATTAGCAACGACGAAAGTGAAAGGAAAATGAAGATGATGTGGTTGTCGATCAGCCTGACAATGAGTCAAGTGATTCTGATTACCGGGACGAGGATATTGATCTCCCAAGCACATCGACAGGTAGGGGGCATGGTCATGCTGGTAGTGGGCGTAGTTCAGGACGTGATAGGAGAGGAAAAAAATTGTTAAAATGTGACAAAAAAATTGTTAGGGGTGTGATGTCAGTGACAGTGGTTGACAACACTTGTTATGTTAATTTTTTGCCAATTTTTTGGTATGATGGGTGAAGTGCTAGTAAACGTCGCATCTCTAGCCGACATTGACACGCATTACTCAATGCATCCCTGAACACACTGTGTGTGTTTTTTTTTATAGTAAATAATTGCACTTGGTTGTTATGTCCTATACATTTGTGCACATTTTAATACCATTTCCACCTATGATATATTGAGACTTGAATTTTCATGGATTTTTTTTCCCTTCAAAATATTGTTTATTTTTTTCTGAAAATCTTGGTTATCTTCCCATGATTGTGAGTTATATCATCCTGTCAACATGAAACATATAATAATTATATTCTCCATTCATTTTCCTTCAAGAAAATGTATACTTCTGTATGCTTTAGAGCAATACTTGAATTTTTGCGATTTTGTTTTTGTAAGGTTGGTTTTTTTTCCCCCAAAATTACAAATATTTAGTTCTGGGAGTCAAAGGGTTAATAGCCCAGGGCTCCCAATCACGCACATATGTGCGTCCATGACGCACTATGAGCGAAAAGGACGCACTAACAAAACGTGTAGCGAGTCCTGCGGGACGCACTACAAAATCAGGCAAACCCCAAAACGTGCCTCGGTCAGTGATCAAAGCTGAGCCACACCACAAGCTTCGCGCGCGATTGCCTGCCGTCAAATTCAGGACAGCGTGTGCCCGCGAAAGTACAGTAAGCCGAGAAGTTGCTTAAACACTGATAGGCTCGCCTTGTGGCCCACGTCACTGAACGGTTACTCAGTCGACCGGCTGACTTATTCAGACTGTGGCGCCCGCCGCCACTAATTAACCAATTCGATGACTCACAAGTTGTAACAATCGCGTGCACAAGCCAAGGCGAACGAAGCAGAAAGGAAGTTCACGGCTATCGCATCTCGCAAATATGTCGTTGCTTCAGTGGTTGGGCGCTCCTAAAAAACGCAAAGAAACATCTTCTGAAGATGCTGCAGATAGTGAATCGTCGATTCCTAAAGAAATATCTACAGCAACACCACCTAACAAGAATTTTTTTTTAAAGAAATGTTTTCAGAGAGAGAGAGAGAGAGAGAGAGAGAGAGAGAGAGAGAGAGAGAGGAGAGAGAGAGAGAGAGAGATTAATTTACTCTGAAATGTTCTGATTATGAAGCCGACAATTAAGCAAGCAAGAAATACAACATTTTCTGCATTGGTTAATTTTGTTCATGGGGACTCTCTATACCCCCTCTGGGACCCTCTATAGCATCAGTGAAGGAGTCCCTGGGACCCCCTGTTTGTCAGTACAAATGGTAGCCCTGAAAGCCAAAAATCCTTCTTCAAAAAAAGAAAAGAAAAAAGAAAGCATTTCTATAGATTGTCATCTAAAGTCAATGAATTGGTTAATTGGTAACTGGTCAGTCTTTGAAACAGTCAATGGTTTAGTTGTTGTTGTTGTTGTTGTTGTCGTACCCTGGCTAAAAGACTCCAGGGATCATCCGAACAGCCGAAGCATTTGAACACTATGGCACAAATGCATCAGCTGGGGATGAGAACATTACGTGTGTGATCGTTTTTGATTACCCCGCCACATGGGCAGCCACACTCCGACTTCGGGGGATTTGGGAGACTGATAATGTTATGCTAGGAGCTTGTCACGACTGAAGACAATCCCCACATAACTATGCAGAGCATAACAACATTTTGATGTAGCCTTGGTGTTCTGGCCTATGTCAATTGGTCTGACACAGCCTTAAGCCAAGGCGTAATGGTTTAGTTAGTCTGAACATTGTTTAGTCATTTTGTACCTGCCAGTCACTTTGTATTTTCCCTTCCCCCTCACACATAAACACGTGAACACACACACACACACACACACACACCACAAACACAGATGCACACACACACTGACACACACACACACACACACACAAATATGCACACACACACTGACACACACACACACACACACACACAAATAGAGGGAATGGAAAACAAAATCCTAACAATGAAAACCCAAGGTTAACATCACACCTGTATAGTGACAGCAGCATTTTCACGCAGTTGCTTCTCGGCCCTCTCCTCCCTGAGAGCTTTTGCCTGCTCCAGAAACTGTTCCTTCTCCTTCTTTGGATCCACACGTTGAAACATGGTGCACTGACAAGACCTCTCTCACCCACAAACAAACACCCTGCTGTCTGCACAAATGCGGGACTTTGGTTGACTTTGGTTCTGGGGAAGTGAGTATCGTTGTCAGCACCGAACAAACGCCATGTACACAAGGCCTGGACTTGTACCATCATGCAGCTTTTTATCCATGTTCTGTATTAATAAAACAGACCAAAAAATGTACTGAATGAGATGCATATAGTGGGAGTAGGAAAAAGAGGGAGGGAATGTGTGTGTGTGTGTGTGTGTGTGTGTGTGTGTGTGTGTGTGTGTGTGTGTGTGTGTGTATGTGAGAGACAGAGAGAGAGAGACAGAGAGAGAGAGAGAGAGAGAGAGAGAGAGAGAGAGAGAGAGAGAGAGAGAGAGAGAGAGAGAGAGAGAACACACACACACACACACACTTAAACTGCCTCCGTCACTCTAAATCATCAGTCTCTTTTCCATTACGACTTCTCTGATGACCAGCCCTGATGTGGCCCTTTGTGGTCGGCTGGGCTATAAGCAACATTATCTTATCTTCTCTGATGACGATCAGCTTTGTGTTTCTGGACCTCTTACTGATCTTCTGGCAATGAAGGCATTCAGACCTGTGTAGATCTGACTTTAATGGTTGAATCACAGGCAATAATTTCAAACTGAACAAAGACAAATCTGAAATGACGTTGACCTTTTCACCAAAGTATATGAATAATCCCTTTCTTTCTTTTGCAATCATTCTTTCATCTGCTCATAACCTTGATGTGATAATCAGACTCTTTCCTTTCAACAACACACTGCTAATACTGTTAGTTTTGTTTTCTTGAACTCAGTCGCACTGCTTTCATCCTCACCATTCTAGGGATGCTGCCCCAACTCTCATCTGTACAATTGCACCTTTTTGCTTTGGTTATTGTAATGCTCTTTTGTCAATTTCCCCAATATGTTTTATTGTAAATTTCAAAGTCCAAAACCATGCTGCTGGCTTCATATTTTGCTCCCACATTAGATTATATTACTCTCTTATCGCATTCTCTCTATTGGCTACCTGTTCAGCAAAGAATTGCCAACAATTTTTCATCTCTCTGGTAAGAAACCATAGAATATCTCTCTCTTCAATATCTCTTTATCCAATGTCATATCTGTACATCCCATTACACGAACTATGTTAATCTCCCAATATTCAACTTTTCCTAATCCCCTCTGGTCAAACTAACACTCTTGGTCAGTTGTCAAGCCCCTTTGAGTAGGAAACGACTCCTAAGTCAACTCAAATATTCTACGAGCCTGCCTTCATATAAAACAAACCTGAAATCTTTTCCTTCTGATTAATAAAGTGTACAGTGGTGGTGTTTCGTGAGTGATATGTGCTTGGGTGCGGGCGTTTCTTAAACTGTTAGTAAGCCTAATCGTTTTTGTTTGAGACAGGTGGGTGAGAAGTGGGAGTGAGTGCCTGGGATATGATGTGGTGATACGCCAGAATGTGGTGCACTGACGGATTCGTTTGTTTTGAGGTAGTGGTGGTTCGAATTTGAGGTTTGAAGTGTGTGCTCGATTGTAAACGCCCAGGGTATTCATCAGCGCGAATAAATGTTCTTGATGGTAATTATAATAACAAATAAATTAATCAGTTAATTATCATTCCGCTAGTTTGAGCACACTGCACACAGCTTACTGCACAAAATGCTGCACAGGACAATACTAGCTAGGTTGATGCACATTCACGACAGCACCAATTCGATGACAAATCTCTAACGACAAAACCGTCGGTCACTGTAAAGTCTAGATAAGTTGATCAAAATTTTCACTTACATGAAAATGAAGGCCAAAGCAAATCGCTGCAAGAAATCAAATCTACCATGTGAAATCACAGCAAAGAGAATAAATTTTTATACAAATAATTCTCAGATCTGGGTTGAAAATGGTGACAAGGGACGTTACTCTAAGTATACAAGAGAAGGTGGTAACGTCCTGCTGGGTTAAAAAAAAAAAAGAAAAAAAAAAAGGAAAAGAAAGACCTATCATTTTGTTTGAAAAAAAAATCGGTCGCATCGTGTTCATTCAACATTCTTTTCCTTGTTCCATTGATGTCAGTCTTCATTTATCTGAATATTGTTGACAGTGCGATCTTAGTCCACAAACACTGCAGAAAAAAAAAAAATTCCATGATGGGGCATGAATCATGTGCGCTTTCTGTATAAATGAAACTTATAATCCCATCTCGCTGCTGTTCGTTAATGTTCTCTTGTCGCAAAACGAATTAACACGGCAGAGATCATTTTGCCACGCCTATTCATGACTTTGGTTTAAGTTTGCCTCAAGCGAGTGTAACTGGTTATGGGTGAATGCCCATTGCAAAGAAGCCCTTTCAACATCTTTATCTTTTCTTTCTTCTTTCCTTTTTTCTTTTATTTCTTTTTTTTCATCTTCTTTTTTTCGTCTTTTCGTCACACATTACAAGTATACAAACAGCAAACTGCCACACTTACCAGCTATTTGAAACGTTACACTGTCTCACTCACCTCTGGACCAGTTCACAAAATTGAGACCTGACTGCTTAATTTCAAGTTTTATTCCTGTTTCATTCAGTCTTCAAAATTGCGCTGTACAGGAGCAGACGTTACAATGGGGTAAATCGGTCTAGACTAAAGTTTTTAGTAATTTTAAGAATTAGAAGCGGTCATTTCCAATTTTCGATTGCTATTTGATTCTCACGCACGCACACACACACACACGCACACACACACACACACACACACACACACACACGCACACACACACACACACACACACACACACACACACACACACACACACACACACACACATGTATGCGTGTGCCACTCACGTGTGTGTGTGTGTGTGTGTGTGTGTGTGTGTGTGTGTGTGTGTGTGCGATCATGTGCTACAACATCACACATAGTTATATCTAGGTTCTCGTCTTGCAAATGAAAAAGTTAAGTTCCAGAGTTACCTTCCCCCTTACCTCCCTTGATTGGTGATGCTTGATCGTTTAATTTAATTGCTTGATGAACGTAAATGCATCAGAACCCATGAAATTGTAATCTGTACACAACTTAGGTCACGAAGTTGATCTGAGTTATTCGTTGCAGCAACAATGTAAGGGAATGCTCGCTTCGCTTCTTAATAATTGTTTTGCGCCATTGAATTTCTTCGATACCATTTTTTCTATTAATCTGTACAGGTTCAACTTTTGGCATTCCTTGTGTTCACACAAAATGAAAGAACTGTCATAAATCTACACACGTAGTCTACACGTAAGCTCTCATTTCATACATCGCATGCTTTGGAATGTGTTTTCTCACTGTGATAGCTTGCGAGTATAAATATTATAGACGATACACACAAAATGAAAGAACTGTCATAAATCTACACACGTAGTCTACATGTAAGCTCTCATTTCATACATCGCATGCTTTGGAATGTGTTTTCTCACTGTGATAGCTTGCGAGTATAAATATTATAGACGATGCCTCCTTAGGTGCCCTCATGTCACGCTTTTGTCAGTTACTCTTCCAATGGGTGTTTAATGCCCTCATGTCACGCTTTTGTCGGTTACTCTTCCAATGGGTGTTTAATGCCCTCATGTCACGCTTTTGTCTGTTACTCTTCCAATGGGTGTTTAATGCCCTCATGTCACGCTTTTGTCGGTTACTCTTCCAATGGGTGTTTAATGCCCTCATGTCACGCTTCTGTCGGGTACTCTTCCAATGGGTGTTTAATGCCCTCATGTCACGCTTCTGTCGGGTACTCTTCCAATGGGTGTTTAATGCCCTCATGTCACGCTTCTGTCGGTACTCTTCCAATGGGTGTTTAATGCCCTCATGTCACGCTTCTGTCGGGTACTATTCCAATGGGTGTTTAATGCCCTCATGGCACGCTTCTGTCGGGTACTCTTCCAATGGGTGTCAGATGCCCTCATGTCACGCTTCTTCCAATGGGTGTTTAATGCCATGTCTGTCAGGCAGGTGGATGTTCCATGCTGTGTCACGTGTCCTGTCAAAAGCCATCGACTTCACCAATACTTTCCACGGCCTTTCCTTGCATGTCCACACTGACTTGCATTCACAGAGAGAGAGAGAGAGAGAGAGAGAGAGAGAGAGAGAGAGAGAGATGCATGCATGCATGCACATATATAACACCCACACACTGACACACTGGAATACACACACAAGCGCGCGTGTGTGCTCACACACACAGTGACAAACAGACAAAAAATCTAACACAAACACACACTGATACACACGTACAAGCGCGCGCGCGCACACACACACACACGCACACGCACACACACACACACGCACACACATACACACACGTCATGAGTGACTTTATTTTTAGCTGTGACTACGCATTGTGCGGCCAGCACGCATCCAGCGTACGTGTTCCCGTGTTATCAGTGATTTGATATTGAGATGCGACTGCGTATTGTGCAATCTTTGTATCTAATTTGGTGTTCATGGGTCATGTCTGGCAGAATTACTACCTGTGATTGTACCTTTTCATTGACAGCATGAAGTCGACACCCCTAATGTCGGTGGTGTTGTGTGTCATACTTTAGTTGTGACTGTACTTGGTGCGTATTGAACTTTGCTGTCCATCTGTCTTTGACTACAACATTACTGCTTGTGGTTGAACCGCATGATGACAATACATCTGCCACAATGGTTAATACTTGTGGATGTGATGGATACCATCACGTGGAAATGGCGAAACAGCGATTAGTGACAAAATCAGTATGCAGCATAAGTGTTTCCTGCGGTTCCTGACATTTTTTCAAAGTAAGTTTCAAAGCTGTTTGGCAGGTGAAACCGTTGCACGACGCGCTAAGGTCTGGCGAAATGCGGTTCTTGTATTCCACATCATGATCCAATGAACGACGCCCTTGGCAGTCACGTGACTGAGCCTCGCTTGACTATCAAACAGCAGACCAGGGACACACCACTTACATCCAGTGGTGGGGCGACCATCCCCAACATCCAGTGGTGGGGCGACCATCCCCAACATCCAGTGGTGGGGCGACCATCCCCAACATCCAGTGGTGGGGCGACCATCCCCAACATCCAGTGGTGGGGCGACCATCCCCAACATCCAGTGGTGGGCGACCATCCCCAACATCCAGTGGTGGGGCGACCATCCCCAACATCCAGTGGTGGGGCGACCATCCCCAACATCCAGTGGTGGGGCGACCATCCCCAACATCCAGTGGTGGGGCGACCATCCCCAACATCCAGTGGTGGGGCGACCATCCCCAACATCCATGGTGGGGCGACCATCCCCAACATCCAGTGGTGGGGCGACCATCCCCAACCCAGCGGTAGCAGGTGGCGGATGGCGACACGGCCTTCAGATGTGAAGGTTCGCTGTGAAATAAGCCAGGTTTGCCTGGACGAATCAGCAGTCCCGAAACAACTGGCGATGTTCCTATCAGGACGGGGTGGGTCAACCGTTGGCACTGCTTTCCTCACGCCAACTGTGAAGCACCCCATGTGTCGTATGACGGGTTCATCATGCGGTCAAGAGGCGCGTTATAACCTCTAGCCCCAGGGTTGGACCCCTGGCTAATCAATCCCTCCTCCCAGAGTTGGATGCAGGAAAGAAGGAAAACTCCAACACTAAACCCGGCCAGATGCAATACTGTCACAGAGCACAAGCCCACCAAAGTCGGAGCTTCAGTGGCCCCCAAGGGGGCGTGGGCTTGAAACAACCGGCTGAACCCGCAAGATACGACACATGGCTACACAGATCACTTTGGACCGTTGTGGTGTCGTCTTCTTGGGCCCAGGGGGGAGGGGACGGTGCCGGGCCCTCAGCCTCAAAGGGGCCCAAGCACAGCTACCGACCATGGACCGCACTCTCTACGGTCAACACAGGGAGCACAGAGAGAGGAATGCACAGACAGAGGTTTAAGGACTGCACACTGGAACGCAGAAGGAGTCCAGAGGAAGAAAGTAGAACTCCAACACTTTCTCTGAGAAAACGCAATAAATGTCTGCTGTATTCAAGAGACCCACTTAAAAAAACACGCACCGCTTTTTTGTTAAAAAACTTTTAAATTTTTTTTATAAGGGGTTATGAGGTGTTCAGGCAAGACAGAGACAACAGAACAAAGGGTGGCCTCATCACCTTAGTGCGCAATAACATCCCAGCAGTTGAGACCCAAAGCTCTGGTCAAGTCGATTTCGTCCACATGTATACTCTCACCACTACACTCATCCCTCACGATCACACATTTTCTCTCTTAAACTTTATTTCTCTTTAAATCACTTCGCAGAGCTTCGAGCTTAGCAAGTTTCACATAAGATAAAGTTACATCACTATGTGTGATCGAAGAGCCATCACTCAAAACATTACGGTCAAAAACAGGACCCACATTTCCCACACTGGCTGACTCTGTGTCGGTGTGTGCTAACACATTTTCATCCACACCGATGGCAGTGACAACCTGCACGGGATTTTCATCGCGTATTGGTTTCATGCCAGCATCGTTCACTGCCCCAGTTAAAGTGACCCCAAGTGAATTTGGAACAGGCACTCCGTGTGGCGATGGCTTACATTTCGCCTCCCTCCCGCTCTGATTAACAGGACATTTTTCACCGATCGGGCCAGCCTGAATCCCATTTCATTTCTATCAGGTTGTCACTGCCATCCAGACCGAACCTTTTGCTGTTGATCACCAGGTGATCATAAACCATGGACACTTTCATGCCCTGTCATCTGGCAGACTTCAGGTGTGGGACGAGCTTTCTTCTCATCTCCCCAACTCGGAAAGAAAAGTCTTCGCCAACAAATAACTCAGTTCCTTTTAGTTTTTGTTTCCCACGCAAAATCTGTAAAATCTGATCTTTATCTTTAAAGAATGTGCATCTTGCTACTATTGGCGAGTTCGACTTTGAGTTCAGGCAATGTACAAGGTCGAAAAGGACATCGTCCGAAAGCTCCAGTTTATCCGTAATCATATCGTGTACCAACACTTCACATTGTACCAGCCGCCGTGGCGAAGTGGTTAGCGTCGCGGACTCCCGGCTGGGAGGTCGTGGGTTCGAATCCCATTAGAAGTCATGTGGGTTTTTCTGCCCCGACCGGCTCCTACCCAGAGTTGAGTTTGCTGCGGACTCAGTTGGGAAGACTGGGACCACACAGTCGAGTTTCATACACTTAATGGATGCGTTTCTGAGAGTGTTGCTCCAATTTCCTGACCAACACTGCAGGTGCCTGTATCTCTCGGGCCTGGTTGACGCCGGGATATAGTATGAAAGGAAGCGTAGAGTACAGCCCTGTCATGTAGTCTCAGACCGAAATGGAAATCCGTAGCATCATCTTCATCATCCTCATTCTCATCGATCAGCATTAAAAAAAAAAAAGTCTCAAATTCTGTGGCCCTTCATGCCCTGCTCTCATGGTGACCTCAATTTCGATGTTCTCTCCACGTCTGTGGCCTTGGTTTGCTTCCGTCGGGGTCACCGGTATCGGTGAGTCCATGGGGCTGTCGTTGGACGGACGTGGTGGCGCCCTCCGGAGGGAGGGCTCACTCACTCCGGCTCCGCGACTAAGCAATTATTGTCGTCAGTAGGGGCTTAGTAGGTGGTGTCCTGCGTATGTTAGATCAGAACAGGCGCCACTGAACACCACCGAAGTGACTCGGCAGCAGTGCAGTGTCTCCTCCGGTGGGTTGCCTCTTGACGACTTGATATTGACTGCTCCCTGTGGATTGCCGGTGCCGGGGCTGAGGCGGGGCCGACCGGGCTGTGGCTGT
>CM031621.1:37404988-37412488 GCA_018398815.1 Conus ventricosus
CTCATTGTCACTCGTCCAGAGAAATCAAATCTCCAACACTGTCAGAGGCACCGCACGATCAGCATGTTAATGCAAAAAATCATTATTCGACATTATTATGAACAGGTTAGAGCCACAAGCAGATACATTTATTACTAGAGAACAATCTGGATTCCCCCAAAGCAGAAGTAACTTTGAGCTGCCTACCATTTGCGAGAAGCACCACCAGCACCAGATTCACGTATTCATAGACTTCAAGAAGGCGTACAACAGAGTCTGACAGGAAGGGCTATGGGCCACAAGGAAGGCATTTGAATGGGGCAAAAGCCAATCAGCATCATCCAGCAACTGTACCAAAAACGACTAGTGCAATGCTTGTACATGGTGCTGTTGGAGAGTGTTTTTATACTTCAGTCGGAGTGCGTCAAAGATGCCTTCTATCTCCCATACTTTTCAAAATGTTCCTGGAACGCATCATAACCGGGGCACTTTTTGATCATTTCAACGCAGTCAGCAGTAAGGGAAGAACCATTACAAACCTTCGAGTTGCAGATAACATGGCAACTGGCCCGGCAGGCAGTAAAAAGAACTCACCAAGCCTGTATTGGATAAAGCATCAACAGGATGTGCCATGGAAATTAACGCTGAGAAGACCAAGCCGATGGCTTGCCGCAACGCCACCATTAACAATGTTATAGCCGAGGGCCAGAATAGCTCAGTGGTAGAACGCCGGACTCGTAATCTTTGTGATCCTGGGGTTGCGGGTTCGAATCTCCGACGGGCCGTTTCGGTACAGGGGGATTTTTCCTTCGGAGTTAAAATTGGTTCTGACTCCATTTCCCATTCAGTCCTTCGAGTAGAGTTCCATTCTAATATGAGACTGCGTGACAGGGCTGCACTGTACGCTTACATTCATAATGTATCCTGGCATCATCCGGTCCCGAGAGACACAGACACCTGCAGTGTTAGTCAGGCGATTTGATTAACACTTTCAGAGGCGCATCTTTTAAGCGGATGAAACTCCACTGTGTGGTTTCAGGCATCCTAACTGAGGTATGGCCAACTCAGTTCTGGGCAGGAGCCGGTCATGGATCGAAAAGTCTCACTAATATCAACGACTATGATGGGAATCGAACTCACGGTCTCCGACCCCGGAAACCGCGACGCTAACCACTGCGCCACAGCGGTCGGCTAATCTGTATATTTTGCATCAATAAGTAGTATACGGTTTGGCCTATTGGTGATCAGTATGCAGAGCATTATGCTAAAAAGTGACAGATGCTCTGTCTTTCGCTTCTTTCTCTCGCTCTCTCTCTCTCTCTCTCTCTCTCTCTCTCTCTCTCTCTCTCTCTCTCTCTCTCTCTCTCTCTCTCTCTCTTGTTTTGATGGTGTTGCTGTGGGAGTGTTAGCCTTGATGATGACAATGATGGTAGTGGCGCTGTGTGATGTTGAGATGGTGATGTTGGTGATGACAGTGATGATGATGGTAATGAGATGGTGGTGGCATTGATGACGGGAATGATGGTGTTGAAGTTACGGTGTTGGTAATGACAGTGATGGTGGTGTCGCAGTGGTGGTATTAACAATGACAGTGATGGTGATGTTGAATTCGCGGTATTGATGATTGTTACAGTGGTGTTGAAGTCGTGGTGTTGATGATGATGGTGATCATCGCGGTGTTGAAGTGGTGGTGTCGGTGATGACAGTGATGGTGGTGTTGAAGTGGTAGTGTCGGTGATGACAGTGGTGTTGGTGTTGAAGTGGTGGTGTCGGTGATGACTGTGATGGTGATGTTGAAGTGGTGTTGATGGTAAGGATAGTGATGATCATGTTGAAATTGTACTGTTGGTGATGACGATGGTGATGTTGAAGTGGTGTTGGTGATGAGGGTGAGGGTGGTGTTGAAGTGGTGTTGATGGTAATGATAGTGACGATTGTGTTGAAATGGTACTGCTGGTGATGACAATGATAGTGATGACAGTGACGGCGGTGTTGAAGCGGTGTTGTTGTTGGTGATGACAGTGATAGTGGTGTTGAAGTGGTGTTGTTGGTGATGATATTGACGGTGGATTTGAAACAATTTTCCTGGTGAAGACCGTTATAACGGTATTGATGTGGTTGTTGTTGATGATAGCGACGGTGGTGCTGAATAAGTGTTGTTGATGACAGTGATGTGGTGCTGAAATGGTGTTGATGGTGATGACAGTGATGGTGGAGTTACAATGGTGTTGCTGCTGATGACAAAATAATGCTGCTATTGAAACGGTGTTGGTGATGACAGTAATTGATGTGTTGAAGTGGTGGTGACGGTGGTGACAGTAATGGTGGTACTGAAGTGCTGTTCGTGATGACCGTTATAATGCCGTTGAAGCGGTGTTACTAACTATGACACTGATAGTGGTGCTGAAGTTGTGGCGTTGGTGATGACAGTAATGGTGGTGTTGAAGTGGTGTTGATGATGACAGTATTTGTGGTGTTGAAGTGGTGTTGATGATGACAGTGATGGTGGTGTTGAAGTGGTGTTGATGATGACAGTATTTGTGGTGTTGAAGTGGTGTTGATGATGACAGTGATGGTGGTGTTGAAGTGGTGTTGATGATGACAGTGGTGGTGGTGTTGAAGTGGTGTTGATGATGACAGTAATGGTGGTGTTGAAGTGGTGTTGATGATGACAGTGGTGGTGGTGGTGAAGTGGTGTTGATGATGACGGTGGTGGTGGTGGTGAAGTGGTGTTGATGATGACAATGATGGAGGTGTTGAAGTGGTTTGTTGATGACAGTGATGATGGTGTTGAAGGGGTGTTGTGAGTGATGATGTGATGGTTGTTGAAGTGGTGTTGTGGTGATGATAGTGATGGTGTTGAATGTGATGTGTGGTGAGTGATAGGTGATGTGGTGTTGAAGTGGTGCTGTGAGTGATGATAGTGATGGGTTGAAGTGGTGTGAGTGATGTTAGTGATGATGTGTGAAGTGGTGCTGTGAGTGATGATAGTGATGGTGGGTTGAAGTGGTTGTGGGTGATGATAGTGATGGTGTTTAAGTGATGATGATGAGTGATATTGATGTGTTAAGGTTTGTTGTCAGTGATGATAGTGATGGTGTTGAAGTGTTGTTGTGAGAATGATTAATGATGTGGTTGAAGTGATGTGGGGTGATGACAGTGATGGGTGTATTGAAGTGGTGTTGACGAGTAATGATAGTGATGGTGTTAAAGTGGTGTGGGTGATGAAGTGGTGGTGGTGTTGAAGTGGTGTAGGTAACGACAGTGACTGTGGTATTGACGTGGTGCGGGTGATGACAGTGACTGGTAGTGTTCAAGTGGTGTGGGTGACGACAGGGATGGTGGTGTTGAATGGTGTGATGATGACAGTGATGTCGGGTGTTGAGTGGTGTGGTGTGATGACAGTGATGGCGGTGTTGAAGTGGTGTGGGTGATGACAGTGGTGGTGGGTGAAGTGATGTTGTGAGTGATGACAGTGATGGTGGTGTTGAAGTGGTGTGGGTGATGACAGTGATGGTGGTGTTGAAGTGGTGTGGGTGATGACAGTGATGGTGGTGTTGAAGTGGTGTGGGTGATGATAGTGATGGTGGTGTTCACGTGATGTTGTGAGTGATGACAGTGATGGTGGTGTTGAAGTGGTTTTGTGAGTGATGACACTGGTGGTGGTGTTGAAGTGGTGTGGGCGATGACAATGATGATGGTTTTGAAGTGTTGTGGGTGATGACAGTGATGGTGTTGAAGTGGTGTTGATGATGACAGTGATAGTGTTGAAGTGTTGTGGGTGATGACAGTGATGGTGTTGAAGTGGTGTTGATGATGACAGTGATAGTGTTGAAGTGTTGTGGGTGATGACAGTGATGGTGTTGAAGTGGTGTTGATGATGACAGTCATGGTGGTGTTGAAGTAGCAGTGTTGCTGATGACAGTGACGATGGTGTTTGAAGTGCTGGCGTTGGTGAAGACAGTGACCATGGCGTTGCTGTGTATTGGTGATGACAGTAGTGGTGATGTTTAGGTAGTGATGGCAGTAGTGATGATGTTTAGGTAGTGATGACAGTGACAGCGGTGTTGAAGTTGTGCTGTCGGTGATGACAGTGAAGATCGTGTTGATGTTGTGGCGTTAGTGATCACAGTGATGTTGGTACTGAAATGTTGGTGCTGGTGATGACAGCGATGGTAGTGTTGAAATCGTGGTGTTATCCATAGCAGTGATGGTGGTGTTGCATTGGTGTTGGTGATGGCATTGACGGTGATGCTGAAGTGATTGTGCTGGTGACGACAGTGATAGTGGTTTTCAGTTTCTGGTGTTGGCAATGACTGCTGTTTGTGTTGAAGTTGTGGTTGTGGGTGTTGACAGTGATGCTTGTGTTGATGATGACAGCGACGGTTGTGCTGAATTGGTGTCGGTAATGACAGTGATGGCGGTGTTGGTGTTTTTGGTGATGACAGTGATGGTGGTGATGTTGAGGCAGTGTTGCTAGTGTTATCAGTGATGATGGTGTGATGTGCATGTGTGTTGCTGATGACATTGATGATGGTGCCAAAGGGATGATGAAGATGTCAGTTTTGCTGGGGTTGAAGTGGTGTTGGTGACGACAGTGATGGTAGTGCTGTTGAAGTGCTGTTGCTGGGGATGACAGTAATGGTGATGTTGAAGCGACGGTGTAGGTGATGACAGAGATTATGGTCTTGAAGCGGTGGTGTTGATGATGACAATGATAAGGGATGTTGTTGTTGATTTCAATAATGATATTAGTGTTGTAGTGATAGTGTTGGTAATGACATTAATGATAGTATTAAAGCTGTTGTGTTGATGATGGCGGTGATGATGGTGTTGAAATAGTAGTATTGGTGATGACAATAATGATACAATTGAAGTGTGTGTGTGTGTGTGTGTGTGTGTGTGTGTGTGTGTGTGTGTGTGTGTGTGTGTGTGTATGTGTGTGTGTGTGTGTGTGTGTGTGTGTGTGTGTGTGTGTGTGTGTGTGTGTGTGTGAGTGAGTGCGTGCGTGCGTGCGTGCGTGCGTCTGTGTGTGTGTGTGTGTGTGTGTGTGTGTGTGTGTGTGTGTGTGTGTGTGTGTGTGTGTTGGTGATAATAGTGATTGTGGTATTTAAGTGATGACGTTGATGATGACATTGATGGGTTAAGTGTTGCAGTGGCGATGTTGATGATGTCTGTGATGGTTGTGTTAACTTTTATGACATCGATGTTGAGGTGTTGGTGCTGGTGATGATAATGATAGTGGAATTTAAGTTATGACGTTTATGATGATGTGGGTGACGGTGTTACTGCTGCAGTAACGTTGTAATGTTCCTGCTGATGGTGACTTTGTGTGTAAAAGGGCTTGTGTTGTCTATGATTGTGACGGTGATGTTGAACTGGCAATCATAGTGACGATACCGACAGTGTTGTTGAAGCGGCAGTGACTGTGCTGACATAGGTGGTGGTGTCTAAGTCGCAGTGTATGTCATGACAGAGATGGAGGTGTTGTGGTTGTGGTGCGGGTGATGACAGTGGTCTTGGTGTGTTAAAACGATGATGTTGGTCATGGTTGTGACGGCGCTCGTGTTGAAGTGGCGAGGTTGGTGTTGACGGCGAGGGTGATTATAGGAGAGAGAGAGAGGAGAGGAGAGAGAGAGAGAGAGAGAGAGAGAGAGAGAGAGAGAGAGAGAGAGATTAATACTCTACCCCCACCACAATAAGCCCTCTCCTTCTAACCTACGATCTGTCGATGCAGAATATGCAAGTACGAAATTCAGAAGACACGTCGACAGCAGTGACAGATGGTGTGTGTTTCATCCTCCCCTCTAACCTTCAGTTATGGCCCTCCACTGCCCCTTCCTCTCCCCTCTCCCTCCGCAGCTTGTGCTCTGCTTGTATACCCTCTTTGTCTCTGCCTCTCTCTGACTGACCGTGCATGTTGAGTTAGTGTGTATCTGTAGTTCTTCTTCTACTTCTGTTCAACGTTCTTTTTTCACTGGATGTAATATCAGATAAAGAGATGGGACGAGTGAAGGGGGGGGGGGGGGGGGGGGGGGGGGGTAGGTGTATGGAATAAATACACTGACACGGTATGACAAGTGCTAATTGTCAGTCGCCTGAAATGTGATCTCTCTCTCTCTCTCTCTCTCTCTCTCTCTCTCTCTCTCTCTCTCTCTCTCTCTCTCCCCTCTCTCTCTCTGTCTCTCTCTCTCTCTCTCTCTCTCTCTGTGTGTGTGTGTGTGTGTGTGTGTGTGTGTGTGTGTGTGTGTGTGTGCGTGTGTGTGTGTGTGTGTGTGTGTGTGTGTGTGTGTGTGTGTGTGTGTGTGTTGTCAATCCCACCAATTTATGAAGAACTGATCAATACTCATTGATCATTTATGTTCCTTTCCACCTACTATTGTTATTATTAATATTACTTTGTTCATCATTACTACCATCAGTATTATTGTCCTCACTATCACTATCATCATTACTGTCATCCTCATCCCATCCTCTCCCCGTTCCAATAGTACTATTAGCCTTTTACACATCGATCATTTCTGTTCAATGCCACCAACTTTTCTTATTCCTTATGTTACTTTCATCATCATCATCATCATCATCATCATCATCATCATCATCATCATCATCATCATCATCACATCATCATCACATTTGTAAGTGTTGTTGTGGCCATTACCATCATCATTATCGCTATGATTATATTTATAATTGGTTTTGTCCTATTATCTCTAATTTTATCATCATCATAATCAGTAATAGTAGTGATAGTTAGAAAATCATCATTCCCATTAACATTATTAGTATCGACCATTTTCATCATCGTCATCATTATCATGATTACTATGATGATCTTCATTATTGCTGATATCAATATATTTTCAACTGTGACAACTATCATTTCTACAATCATTATCAATATTATCATTTTGCATTAGCATGTTTCTTATATTTCAACCTACTATCTTTTCAGTTTATAATTATTATTGTCCTATTGTCACTAATTCTATCATCATCACAAGTAGTAGCAGTAGCAGTAGTAGTAGTAGTAGTCGTGTTTAAGATTATTGTTATCATTAGCATTATTAGTATTTACATTACCATTGTCATCATCGTTATCATAGTAGTTAAAAATTATTATTTTCATTATTGTTATTAAGAGTAGTATCATTATTATTATCATCATTGTTATCACTCTCATTGATTACTATTATAATTATCATTATTACTAATATTGATATGTTACTATTGTTATCATTATCTCTGTTGGTATTTCCATTACAACAGTTCAGTAATCATATATGCTATGATTGTTGATATCATTATTTTGCATCAGTGTATATTTCATATTTCAACCTATCATCTTTTCAGTCACTATATCAATACTATTGTTAACTTATGATTATGATCATGATTATTACTAGAGCTATTAATATATCAATTAGATTCAACTTTCATTCTTTCCCATGATCTGTATCAATTCGTCTCCGCTTTGGTCTTCCTGTCCCCCCCCCCCCCCTCTTCCTCTCTCTCCTTCTT
>CM031621.1:37417488-37422488 GCA_018398815.1 Conus ventricosus
GAAGGACTCATTTCAAACTGAAAATATTTGTCATTAACTCTGACACAGACAACCTTCTTGGACGCGGTGCTGCCAGTCACATGGGTCTTGTACAGCGAAGTAGACAGTATGATGAACTCAACATTCGGAGAACTGGATGATAAGCTGTTAATTGTCCCCCAGTCAAAATCCATCTGAAAGAGGATGCTGAACCATACAGTGTGGCAACAGCAAGAAGGATACCAATTCGCTTCTCGACAAAGTCAAAGATGAGCTTGATCGAATGAAGAAAATGATATCATCGAAGAAGTTACTGAACCTACGGATTGGTGTGCCCAATAGTCGCCGTGATGAAGAAATCTGGAGCTGTTCGCATCTGCACAGACTTCAAGAAACTGAATAACACAGTCAAAAGAGAGCGGTATGTCATACCCACCATTGAAGACACCCTGTACAAGCTGAAAGATGCCAAGATATTTACAAAACTGGATGCAACATCTGGATTTTGGCAAATCCCACTGGATCCAAGTACTGCAAAAACTGACTACTTTCATCAGTCCTTTCGGCAGATTCTTCTATAAGAGACTTCCTTTTGGGATATCATCTGCTCCCGAGATCTTTCAGAGGAACTATGGAAAACATCTTGCAAGGAGAAAGAAACGTTCATTTGCTTTTATGATGACATACTTGTCTTCATGAAAACCCAGAAGAACATAGTGCGAGTGTTCAACTCAGTGATGCAGAACTTTTCAACATCGGTCTGAAGCTCAACAAGGGGAAATCAGAGTTCAACAAGACAGAAATCACCTTTCTTGGACATGCATCAGTGCTGATGGCATACGCCCAGATGATGAAAAGTGAAGGCAATCAGAAAAATGCCTGACCCCAGGAACGTGACAGAACTGAAGTGTTCTTGGCATGATGAACTTTCTTGGTCGTTTTATCCCAAACATGTCATCCATTCTGCGTCCTGTAACAGAATTGTTAGAAAAAGGACAAGAGTGGATATGGGAAGAACCTCAATCAAACGCATTCAATGAGATCAAGGAAGCTCTATCTTCAACTCTACACTGGCGTTCTTTGATCTCAACAGGAAAACCACTGTGAGCACAGATGCTAGCAGCTACGGCATTGGCGGAGTGCTGCTTCAAGATCATGATGGAGTGAAGAAAACCAGTGGCCTACTGTTCCAGAACTCTCAACACTGCTGAGCGTGGGTACGCTCAAATCGAAAAAGAGTGTCTGGGAGCAGTGTGGGCTTGTGAAAAGTTCGAGAGATACTTGATAGGCCTTGAGTCATTTATATTAGAGACTGATCACAAACCGCTCATACCCTTGATCAACACAAAGGATCTGAACGAAACACCTCTTCGCTGCCAGCGAATGTTGATGAGATTCATGAAATTCAATGTGAAAGCAGAATTCACCCCCAGGAAAAAAGCTTGTTGTAGCCGACACCCTTTCTAGGAGTCCACAAAACGAAGCTTTAGTTCAGCAAGTTGACACTGTCTCATCATGTGAAGAGGACATCAGGGCCCCACATCACATGATCAAAGAGACCTGGCCCGCTTCGGATAAAAAACTACAAGAAAAATTTCAAAGAAACTGCTCAAGACAAAGTCATGAATACTGCACTGACTTACACCTTGACGGGATGGCCCAACTATATTAGTCAAGTGGATCCAGCAGTCAGAGAATTCTTCTCTGTCAGAATGAGCTTAGTGTGAACCAAGGACTTCTCATAAAAGGGCAACGCATAGTGATCCTGAGAAAATGCGAGAAGATGTTCTCAGCAGGATCATGAAGGACACACGGCATAACTAGGTGCCGTGAACGTGCAGCTAACTCTGTGTGGTGGCCTGGACTTTCATCTGCTATCGCTGAGACAGTCCGAAACCTGCAAATTCTGTGAAGAAAAGCAGCCATCACAAAGAAAGGAGCCCCTCATCCCAACAGACTACCGGATCGCCCATTTCAGCAAGTCGCAGCAGAAATTATGTGAACACAAGGGCCAGCAGTATCTGGTTGTGGTTGATTACTACTCCAGATACTTGGAAATCAGCCATCTCCTCGCATCACAACAGAAGTTGTCATCGGGAAACTGAAGAACATATTTGCTCATCACGGTATTCCCGAACTACTCATCACTGACAATGGGCCCTCAGTTTACTGCTTACGAATTTCAAGCATTCAGTAAGCAGTGGGGATTCAGACATACTACCAGCTCGCCGTATTTCCACAGGCAAATGGGGGAGGCGGAACGTGCTGTTCGTGAAGCTAAGAAGATCCTTTCACAGGATGACCCTTTCCTGGGGTCTACTCATTCACAGATCGACACCATCAACAGCACAGGATTCAGTCCATCGGAACTTGCCATGGGTCGACGTCTCCGTACTCGTCTTCTACCCTTCCCGAAAACTTAGAACCCAAGCTTGAGAAAAAGGAAGAAATCCATGACAGAGACAGAAAACAGAAGAAAGCAAACAAGCACTACTTTGATCAACGCCATGGAGTTCGTTCTTTGCCAGAACTCAGACCCGGAGAAGTCGTTTCCCACAGAAACTCGGGCAACCAGAAGGAGTGGAGTGATCCAGCAACAGTTCAGAGACGTTGTGATCCAAGATCCTACATCGTCCAAACGTCGTCTGGTCTTCTGCGAAGAAACCGAAGACATTTGAAAACCACTGAGGTGTCACAACAACAGAAACTTTGTTCCTGCTCCATCCAGCTACACCTCAGTTCACCAGTTGGTCCCAGCATGTCCCATGCCAGTCTGTCTCATTCCAAACCCCTCTCCGCCTTCAGGTCTGGAAGCTGCCCGCACGCTACACCTGTTGGAAGACCAGCATCAGCTGCCAACGCCAGTTCAGTGCAACCTGAGTCCAGACAGCTTCCACTGGAAGTTCCAGAGACAACTAGCAATGGACACTCATCAACACCATTACCAGTACCCTGACTACCGTTCAGGACGAGCTGTGAAGATGCCTGCTCGATTTCAGGATTATAACCTGACATGAACTTTAACGATAACATAGCGTGTTACATTTCCCCAGGTTGTTGAGAAGACTCTAACAAAAATAAGATTTATTTACCGTTATGTAATTGTCCATGTAAAAGGGGAAGGTGTAATGATATCGTGTAGCAGACTACACGAGCCTCGTTCTTGAATTGAAAAGGTCATTTCCGCCAACCTCGTTTTGGCGATTAACGTTTGTTTACCATATCTACAGATTACAGTTTGCTGTTCGTTAACGAAGTCTTCGTGTGTATTTACGAATGATCTAGCTCGACTACAGCTACTATTAGTACCATTTAACACACAACACACCACACACCCCACACCGTTTTAGGAGCGACCCTACTACAACCGCGCCCCTTGGAGTAACAGATTTAGTGTCTTATAGGACTGGTGAAACAAGAACTTATAAATCTTCAGCATCCACTTCATCCTGACTGTAATGCCACCACTTGTGTAACAAGTATATGTAGTGTACTATTCTACACATGATTTATTATCCATTTTGACACTGTTAACGTGAACAATTAGATCTAGATCTAGATCTTCAGATTTTTATGTTGTTGGTTTAAAGAAAGTTATATTCCATGTTAAATAACGTTTCTTTTAAGGTTTTCCAGTGGAACTGTCGATCCATCTCAACTAGTCTTGATCAGCTAACTCAGCACCTTGCCGAAGAAAAATATAATGTATTGGCTTTGCAGTCTCTCAATGTGAAGAGGAATAGGTTACCCAAACTCAGTGGCTACTATTTTCCACCCATTACTCAGCAAGGAGCCACAGAAGATAAAACCAATGTTGCTATTTACATAAAAGAAGGAGAGAAGTATTACCCATGTACTAGTCCTGTTCCACCAGACTTACTAGATGCCTATTCCTGGCAGTCAGGGTCCGAATAAAACACTGACACCACATTCACTGTAGTGTCAATATATTTTACCTTGAGGGCCTAATGAGATAAACACCGAATGGCTTCGATCACTACACCTAAAATCAGATCAGAATAGCAAGTTCATAATAACTGGTTATTTCAATGCTCATTCGCCATTCTGGGAAAAAGATTGTCAATTAATTACTAGCAGTCGTTTCGTTGAGAACATTGTTGACTCGCCTTTATATCTTTTAAACGACGGGAGAATAACACGTGTTCCCGATAATCCAATCACAAGCCCAGTGCAATAGATTTAACCCAGATCTAGCACCTGTATGTGACTGGCAGACCTTAAATGACACTCTGAACAGTGATCATATTCCCATTATCACACTTTTAAATCTATAAGGCCTGAACCAAAAGACATGTCGCAAGAAAAATTACCAAAATATAACTATAAATTAGCTAACGGGGACAGCTTCACAAAACTTGCTTAAATCGTTCAATGTCGACATGAATGAATTCAACTACCTAACTGTTGATGGATTGTATTGTAAATTTCAAAAAGCCATGCTATCTGCTGCAAATCAGTCAATACCCAGAATAAAACTAATCAAGCCAAAGTTAAATAAACACACAGGGAATGTCTGGTGGAACGAAAATGCGAACAAGCTAAAAAGGAAAAAACGTAAAACTAAGAGCATACTTACGAAGTAAAGGAGACGAACGTAATTTAAAGCTGCTTGAGAAAAAAAGGCCAAAAATCATTTTAACAAAAGTGACGGCACAAGCTAAACGACAATATGGTCAAACGTTTGTAAAAATGAAGTAAATAGTTTCAAAGATTATCAAAAGGTGTGGGCAAATCTAAGAATAATGAAACACGGAGTATCTCTACCAACATGTCCGATCAAGCTCCCTAACTCTGATTTCCCCTCCAACTCAGAGAAAGCTGAAGCATTCGCCAACATATTTTCAAAAATAGCAGCACAGACAGTCTAACAGCAGAAAAGAAACAACACAGAGAGCAGAGGAAAGAAAAGCCATTTACAACGACCCTGACCTGTAAAAGACCATTACCTGAATGTTCCCATAACAATACAAGAAGTGGAAGAATGTCTCAGTAATCTAGGA
>CM031621.1:37427488-37429988 GCA_018398815.1 Conus ventricosus
GTGGGGGGAGTGTGTGCACATGCAGTCGAGGTCTACCTGGTTCATGAATTGTTGCCAATCAACCTGTTCCGATGAATAAAAAATCAGGGAAAGTTAACGCCAGTCTTTTCCGTTGCAAACAGAGCTCTTTTCTCAAGCACAGACATCTAGAAGATCACATATTTGATTTGATGCGCACGCCAGGATAACAATTGGGATGTCGACTGTCTGCATTACAGCCGCTCTGTTTTACACCTGTATTTCGGCATTTTCTCTTTCTGATTGAGGAGTTAAGTGACTGGTGGGGCAAAAACTGCCTCGGGCGTACCCACCAGCACCATCTGTCCCCTAACAACGGCGGGGTCACTTTCACTAAATGCGAGCACAAACAGAGATTACCTCCCTCTCGCTGATCTCCGCACATCGTCCACTTTCTGACCGACATTTCAAGAGTACGTTTTTCTTGGGCCTGAGTGACTCCAAGATACCTTTTTGAAGAACGTATGTAGCTGTAATCAACAAAGGGCTCTTCTTCAGTCAATGAATACAGCCCAAAGTTTGCGATACCTAAGGAGTTGCCTCTGTGTTACAGCTGAAAGGGTGAAAAAGGTGGTCGAATATGCTTTAACTGTGACGAAATCAGCCTGCTCTTTATTGATATGTTTAGATCCTTTGTTTCAAAATAAAGCCATAAATTTTGCTTCATATGTTGAACAAGGAAATGTCTCGCTATTTGTCAGTGCAATCCGTATTCCCTTTCTTATACGGATGTTGAATTACAGATTCTTTTTCATCCATATGGGAAAACTAAATCAACATTTGTTAAAGTATTTATCAAGAACCAGTACGATATTTGAACGTAAACAGTCATAAAGTCAATGATTCTAACCAGCTGGTCCAGCAGCCATGTTAAATAGTAAATGTTGGAACAAAAAAACTGAAGGCATCGACAGAGTCATCCAAAAAGGTAGAAGGAAACAGAATACTGTAAACTGATAAAAATAAAGAATATACGCAGTTTCTTGCACAGAACACACACACACACACACACACACACACACACACACACACACACACACACACATACACACACATACACACATACACACACACACACATACACACACACACACACACACACACACACTCTCTCTCTCTCTCTCTCTCTCTCTCTCTCTCTCTCTCTCTCTCTCTCTCTCTCTTCAATGCAATTGGCTCGAGTTTTAAAGAATAGTCCCTTTTTTTTTTTTTTTTTTTACAAAACGTATGTAAACACTTTAAGGATTTATTTTCTTCATGATTTTTACCATTTGTTCTTGAAGAAAGTAAATCTTCAGAGATTAGAGAGAGGTCTTCTTCTTCTTCTTCTTCTTCTTCTTCTTCTATTATTATTATTATTATTATTGATGTTATTATTATTTCCATCACCATGATCACCATCATTATCAATATCATCATCATCATCATCATCATCATCAATACCATCATCATCATCATTACTGGTGCTGGTGGAAGTGATGGTAATGTTTTCTCCCCTCCAACATCTTCTCTCTTCTGTTCATTTCCAGTCTGTAGTTTTGGTTTTCCTCCCACATGATATTTTCACCCAGATCGAAGAGAAAAGTGACTGGCCTGAGAAGGTACAGAGACGATAAACACATTCAGAACAAGGGTTTGAGAACTGCTCGTGTAGAGATGTCCCGGAGCATTGCAAAGAAATCAAGTTTAAAGCAAAAGTCCAGTCAGAGGTGATTTTATTCAAACCGTCAAGATTTTCATCTTGATGGCATTCAAATGTATTTGGCTTCTTCCAGTCATGAAATTATCATACACTAGAAACAGTGCAGTCAAGTTATTCATTGAATGTAGCCTGACTGACGTATGGGCATTTTCATTGTGAAACAAAGGCATAGAGGCGGATAAATACCTGACGCCTGTCCGAAACAAAAGACTTATAAGACCTACAAGAGCGGAAAATCAAGAGAAAAAAAACCATAGTGGAGCAATACGCAAGGAACCACCAGCGCTGCTTTAACATCCAGCACACTGCAACACAAGTCTTCAAAAAGAGCCACGAACCATGAGGGGAATGGAACAATGTTCCGCAGGGACTGTGGAGGAATTCAAGAACCTCCTCCAACAGCCCCCAAAGAGAAGTAAACAAACACCTCCCAACCCCCCTGCCCCACCTCCCTCCTCCCTCTTCCTACTCCCCCCCCCCACCTCCTTCCCTTTTCCTCTCTTCCACGACTGCTGCAGAGGCTTGGCACCGTGTCACTTCACGCTAAACATGCGCTGGATGGCCAGGCCACCAAACATGTAGGATTTTGTGTGTGTGTGTGTGTGTGTGTGTGTGTGTGTGTGTGTGTGTGTGTGTGTGTGTGTGTGTGCTTTCCCCAAGTTCTTCCGTCGATGCTATGCCACATGCACAGTGTGGCCCTATCGACTACACACCAAGACAAAACTGCAGCTTTTGTGGAAAGAACTCGACAGCACCAAAAGTACTAACACCAAAACAGCA
>CM031621.1:37437488-37442488 GCA_018398815.1 Conus ventricosus
CCATCGCTTCAACATCACCATTACTTTCATCCCCAGCAACAGCACTTCAACACCACCATCACTGTCGTCACCAACACCACTTCAACTCCAGCAAAAATGATATCTGCATCATCCCTTCAGCACCATCATCAATGTCATAAGCAAGACACATGCACATCACACCATCATCACTGATAACACTGGCAACACTACCTCACCATCACCACCATCACTGTCATCACCAACACCACTTCAGCTCCAGCAAAACTGACATGTACATCATCACTTCAACACCACCACCACTTTCATCACTCACAACACCACTTCAACACCACCACCATTGTCATCATCAACGCCACTTCAACACCACCATCACTGTCATCACCCACACCACTTCAACACTATCACTGTCATCACCCACACCACTTCAACACTATCACTGTCATCACCAACACCACTTCAACACCACCATCACTGTCATCACCCACACCACTTCAACACCACCACCACTGTCATCACCAACACCACGTCAACACCACCATCACTGTCATCACCCACACCACTTAATACTGTCACTGTCATCACCCACACCACTCCAACACCACCATCACTGTCATCACCCACACCACTTCAACACCGCCACCACTGTCATCACCCACATCACTTCAACACCACCATCACTGTCATCACCCACACCACTTCAACACCGCCACCACTGTTATCACCCACACCACTGCAACACCACCATCACTGTCATCACCCACACCACTTCAACACCACCATCACTGTCATCATCAACACCACTTCAACACCACCATCACTGTCATCACTAACACCACTTCTTCAACACCACCATCACTGTCATCACCCACACCACTTCAACACCACCATCACTGTCATCACTAACACCACTTCAACACCACCACCACTGTCATCACCCACACCACTTCAACACCACCACCACTGTCATCACCCACACCACTTCAACACCACCATCACTGTCATCACCCACACCACTTCAACACCACTATCACTGTCATCACCCACACCACTTCAACACCACCATCACTGTCATCACTCACAACACCCTTCAACACCACTGTCACTGTCATCAGTCACACCATTTCAACACCACCATCACTGTCATCACCCACACCACGTCAACCACCACTGTCACTGTCATCACCCACACCACTTCAACACCACTGTCACTTCTCATCACCCACAACCACTTCAACACCATCAATATCATCTCTCACCAACCCACTTCAACACACCACCATCACTGTCATCACCACACCACTTCAACACCATCACTATCACTCTCACAACACCATTTTAACAACCATCACTCTCATCACCCACACACACGTCAATACCACAATCACTGTCATCATCTACACCACTTCAACAACCACCATCACTATCATCACCCCACCACTTCAACACCATCACCATCATCACTCATAACAACTTCATCACCATCACTATCATCACTCACAACACAACTTCAACACCACCATCACTGTCATCACCCACACCACTTCAACACAACCATCACTGACATCACTCACAATCACTTCAGCCCCACCATCACTATCATCACTCACAACACCGCTTCAACACCATCACTATCATCACTCACCACACCACTTCAACACCGTTACTATCATCACTCACACACACCACTTCAACACACACCATCACTGACATCACTTACATCACTCACATCGCTTCAAACCCACCCATCACTATCATCACTCACAACACCGCTTCAACACCATCACTATCATCACTCACAACACCACTTCAACACCATTACTATCATCACATCACAACACCACTTCAACACCATCACTATCATCACTCACAACACCACTTCAACCCCACCATCACTATCATCACTCATAACACCGCTTCAACACCATCACTATCATCACTCACATCAACCACTTCAACAACATCGCTATCATCACTCACAATACCACTTCAACACCATCACTATCATCACTCACAACACCACTTCAACACAACAATCACGGTCATCACCCACACCACTTCAACACCACCATCACTGTCATCGCTCACAAACCACTTCAACACCACCATCACTGTCATCGCTCACAACCACTTCAACACCATCACTAACATCACTCACAACACCACTTCAACACCATCACTAACATCACTCACAACACCACTTCAACACAACCATCACTGTCATCGCTCACACCACTTCAACACCATCACTAACATCACTCACAACACCACTTCAACACCACCATCACTGCCAACGCTCACAACACCACTTCAACACCATCACTAACATCACTCACAACACCACTTCAACACAACCATCACTGTCATCGCTCACACACACCACTTCAACACCATCATCACTATCATCACTCACAACACCACTTCAACACCATCACTGTTATCACTCACAACGCCACCTCACACACCATCACTGTCAACCTCACAACACCACTTCAACACCATCACTACATCACTCACAACACCACTTCAACACCACCCATCACTATCACACTCACAACACCACTTCCAACACCATCACTGTTATCACTCACAACACCACTTCAACACCACCATCACATCAACATCACTCACAACACCACTCCAACACCATAACTATCATCACTCACAACACCGCTTCAACACCATCCTTATCTTCACTCACAACACCCCTTTAACATTATCACTATCATCACTCACAACACCCTTTATAACATTACACTATCATCACTCACAACACCACTTAAACACCACCATCACTGTCGCATCACCCACAGCACTTCAACACCATCCCTATCATCACTCACAACACCACTTCACAACACCGTAACTATCATCATTCACAACACTACTTCAACATACACCTCACTGTCATCACACACACCCCTTCAATACCGCAACCACTGTCATCATCAACAATACTTCAAAGCCACCATCATGTCATCATCAACATCACATCAACATCTCCATCACTGTCATAGTCAACAACACTTCAACATCACCATCACTGTCATCATCAACACTTTCACCACCACCACCACTGTCATCATCAACACCACATCAACACCACCATCACTGTCATCATCAACACCACTTTCACACCACCATCACTGTCATCATCAACACCACTTCAACACCACACACCACTGTCATTTATCAACACCACTTCAACACCACCACCACTGTCATCATCAACACCACTTCAACACCACCATCACTGTCATCATCAACACCACTTTCACACCACTATCACTGTCATCATCAACACCACTTCAACACCACCATTACGTCATCATCAACACCACTTCAACACCACCACCACTGTCATCATCAACACCACTTCAAACCACCATACTGTCATCATCAACACCACTTCAACACCACAAATACTGTCATCATCAACACCACTTCACCACCACCACCACTGTCATCATCAACACCACTTCACCACCACCATTACTGTCATCATCAACACCACTTCAACACCACCACCACTGTCATCATCAACACCACTTCACCACCACCACCACTGTCATCATCAACACCACTTCACCACCACCACCACTGTCATCATCAACACCACTTCACCACCACCATTACTGTCATCATCAACACCACTTCACCACCACCACCACTGTCATCATCAACACCACTTAACCACCACCATTACTGTCATCATCAACACCACTTCAACACCACCATCACTGTCATCATCAACACCACTTCACCACCACCACCACTGTCATCATCAACACCACTTCACCACCACCACCACTGTCATCATCAACACCACTTCAACACCACCATTACTGTCATCACCAACGCCACAACTTCAGCACCACTATCAGTGTCAAAGTTAGTAACAACCGCTTCAACGGCATTAAAACGGTCATCACGAACAGCACTTCAGTACCAACCATTACTGTCACCACCGCACCACCACGTCAACACATCATTGCTGTCATCACCACACCATTTCAACACCGCCATTGTCATCACCAGCACCATTTCAACACCGCCATTGTCATCACCAACACCGTTTCAATAGCAGCATTACTTTGTCATCAGCAACACACCATGTAACTCCACCATCACTGTCATCACCATCAACACCATTTCAGCACCACATCACTGCATCACAACACTAATTCAGCACCACCGCGCTATCATCAACAACACCACATCAATACCGTTATAACGGTCTTCACCAGGAAAATTGTTTCAAATCCACCGTCAATTCATCACCAACAACACCACTTCAACACCACTATCACTGTCATCACCACCAACACCTCCGCTTCAACACCGCTGTCACTGTCATCACTATCATTGTCATCACAGCAGTACTATTTCAACACAATCGTCACTATCATTACCATCAACACCACTTCAACACCACCCTCACCCTCATCACCACACCACTTCACACACCTCGTCATCACCAACATAAAATTTCAACACGATCACACTATCCTACCATCAACATCACTTCAACACCAACATCACTGTCATCACAGACACCACCACTTCACACCATCATCACGTCATCACAGACACCACACTTCAACACCACGATGATCACCATCATCATCAACACCACGACTTAACACCACTGTAACAATCATCAATACCGCGAATTCACATCACCATCACTGTCATTGTTAAACCACCACTGCGACACCACCATCACTGTCATTACCAACACCGTAACTTCAACACCATCATTCCGTCATCATGCCACCACCATCTCATTACCATCATCATCACGTCATCACCAACATCACCATCTCACATCACACAGCGCCACTACCATCATGTCATCATCAAGGCTAACACTCCAACAGCAACACCATCAAAACAAGAGAGAGAGAGAGAGAGAGAGAGAGAGAGAGAGAGAGAGAGAGAGAGAGAGAGAGAGAGAGAGAGAGAAAGCGAGAGAAAGAAAGCGAAAGACGGAGCATCTGTCACTTTTTAGCATAATGCTC
>CM031621.1:37449988-37469988 GCA_018398815.1 Conus ventricosus
TTTAATTGCCTGCTATGTGGTTCCGGAAGGAGGCCCTTTGTACAGTGATAAAATGGTTAAAGATGGTATTATAATTCTAGAAGAAACATTGTTACAACATTTTGAAAAAGATGAAGTTTATTTTATGATTATGGGGGATCTTAATGCCAGAACAGGCCAGAAACAAGCTGATTACGAAAGTATGGTTAACTATGAGTGGGAGGGGGAGTGTGTAGAAATGGATGAAGAAAATCCTACACGTTTTTCCAAAGATGACATTGTTAATAATTTTGGTAAATCATTATTAGATTTCTGTTTCTTGTTTGATCTGATTATTCTGAATGGTTTCTGTGATGGTGATAAAGAAGGAGAGTATACTTTTGTGTCCCCCAATGGATGCAGCGTGATCGATTATTTTTTGATCCATGGTGATTTTTTGTCAAGTGTTGATTTGCATGTTGGTGATTGTGTAGATTCGTGGCACCTACCACTGGAAGTGTCATGGAGAAATGTGTGTAATGTAGTAAAGATCGGGGATGAGAGTCAACAGGGAGAAGAAAAAATAATTTGGTCAGAGGAAAATGTTAATGTATATAAGAATGAGCTTGACAGTGACGCATTTCAAGACAGTGTCCAGAAAGCCTCACAGACACTATCTACTAATGTTGATGATGGGTTAAACCAGTTCACTAATGCTTTGTGTGGAGCTGCGGCGTGCATGGTGCGAACAGTGGGACGGAGCAGAAAGAAACATAATGACTGGTTTGATGCGGATTGTGAACAAAAAAAGCAGGAGGTCAAAAGGTTACTCAAGAGATTTCAAAGATGTAAAACGGCTAAAGATAAGAAAGAAAAAAGAGAAGCCTATGTGACATCACGAAGTGAATATGTCAAGTTAAGAAAATCAAAAGAAACAGAGTTTGAAGAAAACAGGTTGCAGAAGTTGAGAGACTCAGTAAATGATTCGAGGGCATTTTGGTCAATTATACGATCGGTTAATAAAAAACGTCTTATATATAACAAAATCTCCATTCAAGAATGGCATAATCATTTCTTTAATGTTTTCCATGAATCGGTCAATGATATAATTCAAGAAGAAAACTTAGGGGAAGAGGAAGAAGAAGTTGAACCATTGTTTAATAATCCTATAAGTAAAGAAGAGGTTATTGCTGGTATTAAACATCTAAAATCGGGAAAAAGCGCAGGACCGGACAAATTGTTGGAGAAATGTTGAAACATGCTAATGAGTCAGTAATTGATTTTCTTATTCAACTATTTAATCAACTTTTTCAATATGGACAATTTCCGTTGGAATGGGCGAAATCTATAATCATTCCAATACACAAGAAAGGAGATATTAACAACCCTGATAACTATCGTGGAGTTTCACTTACTAGTATTCTAAGTAAAGTCTATACTTTTATTCTGAACAGACGATTGACAAAATGGGCTGAAAATAAAGGAAAGATAACGGAAGAACAAGCAGGTTTTAGAGCTAATTATAGTACGACGGATCATATATTCACGTTATATTCACTTGTAGAAAAATACTTACTTGGCAATAAGAAACTGTATGTAGCATTTGTAGATTTTAGGAAGGCCTTCGATTCGGTTAATCGAAATGTGTTGTGGAATGTATTGCGTAAAAGTAGTGTGACTGGTAAACTGTACACGGCTGTTAGAGGTGTTTATAAACTCGGTGCTTGCGTGTGTCCGTGTGAAAGGCGTGTATTCAGATTATTTTCAATGCCCAAATGGTGTAAAGCAAGGATGTCTCCTAAGTCCCCTGTTGTTTTCCTTCTTCATAAACGAATTAGCAGTAGAATTATCAAGAAATGGTAAACATGGTATTCAGTTGATTCCTGGAGCTATCGAATTGTTTTTATTACTCTTTGCTGATGATGTTATTCTTCTTTCTGGGACTGTTATAGGATTACAAAACCAGTTAAGAAATTTGAAACACGAAGCAGATCGCTTAGGTTTGACGGTGAATTTAAATAAAACAAATATCATGGTATTCAGAATGGGTGGTCATTTATCTGTGAATGAAAAATGGTTTTATGGAAATGCAGAAGTTAATATAGTCAACTCATATAAATATTTGGGAATGTTTTTTCAACAAAACTAAGTCTGAATTATACATGGGAAGAATCTTGCAGAAAAGGCAAAAAAGGCGTCATGGGAATTTTGAAATCTTTAAGAAAACTTAACAGTATTGATTGTAGCTTATTTTGGAAACTATTTGACGCACAAATAGAACCCTTACTAACATATGCAGCTGAAGTGTGGGGATTAAGCGGAAAAATGCCAATCGAAAAAGTACATACCTATGCCATAAAACGTTTTCTACACGTGCCAATCCATTCGTCAAATACATTGTTGTCTGGGAAACGGGCAGATACCCGCTAATATAAGAACATTTGTTAAATGTATAAGTATTGGTTGAAATTATTAAGACTTCCACAGTCACGATTATGTAGGCAAGCGTATGACATGCTGCTTATGCAGCTAGAGTTAGATAAAGAAAATTGGGCTTACAGAGTAAAGAAAGTTCTGTCGGAACATGGTTTTGGCATTGTATGGGTATTTCAAGAGGTAGGAAATGAACAGCAATTTGTTGCGGAATTTAAAGACAGACTTATTTGTTCCTTTAAACAGAACTGGCATTCAGATATGGAAAATAAGAAAAATATAGTTGTTTTTTTTCATTTAAGAACGTATTTCAACCCGAAAAATATTTAAAAGTTATTACACATAAATGGCATAGAGTAAATTATGCAAGATTTAGGCTACGTACACTTGGATTTAATGCGAATAAGAGATGGTATCAGTCCGGAACGTCCTCAAACCACCATGCCCTTTCTGTAGATTCTGTATTGATGACGAAAAACACTTTTTATTCCAATGTTCAGCATACGACGAGTTGCGGCAAAAATGTATATTTGCAAAATTTAATTTAGAAGTGACTAAGAGGAAAGACGTTGCTTCACTGTTAATGTCCGACGATGAGACTGTAATTAAATCAGTTGCTAAGTTTATTGCTGAAGCACAAAAAATACGACAGACACAGCTAAAGACAAAACCAGGTAATGAAAAGGTTTAATGATGACTTCGAACTATGTGAGTTTTTGGAAATTACGTCAGTGCGGCATCTTAGTTTTTGTGGATGGTCGAGACCTTGTACCATACGCATTTTTCTTTATCTCTTTTTCCTACAATGTGAGCTTTTTTTTTCTCCATTTTTGGTTAGGTTTTCGTTATGTTGTATGATGCTGTGCAAGAGAATTGCGGATTGATATTGTTGCTAATCAAATTTTCTTGAATCTTTAACTGTTTATTTAAAGATCAATTACTCTGTCGATAAAACGGAGACATTGTTACTAGAAACTACCCCCTTGTCAATAGACCTTTCAGGTAATGACAATAAAATGTCAAAGTGTCAAAGTGTCTCTCTTTCCTCCCCCCCCCTCTCTCTCTCTCTCTCTCTCTCTCTCTCTCTCTCTCTCTCTCCCTGGGGGGGGGGGGGGGGGGGGGGGGCTCCCCGTGGTACACAAAGTTGAGTGAGACGTTTTTTCTGAGCTCTGTGCTTTTTTTTCTTTTTTTTTTCTTCTGGATGTAGGCAGTGTTGTGCCTGGACTGTTGGCAGAGACAGTTGTGAGGGAGTATGCCGTCTGCATCGCTGACATTCAGATATGTGTGCGGCATATTTGCTCATACATTTGCGTGTTGTATGTTGAAACAGATAAAATGTAAATCCGCCATGAGAATGTCGGTGTTGGTGATGAGGTCGCGAATGGACGGTGTCACTCTTGGACTGTTGCTATCTCTGTTTTGCTACGGACATTTGTTCCAAATGACGTAGAGCTGAATCCACGACCTGCCCCTGTTAAGTCTGACAGCAAGTGACAAACCCGTCTAGACAGTGCCAGAGGTACTTGCGAGCCGTGGACCGGGTTCTGCTCCTGCTGCCTCAGCGTTTTCGTCCAATCCCACTCTGAAGGATGTTGTGGCCATTTTGAACAATTCAAACTGCAAATTTTACCGACTGAGTGAAGACATGTAAGACGTGCAAAAATGTGTGCTAATCTCCAAGATGAAATGACTGGTGTAAAGCAAGAAATGTCTGCCTTGAGGCAGGATAATGACAGGTTAAAGGAAGAAAACACTAGACTCACTGCCAAGGTGGAATCTTTGGACAGGAAGGTAGACGACCTGGAAGGGAGGCCGAAGAGGAATAACATCATAATCCACGGTATTCCTCGTGAAGACAAGGAGTCCTGTCAACAATGTGAAGTGTTGGTACACGATATGATTACGGATAAACTGGAGCTTTCGGACGATGTCCTTTTCGACCTTGTACATCGCCTGAACTCAAAGTCGAACTCGCCAATAGTAGCAAGATGCACATTCTTTAAAGATAAAGATCAGATTTTGCATGGGAAACAAAAGTTAAAAGGAACTGAGTTATTTGTTGGCGAAGACTTTTCTTTCCGAGTTAGGGAGATGAGAAGAAAGCTCGTCCCTCACCTGAAGTCCGCCAGATCACAGGGCATGAAAGTGTCCATGGTTTATGATCGCCTGGTGATCAACAGCAAAAGGAGAGAACGGGGAAATACCAATCCTGGGCCACTTCCGCCCTCACCCAGTTTCGGGCGAAAGTAACCCAGGATTGGTATTTCCCCGTTCTCTAACAAGTAAGACTTCAATAACCAAAAAATAACGATTATCTACAAACAAACATACTGTGTAGAGTTATCTGTTTTCAATACTAATTTACTAAACTTTTCAGATTTCAGTTTTTGTTTAATCCTATGTTTTTCTTGATCATTTTCAATAACATCATTTTCACGCAAACATTCATCAAATGAGTCTCTGTCTTTCATGTGAAATAGAACTACAGTCTTTAACTGTTCTCTAAAGTCTTTTAAAACTGAGTTATATTTTTGACATAAAATCCACACCTTATCCCAGCATGTCTTCCGCTGAAAGCTAGTTTCGACAAAGTGTTTCTCTTTTTAACTATGTCTCTTTCTGCTGAACAGTCATCTATAATAAATAGTGTTTGCGTTCCTTCAAACAGTCTATAAAACTGTTCTAAACACTCACTCAGTTTATTGCTGGGATCAACTAAATATATGTCATCATCTGTCCATATAAACCTTCTATCATGATATGCTTTGTTCCATTTAAGTGTTGGACAGAAAACCACAATATGATTAAAATTATAACGATAAACTGTTTGTAACAGGTCAAGGATAAATATTGTTTTTCCACAACCAGTTTGCCCACAAATCAATGAGCAATGAGGAGTTTTTGTCATAAAGTTTAACTGCTCCATAGTTTTATAGCAGAATTTAATCTAATCCAGTTATTATTTTTATCATACTCTCTGTCAAAACTTGTTCAGTATAATAAAACCCTACGAGGCCTAAATGTGTAAGATTAATCCAATTCAGTTCTGTAAGATTGTTTCTATTTAGACTAATATTGATTTTGTTGCTTGTTGTTATGACCTTAATATCCTCGCCATTGTGAAGAATGACGACGGTAACTTTAAGTTTTTCAACGTCTAAGTTTTGCCAGCTAATTAGAATTCCCTTTAGAAGGACGTCACTAACGCCCACAACCCCATCCCTCTCCTTATCTTTTAAGACAGAAATTTCAAATATCATTGTGAACGTGTCTCCTAATTTCATTTGCGGAATGAACTGTAATTTTGTAGAAGCATCTTTCAAAACTGATTCTCTTCTGTGGAGGATGTACTGCTTTTTCCCATACGGCGTTATTTCAATTTCTTTCCGACTATTGTCGTCCGGCATAAGACTTACATGTAAAGGGCCAGAGTTGAATGCTTTTCTGAAACTTTTTTGACGGCTAAAATATGTAAATGGGCTTATGAATTCAAATTTTATTTCCCATTCTAAATATGGTTCTAAGTGCCATTTGAGGTCAGGTTTTCGAACTATTTTATATTCATACTGACCAACATTATTTGCTTCTAGATTGCGCAGCTGTTCTAGTTTAGGAAACTTTTTACTGTCGCTAACCTCTTTGCGTTTATAATCACCATCTTTAGTGTACTCAAACCCATACAAAGTGCCTATCTCACCGTTCTGTTCAAAGTCCGCAACGTCTGCAAGGTCTTTTAATTCTAAAGTTATACACCTCACAGGCGCTAATGTAACTCCTGGTTCTTCTGGCCCACGCGACATTATTTTTTAGTAACGTATTATTTTATTTCCAAAACAATGGGGCAGGTTATCACTTTTACAACTTTCCCTGCTTTGTCTTTGATTTTTATTTTAAATGATCCAACCCCCCCACAAACTAATCTTTTAAACTGTAATTAGGGAATTGTATAATTTCAAAATCGCAATATGCAGCTTTTCCCTGACGGAAGGCTCTTAAAACAGTTGAGGGCCCTTTCCATCATATAAGTTTTCATCAGTGCTTAGTTCGTCCAAATGAACTTTAGAGTAATGAATGTAATGCAAGATCGAGCGGGTTTTCCCCCTCATAAGTAGTTTTGTCTGGCACAACTCTAAATCTATGATTGTCATCTGCAAAGCCTAACTTTTTTTTAGCTAGCTCTACATCAAAAAGGTAATGTGCTACTTCTTCTTCAGGTTTGAATGTTAACATTGTTTTTAGATTTGATTGTTAAGTTTGAGAGTATGTCGAAAAAACTCTTTGCTTCTTTTAGCGAACAAAACCCGTAATAACCATCAGGTATGGTTAACCGGCAACTACCTTCCCTTTTTATTAACTTTTAGAACTGCATTATTTTTCTTGGTTTTCATTTAATATTAAACCATACGACTTTGTAGAATATTTCATGGGGCGCGACCTTTTTGGCCCCGCAATTGTTTTTCAATAGCATGTTCTAAAAACGAAGGACTGTTTTGGGGTTGTTATTGTTACAAACATTTTTTAAAAACAAATTAAAAATGAGTGCATTCAATATACGGCGCAAAATATTCTGTTGGGCCGCACTACAATCTTAAAAATATAGCAACTGATACTCTGACATTGCTGTGACCCAGACTGCCTTTTTTTCCAAAAAGGTGAGTACCCCATTGAAGAGCTATCTTAACCCCCCTATGAAAACGACCACATCAAGGGAAAACGTGGTTTAAATCATCCGATGCATTTTTTCAGAACCAGTTAAACTTTGCTGTGTTTTGCGCATCAACTGGGTGTGGAGTGGCGTATGCTGTCATTTAAATCACCATGATCCTTTGGTGAGGTCAGTGTACCGATTTCATTTCTATTACACCCTTTAGACGTATTTTGGGTGATTTTCAAGCGCCATTGCCAAATGACAACCGTTTAATCCACTCAGCAACAGAATAGACTTTAAGGCTTTTGAAAGGATTTGTAACGAATTCAATATTAACATCAAGACAGGCTTTAACAAAAGTTGGATCATATCATGGCCTAGGCGACCTTTATTTTCGGGGCACGCACAGAAAGTATAATATGACTGGCATCCTCCTTTCAAAACTTTCTTTTCAGGCAAAACTGTTCAGCCTGGTCCCCACAGCAAGAGCATTAAAAAAGCCATGGACAACATTTATCTTTGACACTTCTAAGGGCCTAACTAGGGCGGGAATAGAACGAATAAACGACTCTATTCGTACTTCGTTTGGTGTTTGCTAGGTTCGCAAGCACAGGCAAGATCAAGCATAACTGACCTTCTACTGGCTTTGACGCGCAAAAAACAATACCCTTTGCAAATTAGAGGGTGCCATTAATTTTACAGTTGATTTACCTTCAAGTATTCAAAGGTACCAACATGTTTTACAATACGCAAGATCGAAAGTAGCTTTGCTGTTGGCACTGGTTTATACATGCTGCCTTCTGACCTCAGACTCCAGATAGGTACAATAATAAACTATAATAATGAAATTCTTATAGCAGGCAATGAAAAGAAGGTTGGGAAAAACGAACATAAATTCTGAGCCAGTAATATTACAAACAATAAAAGAACATCCAAGATTAAGTCATCCAATCCCGAAGTCCAAACCCCCAAAGTCATTGAAGACTCAGCAAAGCTCGCGGACTTGTTCGCGATGACCATGAATATGAAAAGACAGCGCTTGTTCTTGGATTAACTGGCATAGGATTACTTGGTCTTTATCTTACTAAATAGTAACCCAACTATTACAAGAACTAATGACCATAAGTGCTCGGCCATAAAGCCAACTACTTTGCTTGCAGTAGACAAAAGCCAGCTGACATACTCCCCAATATTCCTGGTAAAGCGTTCACGGCTTACCAGCTAATTTTTTTAATAAATTAGCAAGATGATCAAGCTGTTTTTTTACCCATGATTTATCAGGCGGAGGCGATGGCGGTGGAGGTACTGAACTTTGGCCGCCGCCGCCTGTAATAGCCACACCCAGTGTACTTATTGCAAATCCTAAGGCTGTTATAACGCTTGCTAATGTGACCCCTTGCTCTCTAAACAGTGTTCGTATTCGTTCTGCTATGTGTCGTGTCTTCATATAAAATTTTTTCGATAGTTTCTCTTATTCTATTCACTTGAGTTCGTAATTGGTCTCGGTTAGTAGTCAGCACTTCTAGTCTTGCTGATCTTTCTTGTTCAAGATCTTTTAGTCTTTGGGCTATTCTTTCTTTAATACAGGCCCTAAGTTGGCGTCATCAGCCTCAACGAGTTTTTCTTTTTCTCTTTTTATATGCCCATCTAGTTCACCTAGTTTTGCTAAATTGTTTGTTAATTCGCCTCTGATGGTTCTTAAAGCATGATCAGGGCCGTTAGTTCTCGCATGGGTAGCGGTGAGTCGTGTATAGTCTTTACGCTGTTTCTTCTGAAAAACTGGTTTCTGCTTCTATTGTATTTATTAATTCGCCTGCTGATTGATTTAATTCTTTAAGTTCCATGTTTTGCATTTGGTTATCTGTCGGGAGTTCTTGCAGTGTGTTTTGAAGTTTAGAAACTGCCTCCGCCCTTAATTTTGGCCTAACAAGGCCAAGGCGATTTTGATCTTTCACACTGAGTCTATTTCTAATTGAACCACGGCTAAAAACTTTGATGGGTCTTTTTTAGTTGTAAGCTGAACAAGTTGTCCTTGGTCGCTCCTCACAAACAAATGATCATCTTTTATTCAAATCATTTGGGTCTTTAATTCGGGAGGTTCTTGACCTAAACTTTGGTACAATGATTTAACCTTACTTTCTGTTAATTCATGCCGCATTGAGCGCATTGAGCGATGCTGTTGTCAAAGGGATCATTTCACTCATGTCGTCTCCAGGATCAAAAACATCATAATCTTCTTCACCTTCAATTCTTGCCATGTTTTTAAATAATTAACTTTTTATTTTGTTTTATAAAAATGCCACAACAAACATATGGCTCGATTCTTGACCCGCATAGAAACTGAAAGAGCCCCATGGCGTGAAGGGAAATAAACGGAATATTATTGTTCCAAATAATCCATCTACTATTGATGCAGATCAAATTCTTACTGTCAAATTTCCAGACTTAGGAGCGGATGAATTGGATTGTGCCAGGCTTGCGCGTCTTACTTTCAAAATAGTACTCGAATCAGAAACAGACCCAAACAGGACAGTTGTCCAGAATTTTGGGGCGGGCAATCGTTAAGAAAATTTCTATAAAACTTGGGGGCAAGAAATATTTTCTTTACACAATGCAGACATCTTTTTAACCTATTCTGATCTATGGCTAACCGGGAATGAAAGGGATGATCTTGCGTTTCAAGGAATCGAAAATGAAGAAGCACTAAAACATAGAATAGGCGCTGGAGATGCTAAAGACGGCAAAAGGCCTGAAGCTGCAAATTTTGCGTATGGAAATCGCTTTTCCATTCCCTTAGATTTTGAGTTGTTAAAAGCGCATGCGCCGTACTTTCAAGGAGCATTAAAAGACAGATTGTCATATGAACTAACTTTTAATGAATACAAACGGGTTATCAAATCATCAGACACCGAAGCAAAGTACAGCATTTCTGACATCTCGTTAGAGTTTGACGTTGTTAGCAACCTCACTTAGCAAGGTGATTGAGCAACAATATCAGTCAAGATTAGCAATATATTACGACAGAGTGATTCATCATACAACATATCCCAGAAGCAGGGCAGACACTATATGGGAATTTTAGTTTTAGCGTCGCAGCAAGATCGCTTAAAGGTATTTTATTGCTGTGTGAAGATGAAGAACCGTTCAAAAGAGCAAGTGAAAAGTTTTTTAATCCTAAAATAACGAAAGTGCAATGTACAATTGACGGTAGTCTAACCAAATCTACGCTAGCGGGCTTAGACCTTATCATCATTTTGACGAAATAAGAAAATTGTTTGGGGGTGGGAGGGGTAGACAATCCAACAGCAGACCTACGTGTCTAAAGATTTACATCTTCACAATGTTAGGCTTGATGATTATTTAACAACAAAATACGGTTTATGGGTTGACCTAAGGTCAACGGAGGATAATCAGTTGTATGGAAGCGGGAGAGCTGTGAGAGACGTAATAAACATTCAAATTGATAAAGAAGAAGAAGCCGATAAACCGCTTAATGTACATTTGTTTTTTATTATATGATGCGCAGCTGAATATTGAAGGAAAACAGATTAAAATATGTACTATACTAAATTATTTTTTTTTATAAAAAGCATGTCTGTTCAGGTTTATCCAAATGTGCCTACAGCGCCGCCAAAAGAAGGGATAGCAGGCAATTCTGCTGTTATAGAAACCCCTGAAGTAAAAACCTTCGATTAACAAACATTACACAAATGCAACAAAAACTAGAGCAGGACCTTTCAAAATACAGCAAAACCAAACGAAGGTATTCTGCTGCCTTTAATGCTGTTACATATGTTAATACTGGATGCATCGACTATAAGCGCTCTATCAGCAGGAACGAGTGTTGGTCTCTTAGCAACGGGCATAGGCGCACCCGCAGCTTTACCTCTAGGAGGTTTGTCTTTAGCTCTTGGCCTGTGTTCATTAGCCGTAGGTGCTGCCGGCAAAAAATTAAAAACTAAACTCCAAAGCACACAGCTATGGTTTCAACTATAACAGCTAAACTTAGCTCGTTCAAACTGATAATAAATAAGCACTAGTTGACTCAAACATCACGGATGAGAATTTAATCGTTTACAGGCCGATTTTGATGACTACAAAGACAAAAGTTTGATCTTCAAAGAAAGGCGAGGACAAGTTTTTCTCAACAGCCAGACGCCGAGCAGATAAAAAGGAATGCTTAAAAAAAGTAAACGAGACATTAAACTCTGCTCTAAACAGCTCACATTACAACACCAAAGGTGTTTATACTTTAGTTTATGAGTCCAAGCGCAAAAAGACGTTGATATGATTCTGATTAAGCCGTTGTATTTTTTTAATTAAATAAATATGTTGGCTAGAAAAGAAAGACAGCGGCAAAGATATATGAAACAAGACAAATTTTTTGAAGGAATTTGCTCGGAGAGACGTTTTTCAAGAGACGATTATTTGATTTAAAAAGTCAGGGCCCAACAAACGAAGGCAAGCGTTGTACATGCTATTTCCAATTTCCCGGCCTAAAAATGCCCCGCCAGTTAAGTTTTTTTTAGCTTTTTTAAAATCGATTTTGAAACAATAAATGAAGAAATCTAGAGTCGGGGGGCTCGATAAACAACGATTTTACTTTCCCTAATGCTTAACACCCGGGTTGGGCAGCGAACTGTTACACAGTTTGACGTTTCCCGCTGAAGAAGTAAAATGGGGCTCTGGTTGGTCAGGGGCAAAGTTAGGATCAGTTTAAAACGGCAAAAAAAAGTATGCACCGATTGTAGGCAAGGTTCTTCCCGTACCCCCGAGAGTTTTTTTTTAAAAGAGATTTTAAAACATAAAGAATTCAGACGACAAATGTTTCATGGGGTGTTTCTTGCAAGGCTGCATCACCCCGCGAACACGCAAAAAGAGTGACAAAATTTGGGAAAATACCAAAGTCTTAATTTTCAAAATTTTTTGTATACACAGGGGATGAGGAAAAAAAATTTGGTCCCTTTTTAAGTGTCCAAGAACAGCCCAAAACAATGGCGAACCAGACAAAATCATTTTGATTACTCTAAGTTTTCACCCGGGGCTGCCACAAAAAACCATGATACGAACAATGGTTAAACTTGCAGATACTTCAAAAGATGGGCACAAACAAAAAATTCGCAGAAAATTTTTAAAAAAGGAATGCCATTGTAACCCCGGGAGTGAACTTTAAAAAACATTGTAAAAGTTCTGTAACTGTAATACAGAACTAATTACGCCCGCCGGATCAAAGTTATTTTTAAGAACTGGAAAAAAACTGCAACATTCTCCATCGATTTACGCAATTTGAATCAATCATTTTCCTTTAAAGGGCCCAGCGCCACAAAAACCGAAAAACATTTTTTAATGAGTAATATCAGTTTTGTTCATTTGCTTTCATTTTTGTTAGGTGGATGGCGTCATTCAAAAACCAGAATTATAGAGGCCAAACGGCTAGAAGATTTTTACAGCGATGCGCAGTGCGAAATGATTGTTCAAATAATCAAAAATTTATCTAAATCTGAGCGCTGAAGACCAACAACGTATGCTAGCCACGAAATTGTTGGATTTGCGGTTTAGAGAACCCCCAAAGAGTGAAACCCCCCAATAGAGCCTGATCCATTGCGGAAAGTTAGGGGAGCGGCGCATAACAAATGCAATTTTTAACTAAAGTTTAAACCCAAAGAAGGGAAGCTCCCCATCTTTTTTCATAATTTCCCGGGGTTAACTCTCATCTTATTTTGCAAGATAACCACGCCTTCGGGGTACAGCATGCCAGCACAGAAAAGACATGTGCTTTATTAAAAAACATGTCTTTTTATGACTCTATCAACACAGATGGGCTCTTAAGGCACTGGTATGTCCCCTTAAAAATCCTGCCCAATAACGAAGAATATTTTGACCAACCTTGTTTGAAAGGGCGTTTTTCCTTATGAGTTTAAAAAAAAAGTTGGGAAAGTTTGACGAGATACACTTCCCCCTAAAGGCGCGTTCTTTTTAGTTTGAGGAAAGGACTCAGTGACCCTTTATTACCAGCATGCTCAAGATGCGTGGGAGAAGTTTGAGTGTTTAAAAAGATGGAGACTATCATGATCTACTTGATGGTGTTTAAAGTTTGTTTGGCGGGCGTCTTTGAAAATTAAAAAACCCCGCTGAACATTATAGCCTGGTCCCGCGCATTACATTTCTGCGCCCGGGTGGTTTTGGGGCGCTTTCTTAAGTTTACTGGGGTACAATTGATTTATTTCGGATTTTCCAAAGATTAGATGATTGAAACGGATTGCGTGGAGGAAAATTTTTTTTGGGGGTCGCATCTTACTTAAAACAAAAAACAAAAACTTTGGGGGACTTTTTTCCCCGGGAAAAGGTCTAATATTCCCTGTTTTAGACGCAAACATTTTTATGGGTTTGGGGTATGGCGCAATCGCTTCCATTACGTAATTTAAAAAGTACAAGGTCAATAAAAATTCAAAAAGGGATTTAAAGTGGTTGAACTTTAAGCCTGTCGCGCGCGGGTTTTATTTTTGAAGTTGCTTGATTTTCCCCTGAACTCCATACCTGATTCTACCTTTGCGCAGAAGTTAAAGTGGATCCAAAAAGCCCCCTAAATTTTGCCCATTTCGGGGCAAAAAAAATTTTGTCTGTCATTCGACTTTTACAATTTTATTTAAGACATGGTTAAAGTTAACAGCTGTCCATCGCATAATTGCTTTTGTCAAGAACAGTTCATGAAACCATACATCATGAGAACATGATCTCAGAACTAAATCCACAGTGCTTCAGAAAAAGACTTTTCAATTTGATGAACACAGCTGCTTTGGAAAGACTATGGAGAATCCGCACAAGCGCAAAGATGTCAGATTGGTCACCAAAGAGAACGAAGCATTAAGCTAACTTCAAAACCCTAATTATCGGGACTTTAGAAGATTTCATGATCATCTTTTTGGCATAATGATGAAAAAAAAGAAAGTCAAATTAGACAAACCTGTATTTATTGGGTTTACTGTTTTTGAATTATCAAAGCTTTTGTTGTTTAGAGTTTCTTTATGACTATTTTAACCCCTCGTATCCTGAGTCCAGAGTACTTTACACAGATACAGACAGTTTTGTTATAGATATTCCTACTGAAGACATCTATAAAGACATGGAAATGGAAGTAGCTAAAGGGCATGCGGGGTGGTACGACACATCTGATTACCCTAAAGATTCGCCTTTACATTAAATTACTAACAGAAGGTTTTAGGAAAGATGAAGGATGAATTATCTGGAAAGGTGATCAAGGAGTTTGTTGGTTTAAGGTCAAAAATGTACAGTATTTCGAGCCAGGAGAAAATCATTAAGAAAGAAAAGGGGAAATATCCGCAGCGTTGTGCAGTCAAATATCACATGACAACTACAAAGAAGCATTGTTTGGCAATAAGACTTTTCATCATGACAACGTAAAACTGCGTCTAATCTACATGAGATCAACACAAACTGTTGTAACAAAAAAGTCATTAGATAGAACCAAACCCCAAACGGGTGTTTGTTAATCCAGAGTTTTCATATGCAATTGGGCACTGGAGAACCGTAAATTAATTAAAGCGGAACTGTGTCTGGCGGAATTCTCTGCAGTTCTTCTTTCACAAAAGATCTTTGAGGAGTGGTTTGTTTGTTTGTGTCATTTTTCTCGTAAATAATACCGGGCGGATTCTTTTTTTACAATTCTTTTTATTTCGTACGGGCCCAACACTCCAAATTGGATCGGTTGCCCTGATGCGAGTGTCCCCTTTGCTTCCCCCGGTAAATAAAGGGTACCTTACTTTCAAACCAAATGGTAATAGTTTGCTGGTTGTACTGGAGTCTCCTTCAGCAACATTTTTTTGTTTTTTTTTTGATTGCTTGTACGGGTTTTAGCCCTTTAAATTCTTCATTATTCATTGCGCGCAAAACTGAGGGCAGTCTTCTAACCATTCTGTGTTGCGGAATTGTCAATCAGCTCTCTGTGATACTGGTAGGAGAAAAGTTTTTCGGCTAACTGTTTGTTAAAGTTTTCAACTAAAGCCTGTGTTCTGTGAACTCCCGGAATGCCTTTTTAATGGTAACTCTATGTTTCAACAATAATTGATTCACTTGGCCTTTAATTCTTTTCCATCATCGACTTGAATCATGCGAGGGAAAGTTAAGGGGCCTCGTTGGTAATCAGTTGTATGGCAACGCAACAGCAGAAGCACTCTTTTGTGTTTAATGGCTCCGCATCTTTGTATCTTGAAGCCATGTCAATGACTGTGAGTGCGTACTTAAATCTTTTTCGTCTAATCGTATCAGAGGGTAAATATAGAAGGTCCATTTGATGGGTGTCGTTTGGAGTTGTATTCACAAGTGTGGTCTCTGTATTCGCCTAGGCGCAGGTAAATAAATTTGCCAGATCGCTTGTTTTGATAACCCTTCTTTTGCTGTTTGTTCACTGACTCCAGTGCTTGGCTTAGCTTTTTAATTGCTGTGATGCCCTTCCAATATCCTTTGGGCGAATAATAGATTTTTTTTCATTTTTTATTTTAGCCATATTATGCGCAACAAAATACACGACGGTCATTTCCAACGACAATAAACCCCCATTTCTTGCATCTTTTGTTTTCTGATGGTTGATAAAGTCACTGAATTTTGGTGGGGGCAATGTCTCGATTTTGGGTTTTCCTGTTACTAGATAATATTGTTTATTGCTTGATCAACTTTTTTAAAAGTGGGAAGCTGCATGCCCTGTCTTTTCAGTGTGTCATTAATTTAAAAACTAACTGCTCAAGTCCCCTGCCTTTTATAGGCGTCTTGTGCAGCTGCTAGTTGCTCCATAGCTTTGTTATGTCTTTTTCTCTCGCCGTCATTCCCCAGTTTACTAATGCGAAATTACTTCCGCTAAAAGCAAGCGCATTCACCACAGCGCCGCCCATCATTTTGCGAGTGAAGCCATTTTTTATAAAAGTATTTTTTTTTCTTACATATTTATATTTGTCTGGAATTATTCCCTTTCTTGACTAGAAAATCTTTCGTGGCAACCGAAACTGCAATGATAGCAATCAGCTTTGCTGAATCCTCAAAGTCTTTGTTTGCCAAGTCTGTGGTTTAATTCTTAACAAGCTTTTTTACCAAGCATTGAGTAAACCTACACTTAGTCCTCCAATAACAGCAGAATGGTATACAAGGTTGGTAACAGTTTTTTTGGTGCTCATTTTTTAAATTTAAAAAAATTATAATTATTAAAAAACATGAACAGCGATGATCTCCTACAGCTACAAAGGGAGCCTAAACCTTCCTGAACTTATGAATGACCAAGTTGATGGCCAAGCTTTATGCCCCCCAAAAAGGGGAGGTTTTATTCTTTGGCAGATGTGGAAAAACAAAAACAGTTCCTCGGAACTGAATTCAGCATTGAACAGATTCAACAAATGTCGCCGCAAGACATTTTAAAGTATCATAACAGGTATGAAGCGCAGCTGGGGTCTAGAATGGTGAAAAGTGTGGGGCAAACGGTTCTTTGTTTGTACACTAAACTAGTCAGTAGATTTGCCCCCCATTGATTCTGAACAGATCTTAAAGTATGATTTAACGCAGATCCTGTTTTAACAAAGTCAAATTTGAGTCTCTAGGGTGTGATTTATACTATAGATTTGGAACATTATTGTCGCCAGCGATCATGGGATTAATAACTTTTAATCATATAGTTTTGTTTCCTTCAAAATGAGCGAGCTGGAAAAACAGCAGAATCAGAAAACACTGAAACAGGTGGAGAAAGTAACCAAGCCAGAAAATCAGCAGAAAACACTGAATCTGGTGGAGACCAGTGAAAAGCATCCTCATCCTGGGCGTGTTAAAGCAGGAAAAAAAATTAGCAGAGTGGAACAGACAAAAAAAATTAATGTTACAGAATATGACTCTCATGAAAACATAACACCGCCAGCGCCAGAACAAGTTGATTCAATGCCCGCTAAAAAAACTCCATGTGATACAAGGGCCCCAAAGTCTTCATGGAATATTTGAACTTAAAACTGTTGCCATTTTGGCGCCATTGCTGCTGTTGGGGGCAGTTATTACGGCTATAAAATATATACACAATGGCAACAGAAACAAAAGAAATCAAAAAAATCTGAGCCACTAAATGCAGAAAAAAAGACACCAGCACGCCAAAACCGCCAATAAAAAGCATCATTTTGATCCATTTATAATGGAATAATATTTTAAATTTTTTTAATAAAAATAGATCATGGCGTATTATAAAATGATAAAGTCAATAAATAAAGACATGGAGTCTAAAAAAAGACATTTCCATAGACCAGAATTGTAATCAATGCGGTGCTTAGGATTAGAAAATTTCATTAAGATCTATGCTGGCCAATTTCACACCAAGGGCGTTAAGCAAGGCATCCTCAATGATGACGCGTTTTTTGAGGCGTGTGTGACTATCTTGACATTTACTTTTTAAAGATAAAAACAAAAATTGTATTTTTGATAATATAAAAAACTTAAATAAGGGCTTGGTTGTACTTAAAGGATGACTTAATCAAGAACTTATTAAGAACTTGATCAAGAACTTAATTAAAAACTTAATCAAGAACTTATTAAGAACTTGAAGTAACTTAATTAAAAACTTAATTAAGAACTTGGGGCGACTTAATTAAAAACTTAATTAAGAACTTGGGGTGACTTGGGGGTGGGAGTGTGTGTGGTGAAACACAGAGCTTTATTATTTGTCATGTGTAACACCACTTGGCGCAAGACGTCTGAATAGACAGCCTTTGTATGTGAAGTGGAGCGTAGACAGCAAAGCGACGAAGCAGCAAAAAAAAAAGTCTAATCTTCTCACTGCTGATAACCTTTGACCGCTCTAGGGTGGAGCGCTGGATCTCTCAAACGGCTTGCCACTGTAACCTTTGAGCGCTCTAGGGTGGAGCGCTGGAAAACAGCATTGCTACAGTGACCTTTGACCGCTCTAGGGTGGAGCGCTGAAGAAACGGCTTGCCACTGTGACCTTTGACCGCTCTAGGGTGGAGCGCTAGTTCTCTCTCACTGCTGCGGACTTTGAGAGGAGTGTGTTTGGAGTTGCATTGGTTCTTGTACGAAGCAGTCCAATAATTTCTATCTCCTCACTGCTTGAAACATTAAATACAAATCCCCTTTCCCCATAGAGTAGACTTCTATGAAAGAAAGACCAACTGTAGCAAACCTTTTAGCATATGGATTCAACAAACGAGCAATCTCTCTTAGTTTGCGAGAATATGAAGGGCCTGCCGCTCTCAACTCATCCAAAGCACTAACAAATTGTGCATGGTACTCAACATGCTCGTCAAGTATTGTCAGCTTAGAAATCTCCCACTGTCTTTGTTCTGCCATGATTAAAATATTATATAAACAAAACCAACCTGCACAAAACCCGGTAAATATCTTCTCACTACACCACACACCTTCATGACAATACAAGCCGGTCTTGCTGACGTGGCGGGCCATAAAGTGGGAGTGACACGTAACAGTCTAGAACATTCGCTAACGCGGCCGCCAGGTGTCGCTGTCAACCTGAAATGAATACACCCCCCCACCCCCACCCCTCACCTGGCAAGCCCAGTCTCCCGCTTTATTGATTTTTTGGTCGCTTGCCGTGCGCTGTGTGAACGAGGTCGCGCGTCTCGCTAGCCGTAAATTAAGCGATTAGGTTTCGGCCTCGTGTCAGCCTATCTGTTACACATAGTTTTGTAGGTTAGAAATTAGTCAGAATAAGTGTGCGGATTTTATGTCAAAAATATAACTTATCACTTAGCCTAGTTTGCTGTGCTCCTCTTTTCTCAACCAGGCTTGAAAATTAGCAGAGTTACAGCAATTACTGCCGTAGCCAAGCTTTTATGGCAGCTCTAAATCGCCAGTAGTAGTACATCCGGCACTGTATAAATTTAAAGCATTTATATGAAGATAGTGCTAGCCACACAATACTCCTCTCCATACTGGTAGATGTACTAAGGTCTGCCTAACCCTATCTAGTTTGTTTGCCAGAACATTCGAAAATCGCCATTCAGGTGCATAAGGCACACTTGAAGGCAGATGAACTGTTAGAATTAGAAAAGTAGAAAAGTATAACATCTTAATACACGATCGTTTGCCACATGAACACTAAATCTGTAGTTAACAATCAATCAAGTCTAATACAAACTAAGAACATTTTTACTTGGGAGGAACAGCAAAAATGTTTCAAATATAAGTCTTAAGAAATGAACGCCATGTTTTTTAACATGGCTTTAGCTGTCTCAAGCCAGCTCCCAACAATCAACGCGTGATGGTTTGTTTTGCTTCGGCCGACTTTCGAACAATCTCATCGATAGCCAAACACGTATTAAAACTAGCTGTATCTTTGTCAACAATATTGTCTTCAACAAGCCAACAAACCTTTAAGATACACAATTCTGTTCTTCGGTAAACCGGTTATTAAAATAACACACCCACCGCACAGTAAACCGTCCTGCTCGTCTAACTGTCAGCGAAAGAATGTGTGGGTTACCTAGTCATGTGAGCGCCCAGAAGCATACGCTTAACTCGATGATTGGCCAGGCGTAAGAGCGCTGCCACGCGGGCAGTGTTGGCTGATGTCATATGTTGTAACCAGGCAGGCTGGGTGGGAAGGAGTGGGGGTGGGGAGTAAGTGCAGCAGTATTAATTTTTTTGGCCGGAGGCACACCTGCAATGTAGACAGGGAGCACGCCACCGTAGGTGAGGGGTATGCCACTGTAAACCAGGGACACATTTTTTTAAATAGTGTGTGTGTGTGTGTGTGTGTGTGTATGTGTGTGTGTGTGTATGTGTGTGTGTATGTGTGTGTGTGTGTGTGTGTGTGTGTGTGTGTTTGTGAGTGGGTGCATTTTTGTGTGTTTGTGCATGTGTGTGTGTGTAGTTTGAAGTCTTACTTGTCAGAGAACGTAGATATACCAATCCTGGGTTACTTTCGCCCGAACTGGGTGAGGGCGGA
>CM031621.1:37477488-37497488 GCA_018398815.1 Conus ventricosus
TATATATATATATATATATATATATATATATATATATGTTTGTGTGTGTGCGTGCGTGCGTGCGTGCGTGCGCGCGTGCGTGCGTGTGTGTGTGTGTGCGCGCGCGCGCCTGTATGTCTGTCTCACTCCGTCTGTCTGTCTGTCTCCGTCTGTCTGTCTGTCTGTCTGTCTCAGTCTGTCTGCCTCTCTGTAACTGTGTCCGTGTCGGCGCCCCACAGATCTGGAGCTTCATCTTCTTCATCTTCGTGTTCCTCTCCGTCCTCTTCTACGCCTTCCAGACGAACATGAAGTTCAGGGAGTTCTACCCGGACTTCGTGTTCCAGCTGGCCCAGGCCAACCTCACCGTGAGCGACGTCCTGCCTTTCCTGGACCTCAGCGATGAGTACAGAGCCAGCAGACCCGAGCCTTGGCTGTGGATGGCTGAGGTCGTCGTCTTCGCCTTCTTCCTGGCGGAGCTTCTGGTCCGCTTCGTGACCTGCCCTGTGAAGCGGTGCTTCCTCGGACAGCCCAAGACCTGGTTCGACGTCTTCATGCTGATCCAGACGGCCGTGACCTTCGCCGTGGAGTCCTGCCTGGAGGGCAAGGAGACCTTCACCTCTCTCGAGGTCAACGGGCTGACCTTCTTCTACTCGCTGACGGTGTTGAGGGTGCTGCGGATCATGTATCTGGCCAAGCATTTTGACTGCATGAAGGTGAGGGGGTGGGGGGGGGGGGGGGGGGGAGGGGGGGGGGGGGGGGGGGGAGGGTGTGTGGTGGCTGGGTGGCTGGAGGGCGGGAGTGGGTTATTGCGTGCGGTCTTGATGCGAATGAATTTGGGTGTGGTGCGTGCTTGTTTGTTTGTTTGTTTGTTTCTTACACGCATATCCGCACGCGCAAGCACGCACGCACGCACGCACACGCACACGCACACGCACACACACACACACACACACACATGCACACGCACGCACGCACCCACGCACGCACGCTCTCTCTCTCTCTCTCTCTCTCTCTCTCTCTCTCTCTCTCTCACACACACACACACACACACACACACACACACACACACACACACACACACACACACACACACACACACACTTATATCCTGTGGAATAGTTTTGCAAAGTAATTTTTGTAGAAATAGTAATGATTGTCATCATAATCATTATCATCATCATCATCATCACCATCATCATCATCCTCATAATCATCATCACTTTCATCATCCTCGTTGTCATCATCATCATCATCATCATCATCATCATCATCATCATCATCATCATCACTTTCATCATCATCATCATCATCATCATCATCATCATCATCATCATCATCATCATCATCATCATCATCATCGCCACCATCATTATCATGTCATCACCATCATTGTTACCGTGTCGTCGTCGTCGTCGTCGTCCTCGTGATCATCACCATCATCATCAGCATCAGCATCATCATCATCATCATCCTCACCACCACCGTCATCATCATCACCATCATCATCATCATCACCATCCTCCTCCTCTTCGTCCTTTCACATTAAATGAATTGAAATCTGCCTTACTTTCTCACAGCAATTCCTCTCCTGGTAAACATGAAATCCACTGCAAACTTTTGAAACATCTTCCGCAAAAGGGTCTGAACATCCTGCTACAAGTGTACAACCATGTATGGACTACTGGATTCTTCCCACCTTCTTGACGAAAAAGCCCTCATCATACCTATTCCCAAACCTGAAAAAGATCTTTCAAATCCATCCAGTTACCTTCCGATAACTTTGACCAGCTGTATCTGCAAACTGATGGAAAGATTGGTCAATGCTAGACTCATGTGGAAATTCGAAACCGACGGCCTTCTGGCGAAAGAACAGTGTGGTTTCCACAATAATCGAACTATAGTGGACCATTTGATCCGTCTAGAATCTACACTTCGAAACGCCCTTTAAAAAAAAAAAAATAAACAGCACACAGTTGCTGTTTTTTTTTAACCTGGAGAAGGACTACGATACCACCTGCTGGGTGTTCCACAAGAGTGCATCCTGTCTCCTATCCTCTTTAGCATAAATATCAACATTGTTAATTCAGTTCAACAGGGTTCCGACTGCTCACTATATATAATTTTGCTCTCGATGCAACTGGAAGCTTGTACCCAAGTGTTCAGCGCAAGATCCAGCTTTGTGTGGATGAAATACATCTGTGGGTGGAAGAAAATGGATTTGCTTTTTATGCTACTAAGACACAGTGCATTCACTTTCATGATTTTCGAAAGTTCTTTGCTGATCCTGAAATCCAAATAGGGATATCATCCATTTCAGCTCTAAAGGAGGACAAATTTTGGGGAGTTTTTTTCGACCAAAAGCTCAACTCTTTTAGTCACGTTAAACACTTAAAAACTTCTCGCCAGAAAGCTTTGAACACTCTGCGGGTCGTAGCACACACTGACTGGGACGCTGATAAGAAAACTTTGCTGCACCTCTACAGAGCCTTGCTCCGTTCTAAATTGGATTATGGTTGTGTTATGTACGGCTCTTAAAGACCCTCTTTTCTGAAACTCTTGGATTCTATTCATCATCAAGGGCTTCATCTCTGTCTTGGAGCACCACCCCTATGTACAGCCTATATGCAGAGGCAAGTGCACCCTCATTATCCAACCGCAGGCTGAAACTATTCTTACATTACTCTCTCAGACTGATCTCTGAACCAGAAAACCCTGGACTGTTTTTTTAAATCCTAAGTTTCAAAATAAATAGAAAAAAATCCTAACCGTATTCCTCCGTTTGTACTTCTAATGCAGCCTCATGAGCAGAATGCAGGTCCTGATCTAGGAATTGTCTGACTTCCCCAAATTTTTCAGATATACCTCCATGGACCTTTTTTCACACCACAAATCTGCTTTGATCTTGCTGCTTTTCGAAAAGAATCCACCAGTCCTCAGGCATTTAAGGCATTGTTTGCCGATCTCTGAACAAAATTCCTTTCCTTTCAGAAAATATTCACTGATGGTTCAAAGTCCAAAGATGGAGTGGCTTGTGCATCCTGTTGCCCACGTGCTCATTCTCAACTATTACCGGAACATATTCTGCCAGATAATTCTGTTTACTCTGCTGAACTTACAGCTTTGAATTGGTTCTAGCACTGAAGAGATTCTCTCAATCTACAAACAAGGTTTTTCTGATTTTGTCTGATTCGCTGTCGGCTTTGGGGGCCACAGCTGTCCGTTACCTCCATTGTCCTGGACTTCTAAACGTTTTGGAACTTTTTACCTGTTTGAAAGCGGAAGGTCACAACAAGGTTGTTGCTTGCGGTCCCAGTCACGTTGGCATTCGGGGAAATGAAACGGCTGATCGTATGGCCAGGAAGGCTACAGCGAAATGAAACGGCTGATCGTATGGCCAGGAAAGCTACAGCGAAATGAAATGGCTGATCGTATGGCCAGGAAGGCTACAGGGAAATGAAATGGCTGATCGTATGGCCAGGAAAGCTACAGCGAAATGAAATGGCTGATCGTATGGCCAGGAAGGCTACAGCGAAATGAAATGGCTGATCGTATGGCCAGGAAGGCTACAGGGAAATGAAATGGCTGATCGTATGGCCAGGAAAGCTACAGCGAAATGAAACGGCTGATCGTATGGCCAGGAAAGCTACAGTGAAATGAAATGGCTGATCGTATGGCCAGGAAAGCTACAGCGAAATGAAATGGCTGATCGTATGGCCAGGAAGGCTACAGCGAAATGAAATGGCTGATCGTATGGCCAGGAAGGCTACAGCGAAATGAAATGGCTGATCGTATGGCCAGGAAAGCTACAGCGAAATGAAATGGCTGATCGTATGGCCAAGAAAGCTACAGTTAAATGAAACGGTTGATCGTATGGCCAAGAAAGCTACAGCGAAATGAAACGGCTGATCGTATGGCCAAGAAAGCTACAGCGAAATGAAATGGCTGATCGTATGGCCAGGAAAGCTACAGCGAAATGAAATGGCTGATCGTATGGCCAAGAAAGCTACAGCGAAATGAAACGGCTGATCGTATGGCCAGGAAAGCTACAGCGAAATGAAATGGCTGATCGTATGGCCAAGAAAGCTACAGCGAAATGAAATGGCTGATCGTATGGCCAGGAAAGCTCCAAGAAAGCTACAGCGAAATGAAACGGCTGATCGTATGGCCAGGAAGGCTACAGCGAAATGAAACGGCTGATCGTATGGCCAGGAAGGCTACAGCGAAATGAAACGGCTGATCGTATGGCCAGGAAGGCTACAGCGAAATGAAATGGCTGATCGTATGGCCAGGAAAGCTCCAAGAAAGCTACAGGGACATGGAACGGCTGATCGTATGGCCAGGAAAGCTACAGCGAAATGAAACGGCTGATCGTATGGCCAGGAAAGCTACAGCGAAATGGAACGGCTGATCGTATGGCCAGGAAAGCTCCAAGAAAGCTACAGCGAAATGAAACGGCTGATCGTATGGCCAGGAAGGCTACAGCGAAATGAAACGGCTGATCGTATGGCCAGGAAAGCTACAGCGAAATGAAATGGCTGATCGTATGGCCAAGAAAGCTACAGCGAAATGAAATGGCTGATCGTATGGCCAGGAAGGCTACAGCGAAATGAAATGGCTGATCGTATGGCCAAGAAAGCTACAGCGAAATGAAATGGCTGATCGTATGGCCAGGAAGGCTACAGCGAAATGAAATGGCTGATCGTATGGCCAGGAAGGCTACAGCGAAATGAAACGGCTGATCGTATGGCCAGGAAAGCTACAGGGACATGGAACGGCTGATCGTATGGCCAGGAAAGCTCCAAGAAAGCTACAGGGACATGTAACGGCTGATCGTATGGCCAGGAAAGCTACAGGGACATGGAACGGCTGATCGTATGGCCAGGAAAGCTACAGCGAAGAAACTTTCCACCATATCTATCCCCTTCTCAGATTTGAAACCGAAAGTTAATGATTGTATCTGGCCGGAGGACTGAAATGCACAGACAGATAACAAACTTTTCCAGATCCGTCCAAACCTAAAAGAGTTCCTCTCATCTACCCCTGGTGGTCGCAAAGAACGCACGATTTTATGCCGGCTGCACACTGGCCATTCGTTTTTAACTCATACGTACCTTTCAAACAGAGAAGAAAAACTCCGGGTGCATTCCATATTATGTACCACTCACAATGAAGCATATTCTTTAAGAGTGTTAGGACTTGCATGATGTGAGACACAAACATTTTACAGCAGACTCCATGAAAAACCTTGTTCAGAGATGTTCCGCCTGACGTGATCTTTGAGTTTCTGAGGGAGATCGACATTTTTCATCTGATCTGAGATTTTACAGTACAAAGATTTTTAACAAAAGTTCCTGTGTTTTTTTTTTTTAGAAGGTGTACTTTGAAGGGCTGAGTGAATAAATGACTTGCGAGTTGACCACAATGTGGGTGACAGCCCTGATATGGCCCTTTGCGGTCGGCTGGGCTTTAAGCAACATTACCTTGCCTTACCTCTTCATCCTTCAGATTCTGCTACTGTCCACCCGGGCCAGCCTGAAGGTGATGCTGCTGCTGGTCCTGTGCTTGGTGTCCCTGGCCTGCATCTTCGGGTCCGCCGTCTTCCTGACCGAGATGCTCAGCGAGACCTACACCGTCTCCTCCATCCCCTACGGCTGCTGGTACGCCATCGTCACCATGACCACGGTGGGCTACGGCGACGTGGTTCCCGAGAGCAGCGTGGGCCGCCTGACGGGCGTCCTGTGCGCTTTCTGCGGAGTCATCGTCATGGCGCTGCCCGTGGCGGTCATCGCCTCCAAGTTCAGCAGCTACCACGACAACGTGGCCTCCAGGAAACAGATGAAGACCCGCCTGGGGTTCTTGAGGACCCATCCAGGGTTCGGCGGCTCTGCTAGAGCGGGCGATGAGGCGAGCGGTGACAAGTCGCCGGAGACACTGTCTTGCAGAAGTCTCTCTTCGCTCGGGAGAGAGAGCCTCCACCACGGGGAGAGAGAGGGCGGTGAAGAGCAGGGAAGAAAGCGGGGCGAAGCAAGGCCTCCTGGTTCGGCCTGGGTCTGTTTCAACGGAGGCGTCGACGAAGGAGTCGCCCGATTGTGGTGAAAGCTGCGAATTGACGCTCTGTAGCATGGCACATTTGTTTGGTTGGTTGTTTTGTTTGTTTGGTTGGTTGGTTGTTTTTTTTTTAATAGCCCTGAAGCTAATAATGTAGCGCCGGTTTCTGGTGTTTCTTTCCTTTTCCTTCTTTTTTTTCTCAACCATACATCAAGTTTTGTTTTTCAAACAGAAAAATCTGAAAACATATTTTCTTGAAGTTTTCAATCGCACACACACACACACACACACACACACAAACACACACACACACACACACACGCACACACGCACGCACGCGCGCGCGCGCGCACGCACGCACGCACGCACGCACACACACACACACACACACACACACACACACACTAATAGTTGTGAAAATCTCACCAATGAGTGCGAGTTTTGGTTCAGCCAATGGAATGACTAGAGTACCTTACACATGCGCAACAAAAAGTTGGATACCGTAAAGTTTATGCGCAACACATCCAAACTCATGTTCGATTCCCTGCACTATCCATGGGGGCCAACAAACTCGGGCCTCTCCACAAGCCAAAACCTAATCCATAAAGTACTTACTATGACCAAAGATGGTTCGCCCTACGGCGTAGGGCGTACAGTCTTTGCTTTGACCCACAGCTCACAAGGTGTAAACCATCCAATTAACAGGATGAAGTCTTCCCAAAGGTGTTCACCCTCGAGGCTCAACAAGCGTGAGCGATACTCAGGAGCCACATGCAAACTGACAGTCACTGGGCTCGAACGCCGACACAAATCCTCAGTTGTCCTCCTTGTCCGGCATGTCCACACTGTAAGTTCCACTGGAGAACACTGTGACAAGCCGCTGGTGGAGGTAGGTGGCATGCGTTCCTCTTCTACCAATGCTAATTTGATATCCACTCGTCAATACGCCCTTGGATATGTGATTTACATCCAAATTTCTCCTCATTCTACACAGCATCTTACTCGGGACACCCACGCATGTGGTAATACGAGTTCCAACACTTGAAGAACCCAAGGAAACTGATCTTTTACATTAACAAAATTATCCGTATCTGGTCTATGGGACTGGAAAACATGGCCACATCATTGCAGGCGGACGGTTCCACCCCCAACCCTCCGCCATATGGTCGTACAACTGTAGTAAGTGGTCCCAAACCATACTGAATGGCGTGTATTTGTGTGTGGATCAGTTTCAGCAAGCCAACCTCACTGGGGTGCAGACAAACATCGGACACACGTCTGCCTACTTGTAAGAAGAAATCGTGTCATGAAAATGAAACACACACACACACACACACACACACACACACACATGCGCACGCACGCACACACGCACGCACGCACACACGCACACGCACACGCACACGCGCACACACACATCTCTCTCTCTCTCTCTCTCTCTCTCTCTCTCTCTCTCTCTCTCTCTCTCTCTATATATATATATATATATATATATATATATATAGTCGAATCCGCTTAACAGGACGTCGCTTAGTAGGACTTCTCTTACAAGGACCCCCCCAAAATGTCCCTGCCAAAGTTGTTCTTTGTGATTACTTATAAAAACTCGCATATCAGAACCTCTGTTATAAGAACCTTCGCCTATAGGAACCACACTTGCTTGCTCCCCACACGACCTTCCCTCGGATATAAAAACTTTTGCTCGCCTAAAGGTAACTAGGCCTAACTCAGGTTCTTATAAGCAGGTCTAGAAATCGAAAGTGGAAGTTATCGTTTCCAGGAAGTGGGCTTTCTTTTGGGGAAAGGGAACGGTTTCCTTTCCGGTTTGTGTACATCACTTGCAAGAAACATGGCAGAAAGGAAGAGAAAAGCTCTCTCGCTAAAGCAGAAAATTGATATAATTAAGGCGGTTGAAAGTAACCCAAACAAGAATAGAAATGCTATTGCTGAGGAGTTCAAAGTGCCAAGGACCACATTGTTGAATATTCTCAGAGAAAAGGCCAAATACCTGCACCAGTTTTGGGAGTGGGAAGCATGATATATCAAGAAGACGTGACAGGAGATCCAGCAACGACACAGTCGACAAAGCACTCTTGGAATGGTTTACTGAAAAAAGGTGATCTCTCTCTCTCTCTCTCTCTCTCTCTCTGTCTCTCTCTCTCTCTCTCTCTCTCATACAAGAACGTTTTTCCCCCGCGCCCGACATGAAAAAAACCTCTTTGTTCTGTTCCATAATTTATCAGCAGTGTTTCTGCGGCAAAAAAAGGAGAGAATGCGTTGTTGCCGCTGTTGTCATTTTTACGACTAGGCCCTATCAGTGGGTGGTGATGAAGACGTGGGAGGTGGGGAAAAGGATGATTCCCAATAGCAGAGTTGTAGGAAAGGTAGGACTTATAACTCTATGGTTGTCAAAGAAAGAGAATTTGCATACCGTGTACATGTTTATACCTGTGTAATAAAATTCAATTGGTCAGTGTGTGTATGTGTGTGTGTGTGTGTGTGTGTGTGTGTGTGTGTGTGTGTGTGTGTGTGTGTGTGTGTGAGTGTGCGTGTGTGTGTGCGCGCGCGCGTGTATGCGTGTGCGTGTTGCCATTCATTGGCCTACTTTTCAGTTGAGCCCGCTTATCACAAACTCTTAGCGTGTATCTATGCGCATGCATCCTCGTATGTTTAACCAAAATAGACTGATCGGTGTTTATGTAGGCCTACATGTGTGTGCAGGTCAGAAAATGTCCCTATCAGTGGGCCTATCTTGAAATGCAAAGCAGACGAGCTGGCACTGTCTATGGGACTGGGGGAGTGGAAGTGTAGCGATGGATGGCTGCATCGGTGGAAAAAGAGGCATGTCATCGTCTTCAAATCTATGAGTGGAGAACGGGCAGCTGTCAACGAAGAAGTCACTGATACATGGGTGGAGGATGTCTTGAAACCAACATTGCAAGACTATGAAGCAAAAGACGTTTTCAACCTCGATGAAACCGCGCTTTTCTGGAGGCTTCTCCCCGACAAAACGTTTGCCTTCAAAGGAGAAAAGTGCCATGGTGGGAAAAAATCGAAGGAAAGAATTACAGTGATGCTTTGCTGCAACGCGGATGGTACTGAAAAACGACCACTTCTAGCTATCGGCAAGTTCATGAAGCCAAGATGCTTCCGTGGAGTAAAGGTGCCTGTTGACTACAAAGCAAATGTCAAAGCATGGATGACAAGTGAGATTTTCCAACAATGGTTACTCTCATTTGACAGAGAAATGCAACAACGAAATCGACAAGTCCTCTTGGTGCTGGACATTTGTTCATGCCACAAAATTCCACAACTCAGAGCAACAAAGGTACTCTTTCTACCTGTCAATGCCACATCAAAGCTCCAGCCGTGTGATGTCGGCATCATTCGCAACCTGAAAGTACACTACAGAATGGCGATGGTCTCCAAGCTGCTAGCACACACCGACGCTGGAGGAAAAGCAGAGGACTTCCAGTTTAGTCTGCTTGGAGCAGCCTCCGCCCTGAAACAGTCCTGGGACAAAGTGTCTCCTTTAACAATCGCCAACAGCTTCCGGAGTGCAGGCTTTTGCACGTCTGGAGGCATAGACGCAGGCCACAGCAGCTCACATGAAACTGACCCAACGGATATGCCTACTGAGAAGCAGGAGCCTCTTCTTGCACGTCTGTTCAAGGAATTCAACATTTCCCCTTCCGACTACTTCAGCGTCGATGATGATGTTATAACATCAGGGCCAACAAGTCCTCCGATTGTGCCAGCACCTTCGACATCAACAGCCCCAGAAACAGTCACTGAAGATGCATCAGATGGAGAGGATGACTGCGGGGAAGAGATACCACGGATTTCAAGCAAGGCTGTATCAGACTGTGTTGAGAAAATCAACACGTACTGTTTGCAATCTGGTTGTGCTGATGATGTCCTAGAGACGTTTCATGTGTTCACTGCTTTGCTGGAAAAGCACATGGCAAAAGCTAAAGCTCAGACACACATTACCGACTTTTTTAGGACTGGGACTGGGGCTCCGGGAAAAGCAGACACAGGTAGTGGGAGAGACAGGGGATGTCAGGTGATAGAAGAGAGGGGGATGTCAGGTGACAGAAGAGAGGGGGATGTCACATGACAGAGGGGAGGGGATGTCACATGACAGAGGAGAGGGGATGTCACATGACAGAGGAGAGGGGATGTCACATGACAGAGGAGAGGGGATGTCACATGACAGAGCTAGAGGAGAGGGGATGTCACATGACAGAGGAGAGGGGATGTCACATAACAGAGGAGAGGGGATGTCACATGACAGAGGAGAGGGGATGTCACATGACAGAGGGGAGGGGATGTCACATGACAGAGGAGAGGGGATGTCACATGACAGAGGGGAGGGGATGTCACATGACAGAGGAGAGGGGATGTCACATGACAGAGGAGAGGGGATGTCACATGACAGAGGGGAGGGGATGTCACATGACAGAGGGGAGGGGATGTCACATGACAGAGGAGAGGGGATGTCACATGACAGAGGAGAGGGGATGTCACATGACAGAGGGGGAGGGGATGTCACATGACAGAGGGGAGGGGATGTCACATGACAGAGGAGAGGGGATGTCACATCAGGACAGAGGAGAGGGGATGTCACATGACAGAGGGGAGGGGATGTCACATGACAGAGGAGAGGGGATGTCACATGACAGAGGGGAGGGGATGTCACATGACAGAGGAGAGGGGATGTCACATGACAGAGCTAGAGGGGATGTCACATGACAGAGGAGAGGGGATGTCACATGACAGAGGAGAGGGGATGTCACATGACAGAGGAGAGGGGATGTCACATGACAGAGGAAAGGGGATGTCACATGACAGAGGAGAGGGGATGTCACATGACAGAGGGGAGGGGATGTCACATGACAGAGGAGAGGGGATGTCACATCAGGACAGAGGAGAGGGGATGTCACATGACAGAGGAGAGGGGATGTCACATGACAGAGGGGAGGGGATGTCACATGACAGAGGGAGGGATGTCACATGACAGAGGAGAGGGGATGTCACATGACAGAGGGGAGGGGATGTCACATGACAGAGGAGAGGGGATGTCACATGACAGAGGAGAGGGGATGTCACATGACAGAGGAGAGGGGATGTCACATGACAGAGGGGAGGGGATGTCACATGACAGAGGAGAGGGGATGTCACATGACAGAGGGGAGGGGATGTCACATGACAGAGGGGAGGGGATGTCACATGACAGAGGAGAGGGGATGTCACATGACAGAGGGGAGGGATGTCACATGACAGAGGAGAGGGGATGTCACATGACAGAGGAGAGGGGATGTCACATGACAGAGGAGAGGGGATGTCACATGACAGGAGAGGGGATGTCACATGACAGAGGAGAGGGGATGTCACATGACAGAGGAGAGGGGATGTCACATGACAGAGGGGAGGGGATGTCACATGACAGAGGGGAGGGGATGTCACATGACAGAGGAGAGGGGATGTCACATCAGGACAGAGGAGAGGGGATGTCACATGACAGAGGGGAGGGGATGTCACATGACAGAGGAGAGGGATGTCACATGACAGAGGGGAGGGGATGTCACATGACAGAGGAGAGGGGATGTCACATGACAGAGCTAGAGGGGATGTCACATGACAGAGGGAGGGGATGTCACATGACAGAGGAGAGGGGATGTCACATGACAGAGGAGAGGGGATGTCACATCAGGACAGAGGAGAGGGGATGTCACATGACAGAGGAGAGGGGATGTCACATGACAGAGGGGAGGGGATGTCACATGACAGAGGGGAGGGGATGTCACATGACAGAGCTAGAGGAGAGGGAATGTCACATGACAGAGCTAGAGGAGAGGGATGTCACATGACAGAGCTAGAGGAGAGGGGATGTCACATGAGAGGGAAGAGAGCAGAGCACCAGCACATGACAGACGGATGCATAGATCAGTGCATGAAATTAGCAAAGATGGGGAGGAAGACATGGAGAAAGTACGTATTTTGGGATTCGAACCAGGACCACGACAAAGCTTCAAACCTACGAGCACTTCCTGGCGCGAACAGCAAGCCCAAAGATTCGGCTTGCCAAAACCATTTGATTTGCCAGAGAGACAAAGTAAGTTAGATCTGGGAAAGCCACTGGAAGTCAACACTATTGTTGGAGATGGAAACTGTTTATATAGGGCCATCAGTTTAGAAATTTGTGGAACGCAAAATCATCACGAGCAAGTCAGAGCTTTAATTGTGGATTTCATGTTAGAAAATCACACAAAGTTTGCTTGTTACGTTGGGGAGGATGTTGGGGAGTATGTCGCAAGGAACAATCTGGAACTGAACACCTGGGGTTCAGACGCAGAAATCTATGCAGCAGCAACATTGCTTCAAACTACCATTGTCGTGTATACAGCTGTGAGTGCCACCACTAGACAATGGATACCGCACATGCCACTGTTCTCAATTCCTGGAGTTGAGATTCAGCCAGGACAGGGTGTATTTGCGAAACCTTTGCGGTCATTTTGAACGGGTAGTTTGTGTACAGTGAAGTGCTGTTCATGGCATTCTGCATCGAACTCCAACAAGTAAAGTAAACCACTCGAAATTGGTATTAGATGGGAATGCATGGTGCTCTAGCATGAGCCCATGTGTTTGCTTTTTTCATGTCAATTCACTTTCAAAAGCTTCCAAGATTTATGGATTGATTAATAAGAATATTTGGTTTATGATTTTAGTACATGGGTGGCAACAGCTCGCTTGCACCTGGGAATCATGCCATGTTTGGCAACATATTTCTGTATGACGGCTTTTAACTATTTAAATACGTTCATGTTATTATCCAGGTTCTGCATTGCCCTGACATAGCCAAAACCATGTTTTGCATAGTAACAGTTCGACTTGTACTGTCCAGTTGTGTGTAGTCAAGTCAAGTCAAGTCAAGTCAAAATGATCTTTAATGAGGGATAAAAGAGTAAGCGATACAGCTTTTTACATTCCTGCCCTCCAAAAACAATGAAAAGAACATCTAGGCAACATCAAAAAGAGTCATAAGGCAACATCCAAAGACTAATCATTTCAAGGTAAACACATAAGCATGCAAACAATGTCAATTGGAAATTGGAAATTATATTTAGACCAATAGAAACACACACACACATACACACACACACACAACACACCACACACACACACACACACACACACACACACACACAAGCACATATATGTAAGAAAAGGAACATCATAAGCACATATAAAAGTTAAACAGATATGTGAAGTACACCATGTGTAAATACAATTAAAAACAGTTATACTACAAACTGGTTTTCAATTCAACCTCTTCTTAATTCATGATTAATACAAGTACATTATATATCAAGACTTGAAGAGAGTAAAGAAGAGAAGAGGAAAAGAGAGTGTGAGAGAGAGAGTGAGAGTGAGGGATGCGAGCGAGTGAGAGGGAGAGAGAGAGAGAGAGAGAGTGAGAGAGAGAGAGAGAAGAGGGAAAGGGAGGAGAGGAGGGAGAGAGAGGAGAGAGAGGAGAGGAGAGAGAGAGAGAGAGAAAGAAGAAGAAGAACAAGATGAACAGAAGAGAAGAAGAGAAGAAAAGAACTACAACAAGAAGAAGAACAAGAACAAGAAGAAAGAGAAGAAAAGAGGAAGAAGAAGAGGAGAAGGTGGAAGGAAAAAAGAAGAATAGAAAAGAGTGAGAGAGAGAGAGAAGAGAAGGAGAGAGAGAGAGAGAGAGGAGAGGAGAAGAGAGAGAGAGAGAGAGAGAGATTACATAACAAGCCAAAATAAATAACGTTTTGTTTATGTTTTTCTAATAAATATTTTTTTAGTGCGTTTTTAAAACCAGTTCTAGACCAAATACATTTCAAGTGTACGGGTAGATTATTCCAAGTAGATCCACCAGAGTAAGTAAAACTTGATTTATACAGATCGTTACTAGGTCTGGGAAAGGAAAGTTTGTGATTGTGTCTATTTTCATTGATAGAGAAATATCGTACAATTTTTCTCGGAGATATTCCGTTCACAACATTGTACATGAATAAATATTTGTTAAAGTAAAGCCTCTCCTTAAGAGGAAGAATATCCAAATTCTTATAATCATCTTTACTCAACGTGTTAGGACTTAATTTAATTAATTTTATAGCTCTTTTGTATAATCGATTTATGTATTTTAGATTAGTTTCACTTGAGTTATCCCATAATGTGGATGCATAATTAATTAGAGATAGGATGTGTGCATGAAAAAAAACATTTTCCTGGAGTATAGATTTAGAAAATTCTTAATTTTTGAAAGCTGATATAGTCTTTTTGAATTTTTTTTCCCTAAATCAGAAATATGTTCAGACCATAGTAAATCGTTGGTCGATGATGACTCCTAAAACTTTATGTGAGACTACTTCGTTTATAATTTGTCCTTTGAGGTATAATGGTGCAAAGGGGGAACACATTTTTTTCCTTTTTTGACGTGAAGTTACATAAATACATTTAGTTTTGCTGATATTGAAGCCATATGATTCAGTTCAGTCCATTCGTCAAGTCTGTTATGGTTATCTTGTAGATTAGTTACGAGTTCACCGCATTTCTGTTTTTATCTGGTAGAGAAGTGTCATCAGCGAACATTTCACAAACACATTGAATGTACAAAGGCAGGCCATTAATGTAAATAGAAAACAAAAGTGGTCCTAATACAGATCCTTGAGGCACCCAAACTTAACTGGTAGCAACGTTGATCGTTTAGAATTTATTTCGACAAGCTGATAGCGGTTTTGTGAGAAATGAAGAAATAAATTTTAGGGTTTCGTTGGTCAATTTGTAATGGCTGAGTTTTTTTAATAGCAGAGTGTGGTCGATTACATCAAATGCTTTTGCAAAATCAACAAAAAGAATTCCTGTAAACTCGTTGTTATTAATGTTTGAAAGACAATTTTCAATAATTTTGTGTAAGTGCTGTATGGCAAGAGTGGTTCTCACGGGAGCCAGATGGTTTTCATGAATCAGATCATATCTTTTGAAATGAGAATATAGATGTGATTGAACATGCCTTTCAAGGGGTTTAGAATAAGAGAGATAGGATAGAAATCGGTCTATAGTTAGAGGGATTTGCAGGATCTCCTGTTTTATAAATCGGTATAACTCTGCTTCTTAAATTCGAGGGGAAAGTTGTTCTTATCGATAGATAGATTGTAAATATAAGTAAGAGAATCTGCAATAACAGGGGCACTGATTTTTTAGAATTTTGCGTCTAACCCATCTAAATCTCTAGTTCCCGATTGCTTTAATTTTAACAGTCCCAAGAAAGCTTCATTTACTGCGACTGATGGAATATTGAATTTGGAATGAATGTTCTTTGAAGTGCAAAATTCTTCTAACAGCTTTAAGTCGTTCTTGTTCGTTTTATTATTTATAACGTTTTTTCGGCAATATTTGCAAAGTGAGTATTGATTTCTTCTGGTGATAAGTCTTTACATGATCTTTGGACTCGGCTATGTAAGTTGTTATTAGTTAGGCTATTGATGGCTTTCCATATCAATTTAGAGTTCTTTGATGAAGACACCAAATCTTGGAAATATTTTTGCTTTGCATTCCTCTTCATAGAAGTGACTTTGTTCCTTTGTCGTCTGTACTTCACTTTTTGATTAAATTTTTGTCATATTTAAATAATCTCTTTCGTCACTTTCCTTTTCTATTTCCTTTGTTATCCAAGGTGGCTTTCTAAAATGTTTAACTCTTTTTTTTTTTTTTATAAAGGGAGCATGTCTATCATAAACAGTACTGAATTTATTTATCCATTCATTAACGGCACAGTCCGGGTCTCTAATCTGATAAACGTTTTTCTAATCCTGAGTGAAGTAAGTCAGTTAGAAAGGCATTTTTGTCGAAATATGTAAAACGTCATAGACAGAAAATTTCCTTGTGTCCGTATTTTGGAATTTTTACTCCTTTTTTCATCCAAGTAAGACTTATTGTTGAGTGATCACTACAACTAACTGGAGCACAGCAATTTTCTACAATGTGTTCTTTAGAATTAACGTAAATGTGATCAATAAGAGTCTCAGTGTTTTCTGTAATGCGCGTTGGATGGTCGATTAATTGTTCCAATCCAAGCAATCGCACAGCTACTAATCCATTTTTTTCCAGACACCGTTAAGGGCATTCTTAGATCTATGTTAAAGTCTCCTAGGAGAACAATTTCTTTTGATTCCAGGATGGCAGCGTCCATCATCAGATTAAACCTATCGTACCAATCAATGTTTCAGATGGATTTCTGTAAATGAATCCTACTATTATAGGTTTACAACATTTTATTCCATTGTGTTTAAAATAGATGCTATTTTCATCAGTTTTGTTTCTAGCACTGTTAATATTAAGATATCCTATTCGAAGTGTGTAGTGTGTGTAGTGTGTGTAGTGTGTGTGTAGTGTGTGTGTGTGTGTGTGTGTGTGTGTGTGTGTTGTGTGTGTGTGTGTGTGTGTGTGTGTTATTTTACCACATTGTTTCGGTATGTGTTAATGTTGTGATTTGGGTGTATGTGTGGGTGTTTGTTAGTTTGTATATTCGCTTCTTTATTTCTATACATACCAACTTTATTATCTCTTAATCTTTTATGTTATATTGGGGGGACGGGGGGGGGGGGGGGGGGGGGGGGGGGGGGGGGGGGGGGGGGGGGGGGGGGGGTGGGGAGGTTGTTTCCTGCTGAATCTGAGTGAATAGAAACAGCCGAGAAACCATTATTAATTTTTCTTTAGCAAAAAAACGTGTTCGTCCTCAGTTTTTTCACTTTTTTGCATGAAAATTTTGCACGAAAAGCATTTTTTTCGGATGTTTTGTTTTGGCTGACGGTCTTTTATGGAACTATCAGCGCAAATGTAAAATATTTGTGTTTCCATTATGATTGATAGTGCTAAATAAAAAGTCAGTTTGAAATATTTGTTTAGTCATTTTGTCACAATTTGACCGCACGTTATTTAAAGTTTTGTGTAGATAAACAGGTTTGAGTGCACGTTAACTAAATTTTTGTGTAGATAAACGGAAGTACACACCGAGTTTTCTTTCCTATACTCCACCGCTTCCCCTGCTCCCTGCCCTCTCGAAAGCTTTCTCGCTTGAAAATCATACACGTCTGTTTAATTTGCGTATTACTTTCATGTTTGTCTCAAAGACAGTTTGGAAGAATACTCTCTCTCTCTCTCTCTCTCTCTCTCTCTCTCTCTCTCTCTCTCTCTCTCTCTCTCTCTCAAGAAATACAACTCTGACTATATCATTTCTGATAGGGGATATAATCATAAACCAGATATTTTTGTCTTTGGCCAAAATTATTATTAAATAATACCAATATTCTGCAAATAAGTTTTATAATAATGTGTGTCTAGCTAGAAGAAAGAGGCTGAGAGGAAAAAAAGAGAGGGGAGAGAAATAAGAGAAATATCATTGACCTGCTATCTTCTCCTTGCTATTTTCTTCTTTTTTCGGTTATAAGAACACACACTTCCATATACGACCTTGTAACCGATTTCTCGCTTACAAGGGACCTCGCTTATGAGAACACAGTAATGCGTGTCCCTACGAGGTTCTTATAAGCGGATTCGACGGTATATATATATATATATATATATATATATATATATATATATATATATATATATATATTATATATATATATATGTGTGTGTGTGTGTGTGTGTGTGTGTGTGTGTGTGTGTGTGTGTGTGTGTGTGTCACGATTGACAGCAATCACGAACGACAGACGACATCAAAACAGATAAAACCGAGCCATGCAGGGTTGGAGGGTGACAGCCATTCTGAGATGCATACCTTGCATATCAAACACAGGCCATGCTGATTGCTAATGTGCTGGAGAAAATGAATGTGCTGTTATTGGACGAAACCATGAGACATACTATTTGCCCATAAATGAGAGGCAGAACGAGACTTGTTCTGTGTGAAAGAGACTTCAATCCATGCGTTCAACTCGATGTCGGTGGCACAAAGAGCCCACTTTGTTTCGCCTTGCATGGGATCGAGGGAGCATCGCCCGTGCCTGGTCGAACACTGACTCGTAATGTTCCCTCACCGGCTGTGTGTGTGTGTGTTTGTGTGGGAGGGGGGGGGGGCATACGTGCGTGCGGTGCGGGGCGTGTGTGTTTTGTGTGTTGTGTTGTGTTGTGTTGTGTTGTGGTGTGGTTTTGGTGTGGTGTGGTGTGTTGTGTTGTGTTGTGGTGTGTTTTGTGTGTGTGGCGCGCGCGGCGCGCGCTTGGTGTGCGTGCGCGCGTGTTTGCCAAGGGAGCGGAGGGTGGCGTCCGAGACAACACCGACTAAGACCAACACCGGGGGAAGACAACCCCATACCCGCGAAACCCCGACGTGGCCTTCGCCTTCCCTGGTTGCGCCGTCAGCTGTTTGACCCTTTAGGGGAAGCTGCAAGCTCGGCTTGGGACAGAGCGCGTCACGTGGCCTTCGCCTTTCCCTGGTTGCGCCGTCGCTGTTTGACCCTCTGAGGAAAGCTGCAAGCTCGGCTTGGACAGAGCGCGGGACAGTTACCCCTTTATTCCCACTGTTACCCCCCCCCCCCCCCCCCCCATGTGTGCCTTATTGGCGTGTTATGAGTGCGTACGTGTTTGTTCCATGCGCGCGCGCGCACTTTATGGTATGGTGCGTGTGTGTGTGGTTTGCCCGCGGGCAAGTTTTTTTTTTTTTTTGTGCGTGTGTGTGTGGGGGGGGGGGGGGGGGGGGTGAGCCTTGCAGCTCTTAGCTGCGTCTGGCTGTGGTTTTTTCTCGGGGTCCTCCCGTTTTCCCTCTCCCCCCCTTGGTGCTGGGTAGGCAAACCCACCCTTGGGTCAGACTTGGGTCGGAGCTTTAGGCGCGGCCTCCTTCTCCGCCCCCCCCCCCCCTTGTCATTTTAAAATGCTTTTTCGAGTTTTTGTTCTTATTTATTGTGCTTCTCTTGTTCCCCCCCCCTTTTTTCTATGCCCCAACCCCACCCCACTACATACCTCACCCCCCCCTCCACTCACCCTCCTTCCCCCCCCTTCTCTCCTCATTCTCACTCTTCCTCTACTTCCATTCTCTCTCTGTCTCTCCCCTCTCTTTCCCCCTCCACCCCCTTGTCATTTAAAATGCTTTTTCGAGTATATTGTATTTATTTATTGTGCTTTCTCTTGTTCATTTCATTCATTTGAAACCCCACCCACTACATACCATCACACCCTCCCCCTCCATTTCACTCTCCTTCCCTCCTCTTCTCTCTCTCATTCTCCACTCTTCCTCCCTTCCCACTCTCTTTTCTGTCTCTCCCTCTTTTTTCTCCCCCCCCCCCCCCCCCTCTCTCTCTCTCCCTTTCTCCTTTTCCTCCTCCTCACTTTACTCTGCCTCTTTTCTCGTGCCCTATTCCTTGAACTTACTCACCTCTCTTCCCTGTCCCTCTGTTACTTCACTCACCACTTTGACTTCACAAGGGGAGTATTGTGCATGTTTATGTCTGTACCTTTTTTTGTTTGTCGCGGGGGCAAGGCATTTTGCCGAAAAATTTTTGTCCTGTTTTGTGTCGTGCAATAAATTGTCGTTACTTCACACTTTGTTTTGTGTTTCTCTTCTGCTTTTTTGTCGTGTTTCAGTATCGCCGCAGTTTGTTTCATTTGCGTATGTCTGTGTGATATGTGTGTGTGCGTGCATGTCCATGTTTGTGCATGCATGTCTATATATACATATATATATTTGTGTGTGTGTGTGTGTGTGTGTTGTGTGTGTCTATATATACATATATATTTGTGTGTGTGTGTGTGTGTGTGTGTGTGTGTGTGTGTGTGTGTGATTATATATTATATATATATATATTTGTCAATGATGTTAAAGGAAGGTTAAAAACTCAAGGTTTAAAACTCGACAAATTTGTTTCTAGCGGCGTTGCGCTGTCATCAGGATGGTTTTTGTTTGCCCACCGCCGATGTTATATGGCGTGTGGGCTCAC
>CM031621.1:37502488-37505355 GCA_018398815.1 Conus ventricosus
ACACAGAAGGACGTCTTTGCCACAGTGCCGCCACGTTTGAATCACCATTGAACGAAAACAATGTACGCGTAGCTTGAATCACGTTCCACACTGCAAAGAGGAAGGAGATCCAAAAGAAAAAGAAAAAGAAAAAGAAAAAAAAAGAAAGAAAAGAAGAGAGAAAAAATAAAAATAAAAAAATAAAAAAAAAGAGAGAAAAGTAAGTCACACTTGATGAAAAGATCACTCAATAGATTCTGTAACTCTCAACCGCTCATGTCCGATGGTGAAAGAAATACAGACAACTTCAAACAGAAGACTGTGGGGGAAAATGTATTAAAAAAAAAAAATTAAATGAAAAAGAGAGGGGAAAAAAAAGAGAAAGAAATGGGTAAAAATGAGAAGAAAAAAAACAAATAAAAGAAGAAAAAAAAGAAAAAAAAAACGACCAAAAAAAACCCCCATAAAATAAAATAAAGAAAAGAAAGAAAAAGAGAAAGCCACAGTGTCACCGACTGTCGAAGCTGTAGCCGAAATTGTTGGGCCCGGGCGAATAAAGTCCCTTCACTCTCGGAGTGTACGCGACGGCGGCCGCCGAGTAGTCGGCCATGCCCACGCTTCGCGCGTACGGACTGGGGCGGGTGGCGGCGGCCTTGGCGGTCGTCATGGCGCCGTACGGGTCGGAGTAGGCGCCGTAGGAGTAGTAGTCGCTGTAGATGGGGCCCCCCGCGGGTCGGGACACTGGGATTGGGCCCCGGGGAGGGGCGGGGGCAGCATGGAGGTCAGGAGAGCGTTGTTCATGTTCGTCTCCACGGGTGGTTCCGCTTCACCGCCTAAAATGATGGGAAATTAAAAAAGAAATTAAAATGAAAAAAAAAAAAAGAAAGAAAAAAACGAAAACAAAAACAAAGAAAAGAAGAAATTCAGTTCATTTTGGTTTCATTTCAGAGAGAGAGAGAGAGAGAGAGAGAGAGAGAGAAAGAGAAAGAGAGAATTCAGTTCAGTTTGGTTTCATTTCAGACACACACACACACACACACACACACACACACACCACACACACACACACACACACACACAGAGAGAGAGAGAGAGAGAGAGAGAGAGAGAGAGAAATTCAGTTCTTGTCAGTTTCATTAAAAACTGTCAGCAACCATTACTGTCAGCACTGTCACCTCAAGACACTGCCTTTATTCTGACTGTCAGGTGACAATCATCGTGCACCATGTAGCGGGCGACAGCAGCAGAAGCAACAGTTAACAGCAGCAACGATAGTTGAAGTTGTAGTGGGTGGGTATGCTATTCAACAGTAACCTCCCGATAAAGATTCTCCAAATAAAGAATCTCTCCTTTAAAGACAAAATATGGCGATGTGCGGCTATTTACACAGTTAAAAACATCCAATAAGATCCTCAAAATAGAGATTCCGTCACTCAAAGAGAAACTTAGGCAATTCCCTCATTTAAAGGCAAGCTGAGGCAATGTAACACAGTTTACAGATAAAAATTACGAAACAAAAACGTTAAATAAAGATCCTCCGAATAAAGATATACCCTCCCTTTGAAGACAAACAGAAACAACGTCGTGTTATTTACACGGTTTAAAAACTCCCAATACAGATCCTCCAAGCAATGATCCTTCCCTTTAAAGACAAACTGAGACAATGTAGAATTATTTACAGATTTTAAAAAAAAACACCTCCCAAATAAAGACCTCCCACATAAAGGTCCCCTGTCTTAAAATGTAGAGCTATTCACGCAAAACGATTCCCTCCCACCATCCCCGTTAAAGATGAACTGAGGTAATGTGTGACTATTTGTACAGTTAAAAACTTCCATTAAAAGTTCTCCAAATGAACGATCCTTCTCTTTATTAAAGGGAAACTACGGCGAGCAGGGTTATTCACACATTTCAAAACTCCCAAATAAAGATTAAAAACTCCCAAGCAAAGATCTTCCAAATAAAGAGTTCCCCCTTTTAAAGACAGACTGAGGCAGTGAACGGTTATAAACATAGTTAAAATTTCCCGATAAAGATCCTCCAAAATAAAGACTCCCTCCCCGAAGGCACATTAAGGAAATGTTTGATTATTTGCCCAGTTAAAAACTCTGTTATAAAGATCCTCAAAAGAAAGATTCCCTTCTTTCAAAGACAAACTGAAGCATTGTAGGGTGATTACTCAGTCAAGCACTCCCAACACAGATCCTCCCAAAAAAGACCCCCCCCCCCCCCCCCCCCCCCCATCCTCCCCAAAACGGCAAACCGGGGAAATGGCGGGGTTGTTTACATTGTTAAAACCTCCCAATAAAGATCCTCCAAATAAAAATTCGTCTTGAAAGACCAAATGAGACCATGTAAGTTTGTTTACGCAGTTAACAGCTCCCAATAAAGATCCTGCAAATAGCACCCCCATCCCCTTTAAAGACCAAATGAGACAGTGTGGGGTTATGCACACAGTTAAATATACAAATAAGGATCCTCCGCATAAAATTCCGCACCCTCCCCCTTTCTTTTTCAAGACCACATGAAACAATTTGAGGTCATCTACATAGTTCGAACTCCTACTTAAGATTTCCCCGATAAAAAATAAATCCCTTCCTTACAGACAAAATGAGACCATGTACGGTTAAAATAGTTTCTTAAAAAAAAAGAAAGAAAAAAGATTCTTCTCATAAAAACTCCCTCCTTTGGGACAAAATGAAACCACATACGATCAAAAGTATTTTTTTTAAAAGATTCTCCTAACAAAACCCCCCTCTGTGAAAAGAAATGAAACCATGTACAGTTCAGGGCTTAAAACAGGAGGAGGAAAAAAACACTGAAACTAGGGGTCGGGGGCATGCTCCCCCGGGAAATTTTTTTAAAAAACGAGTATAAATCTATGCCAT
>CM031621.1:37505455-37515455 GCA_018398815.1 Conus ventricosus
CAAATTAAAGCTTGCTCTCACGGGGGCCTGCAGAAGTCACACAAACAGGCGCCTATTCCACACAAACTTGCAAGTGTTTCTGATTGGTCCGTGTGACCTTTGAGCATCCTGGCACACTAAACACTATGTAAAAATCACACTACCGTGGTTCCTAATCCTAACCCAAACCAGACCTAACCATAAACTATGACATTAAACTGTTTAGCGTTGGTTTGCATGTTATCTGGCTGTTTTTAGCCAGTGTCTATATGCTCTGTCATAGTGTACAATGACATGGTGCAACAAAACTTTACCACAACCATAGCAGGATATGACCTCCTTCCTCATTGACTAAGATCATATTGAAGTATCCAGTCAACTAATGCGTAAAAGAGATGCCGTGGCCAACTGGTCAAAGGAAACAACTCCTCACCATAAGTAGATGACAATCTTGAACTGCATGTTGGTGGTTCTTGCGACTGAAGTTACAGCACCAAAATTCATTAAAAAGCTATAGGATATGCATCGTCAAATGATCAAAGTAATGAGAGTGATAAATCAATGATTCAATTTGATTTATAGTTTTCATTTTGATCTTACCAATAGGTAAGCCACTTTTTTTGTGTAAAGTTTGCAGTATTTTTTTTAACCCTAGGTTACAGAAGTTTGCCCTGTGGGTTGGGCATAGAATAGACCCACTGCCCTGCCATGCATGTCGTAAGAGGCGACTAAGGCAGGACCACCTCGCCCCGAGGATAAAGGGGTTTGCGTAGGGCTAACAACCCTGCCTGTAAAAAAAGACGAGTTACAGAAGCATCGACGACAATGAACCAAAGCATTCACCTGGGCAATGAAGGGTCTCCATCCCGGAGACTTATGACGCAGTGCAGTGAAAGCCGAAAGGAAGCTGCAAGGCCGACTCCCCTTCTAACACCCAGGACAACAACGAAAGTAGCCACATGGAACATCAGGACGATGTTTGAAACAGGAAAAACCATCCAAGTTGCGAAGAGATGAAAAACTACAAGATCGGAGTGCTAGGACTGAGTGAGACAAGGTGGCTACAATCAGGACAGCTGAGACTTTCATCTGGAGAACAGCTGCTGTACTCAGGACACACAGAGGATGGAGCCCCCCACACTGAGGGTGTGGCCCTGATGCTGGCACCGGAGGCACAAGGGGCACTCATCGGATGGGAACCTGTCAACTCCCGCATCATCACAGCCAAGTTTACCACGAAGAAGAATGACATCAGGCTGAACATCATCCAGTGCTATGCTCCCACCAATGATGCGGAAGAAGAGAAGAAAGATGACTTCTACCAGCAACTACAGACAGTGATAGACAAAAGAGGAGCAAAGGACATAACCATACTGATGGGAGATTTTAACGCCAAGATCGGAAGGGACAACACAGGCTACGAGGACATCATGGGGACACATGGACTGGGACAAATGAATGAGAATGGTGAGCGTTTTGCAGACCTGTGCGCCCTGAACCAGCTGGTGATAGGAGGAAGCATCTTCCCACACAAGCGCATCCACAAGGCCACATGGAGATCCCCGAACCATGTCACGGAGAACCAGATTGACCACATCTGCATTAGCCGCAAATTCAGGAGATCATGGCGGGATGTACGAGTGATGAGAGGTGCTGACGTGTCATCAACCACCACCTTCTTTTAACAACAGTGAGACTTCGCCTCAAGAGATTCACCAACACCAACAACACACGTACAAGGTACAATGTCGGACTGCTCCGGAACAGGACACACAAGCAGCATTCCAGATCAGCCTTTCCAACAGGTTCCAGCCGCTACAAGAGCTGATAGAAGACAGTGAGACGGACATCGAGACACAGTGGGAACACTGCAAGAAGCTCTGGCATGACACATGTGAAGAGATCCTTGGCAAGAAGAAGGCCCAGTACAAAGAATGGATCTCTGCCGACACCATCCGCAAGTTGGAAACAAGGAGAGAGAACAAAGCTACACTGAACACGAGCCGAACAAGAGCAGCTAGGGCAAAGGCACAGGAAGAGCACACAGCAGCGAACAGAGAAGTAAAGAAGAGCATCAAGAAGGACAAGAGGGACTTACTTTGAAGACCTGGCCAGCCAAGCAGAGGCAGCAGCCGGACAGGGGAATCTGAAGGACCTGTACCTGGTGACCAAGAAGCTGACGGGTAAGTTCCAGCAGACAGACAAGCCAGTGAAGGACAAGAACGGAAACCACTGACAACAACCGAGGAACAGCTGAAACGATGGGCAGAACACTTCAGGGAGCTGCTGAACCGCCCCGCCCCTGACGCACCACCAGACATCCCACCTGCAGAGACAGACCTGCCCATCAGCTGTGACAAACCCTCAAAGGCAGAGATCAAGAAGGCCATCATGACTCTGAAAAATGGGAAGGCTGCAGGGCCGGACGAGATACCAGCAGAAGCCATCAAAGCAGACATAGAGACAGCTGTCAACATGCTATACAGCCTCTTCAGCAAGATCTGGGAGAAGGAGGAGGTACCGGCTCAGTGGAAAGAAGGAATCGTCATCAAGCTGCCGAAGAAAGGAGACCTCAGGGACTGCAGCAACTACCGAGGGATCATGCTCCTGTCAACGCCAGGCAAGGTTCTCAACAGGGTTCTACTGGAGAGAATGAAAGAGGCTGTCGACCCCAAGCTCCGAGACCATGCAGGCAGGCTTCCGGCAGAACAAATCATGTGCCGACCAGATCGCCAGCCTGCGCATCATCGTGGAGCAGTCGCTGGAGTGGAACTCCCCCCTTTACATCAACTTCATAGATTATGAGAAGGCTTTCGACAGTGTGGACAGAGAGATGCTGTGGAAGCTGCTGAGGCATTACGGAGTCCCCGAGAAGATCACTCCCTCATCCGGTGCACCTACCAGACATGAACTGCAGGATTGCCCACGCCGGCCACCTGTCCGAAAGTTTCGAGGTGAAGACTGGAGTTCGGCAGGGATGCCTGCTGTCGCCGTTCCTCTTCCTCCTGGTCATTGACTGGATCATGAAGACCACATACAACAGGCAAACAACGGTATACAGTGGACACTCTGGACGCAGCGGACGACCTTGACTTCGCTGACGACCTGGCGCTCCTGTCACACAGCCACAGCCAGATGCAGGACAAGACCACTCGCTTGGAGACCACATCAGCCGGGACAGGGCTCAAGATTAACAGGAAGAAGACCGAGCTGATGAAAATCAACACCACTGCCAACACACCAGTCACAGTCGATGGAGAGCCCATCAGGAGGTGGAGTCTTTCGTCTACCTGGGAAGCGTGGTTGACCAACAGGGAGGCACGGACCGAGACGTCACAGCCAGAATCGGCAAGGCAAGAGCAGCTTTCGTCATGCTCAAGAACATCTGGGCATCTGGAGGAATCAGCATAAGAACCAAACTCCGCATCTTCAACTCCAATGTGAAATCAGTTCTGCTCTACGGATGTGAGACGTGGCGAACAACACAGACGATGCAACAAAAGATTAAGACATTCTTCAACACCTGTCTGAGGCGCATCTACAAAATCCGATGGCAGGACAAGGTCCGAAACGAAGATCTGTGGGAGCGTGCGGGACAGGAACCAGTGGCCAAACAGATACTGCGAAGGAAGTGGGGCTGGATCGGACACACCCTCAGGAAGCCAGCATCCAGCACCACACGCCAAGCCCTGACCTGGAACCCGCAGGAAAGAGAAAGAGAGGCCGGCCTCGCAACAGCTGGAGACGAGACACTGAGGCGGAGTTGAAACAACAAGGGACAAACTGGACTGGAATGACCAGAACAGCCCAGAACAGAGTGCGATGGCGAAGGGTCGTTGATGGCCTATGCTCCACCGGGAGCGACGGGCATAAATGAAAAAATGACAGGAAGTGGGATTTAGGCCATCCAGCCTAAATGCTCATTAATTTACATAATTAAAGTCAAATACAGAAGCTTACTAGCTAGGTAAGAAATCATACTCCCCAATCATACCTTTCTTTTCTTTTCTTTTTTTTTTTTACTTACCTGTGATCATTTTCAGAGGTGGAATCAATCGCTGAGGTGGAAGCAACACTGGCCAATCCTAGAAAGAACAAAAACACAAAAAGTCTATTAAAAGAGAGAGAGAGAGAGCGAGAGAGAGAGAGAGGGTTATTGAAGAAAACTTGACACACACATATTCAGATGAGTGGTTGAGTGGTTCTCAGAAAGGTTACATCCAGGATTCATACAACTTCTATAAAACTGGTTTTGATTTTCAACCACTTCAGAAAGGCATTTAATTTTTAACTCTTCAATAATGCATCAGAAAACTCTGAGTATTACTTGCATATGATCCCTGACAAATGCTTTCAGTCAGTATCTGCCAAAACTTGGAAAGCTTAAGTTGCTTGCTAGATAATGATCAAGAAGCATATGGAGTCAACGTTCCTACTAACTAACCATCTAATAGTGGCTCATATTCAACCTTTACTGTAATTATTCTTTAAAATTACAAATAACAAAACTCACCTTCTGCATATTCAAGATCCACAGAATCACCTCGGCCACTGGTATGTTCCTGCACAAAAATTTCATATTCAGTTTAGTCTTGTGTTTCATGGGTCAAACCTATTTTTTTTAGAAACATGCATACACATGCATTCTTAAGATTATGTGATACATCAGAGCTTCAGATTTTCAGATTTCACTGGTCAGATGACCCCTCACTACAGAAAATGAGAGGTCAGTTTTCAAAATGATGGGCAATACTATGGTAAAAGCTTTCACATCAATTGCACATGCACTAGCCCCCCCCCCCCCCCCCCCCCCTCTCCTCTCTCTCTCTCTGAGATAACCGAAAACGAAAAGAAACATTAAAGTGCAATCATTTAAATTCGCTTTTAAAAAATAAAAAAGGAAAAATTTTTTGGGAATAACACACACAAAATTTTGTTTTTTAACGGACTGTTCCCTTTCCCTTTAACTTTTTGCAATATTTAACAGGGGTTTATTTTTACAAAAACGTTAAATTTTTGGCATCCCACCCCAAGGGCCCATAAACAGTAGACATCCCCCATTTAAAAAAAAAATGCGCCAGTGGTGCAGGCGCACCAACAATCTGAACTTGATACTTTTGGGTTTTAAATTTTAACTTGCAACTGTTTCAAAAATTTTTGGGCGCCCAGTTTTGGGACCAAAATTTTTTTTCAGGGATTTCTTTTAAAGATGTGTTTCTTGTGTGAAAAATGGTCTGCGATTTGTTCCCTTAAAAACGGGCGGAAATGAAAAAAAAGGGAAAAACAGCCCAACCTCATTTCCTTTTCCCGAACGGATGAGAAGGAATAGCAACTCGCCCCTTTTACCATATTGAGGTTGTTTTTCTTCTCTTTATTAAGGGGCCCAACTTAAAAAAAAAAAGGGACAAAAAAAAAGACAATAAAAAATACCTCACAAAAAAAACCGGGGTTTGTTTTGATTTGGCTATTAACCCGTTGAGGCAGGGCAGAGTTATTTTCTTTTTTAACCCAATTTTAAACTGCACCGGGCTAAAGTTTAAAAAATTTAAAACCAAAAATTTAAGGCAAAAGAAACTAACCTATAGGATTGGGACTGCAACGCACAATCTACAGTTATACCCCGGGGACAAAAATTTTTAACACATTTAAAGAAAAGGGGTAAATTCATAAAGGGCCCAACCTATTTTTGGAAAGTCACATCGGGCTCAGGTAATATACAACCAACCAAATTTTTGGAAATGTTTTTTTGCGGGTTTTTCAAAAAAAATTTTGCATAAAAAACAGCCCGGAAAAGGGGGAGAAAAAAAAAAAGATGGGAACAAAACATTTTTAACCCCGAAATTTCAAAGAAAGCAGAAAAAGAACAAAAAACAGGCACACCCCAAGACCCTTTCTAGATTTGGGGACTGATGATAAGAATTGTCTTCTGGCAAATGGCGAACAAAAAAAAATACAGTATAAACGAAAAGTAAACCCTTTTCCCCATTCCCCCCCTCTCTCCCTCCTATTTGGTGACCCAATTTAATTTTTGTCCCTTTAAATTTCCCAAAATTTTCAAAAAATTTTTTATGCTTTAAAGTTTTTGAATTTTTTTAAAATAATGTTTTCACAGAAGACAGGCCTATTTTTAAAATCTTGGCCAACAGAAACCCCCAAAAAACAAATTTAACACATAAGATAAGGTCACGGGTAGTGTTTCTTTTTTTTAAACGGGTGAAGAAAAACAGCGCGCCCAGAAATTTAAAGACCCCAGGCAAAAAATTTCCCGGGAAACCGTTTTAATCCCAAAACAGGGTTTCTGAGGGGAAAAAACCCCAAACGAGGACTTAAAACCTGACATAAAAAACCACCCCGATAAAAAATTTCAAGCCACAAAAATTTTTTTACCCTTTGGGGCCTTTTTCGCTGTCGCATTTCCTCCAGGGCCGCCTTTAAACCCTTTTCCCGTACGTCGCCAAAAATTTTGCGCCTGTATTTTTTCGTGGGTGTCCCAAAAACCCCAAAGCTTTCTAAAAGGAAAAAACCCCTCGCCGTACGCCGTGGGTGTAAAGAAACCCCGGGTTTTTTTGTAAGGACTAACCCCTCGCCGAACGCCGTGGGAAACAGTAACCCAGCTTTTTGTAAAAAAAAAAACCCCCTTTCCCCGTACGCCCGGGTGAAAACAGAAAACCCATGGTTTTTGTGTAGGAACAAACCCCCCCTCCCCGGGTACCCGGGGGGTGTACAAACCCAGGGTTTTTTTTTTGGGAGGAAAAAGGGACCTTGCCGTACGCCCTGAAAAATTTGACTTCTATGAATGAAAACCTTGCAAACTTGCGTCAAACGTTGTTCCTTGTTGTTGTTTCTCATAAAATTGGGTAGCATGGGGCAAAACGCCTAGGTGGGAAACAAACGCCACCCCCCTTATTTCGGAAAAACATTTTGATGTAGCAAACCATGTGTTTCTGACCTGAATCCGAAAAAAAGAAGACCTTCTGACAGGAGAAAAGAACCCCCAACAAACGGCCCAGTTTACAGTTTATTTGTTTTTTTTGGCTTGTATTCAGAAATTTTCTTATATTTTTCTTTTTAAGATATTAAATACATGTAACAAATAAAATTTGGAAAAAAAAAAAGCTTTGAAATTAAAATACGGGATTAAAATTTCAACTCCCAGCTAGTAAATTCTGCCCCTTTTTTGGGTTTTCCCCCCTTTTCCGCTGCCCGACCGTTCTTTTCACAGTAGGTCAGTCCGGGGGGTCAAACGCCCACCCCCTTCACCGGGGCAAGACGCCTAGGTGGGCTTTTGCCCCTTAAAGGGCCCTTTTGCCCCAACTTCTTTTATGGGTAAATTGGGTTTAAATTGGGTGGGTAGGAAAGAGAGGGGTTGGTTGGTGGTGTGTGTGTGTGTGTGTTTGGTGTGTGTGAGGGGTGTGTGGGGGTGTTGTGTGTGTGGTGTGTGGGTGTGTGTGTGGGTGTGTGTGTGGTGTGTTTTGTGTGGGGTGTTTTGGGGGGTGGGGGTGTGGGTGTGTGGGGTGTGTTTAAACCTACCCAAAAAACGTTTTTCAACGTAGTTTGAAAAAGATAACCAGCAACACCCCCAAAGCATTTGGCAACAGTTTGTAGGGACAAAGTTTGGGGTGTAGGGAAATAGTCCCCCACAAATTGTCGCTACCGCAAAACCCCCCGGCAAAAGCAATGCACACTACCTCAAAAACCCCGGGTAACCGAACAACACACAACACACACACAAAACACCCACACCCCACACACACCACCCCACACACACACCCCACACACACACCCACACACACACACACCCCACACACACACACACACCCACCACACACACAACACACCCCCACACACACACACACACACCACACACACAAAACCACAACACACACACACACACACACACACACACACACACCACACACAACACACACACACACACACGGGACACAAAAAAAAAAAAATCCCCCACCACACACACACGCAGATAGCTTGCTCCTTTTCTCTCCCGGGCCCGGGGATAATAGTTTGACGTCATTTTTCCCCACGTTTTCCCTGTGAACAGAAGTAAATTATGGCGTCGGGGCGGGCATTTTGAAACAATGTCAACGATGATTCAAAAAAATATTTTGGGTCCTTTTTTTTTTTTGTTACTTTTAAGGCATATCAATTTTTTTCATATTGGTTTCAGGAAGCAAAACACTGAAAAGAGAAGGGAAACATTTTTGGGAAAGAAAGGGAAAAAGCTGTTCAATATTAAGCAGGCGGGGAAAATTAAAAAACCCGTTGTCTACTCTTCTTGAGTTTTTCGTCTTATTTGCTTTCCGCGTGCCCTCTTTCTCTTCTGGAACTTAGTAAACCGGCAACGTGCTCCCCTGAGAAACACTTTTCTTTTCATAATTACTGCCTTTTAAGGGCCCCTTTTTCCATGCATTTAAAAGGTGGGAACTATGAACCAAAAAAAAAACCGCCCTTTTTTCCCGCCAACTCTATAGTAGATTTGAAATTTTTTCGTTGTTTACACATCACACAATTATTTTGTGTTCGTATTTGGGTTTGGGGGTTTTTTGGGGGTTTACTGAGAAAATATTTGGGGGTGTTTTGGAAATTTTTTGATTAAATTTTGGGAATTTTCAAATACACCGGTAGCTTAGAATTTTAAAAAGTACCGGTATATGAAAACTAAATTCACCCAAAACAGCACATATACAGCCCACCACCGGGAAAAAAACCCTTGTTTGCCATATAGGGGTGTTACCACACTGAAGCATCCAAAAACAAATCGACAGCAGCACAGCAGAAGAAGAAAAAAAGAAGAGACAGGGGGAAAAGAGGGCATATCGGGGTTTACTCGAACAGAAAGTTTGAGGGTGAAAAGAACCCAAAGTGAAGGTAATATGATAGTGTGGGGAAATTTTGAGAAAGGTTTTTTTAATACACGTTCACAAAAAATACAAACAGAGCGTAGAGCTGGGCAAATAAGCTGCAACCTCTTTTCCCGGAACAGGCATTTGAATTTACAAATGTATTTATTTTGACTACAAATTTAAAAGAGTTCCAAAGAATTAATTAATTTTTAACTAAGACCTTCCCCTTTTAAAACTAATGAAAACAAAAAAACCCCCAAAAAAAGGGCCCCTTTTTTCCCAAAACAACTATGGCCAGGCCCAAATGCTGAGAGCCCAACAACACCCCCCGAATCAGAAGTGCCGGATTTTAGAGGGGCCTAAAGTTTCCCCTATAAAAGAAAAATATGCCCTTTTTTCCCCAAACGGATATGGGTGCTTTAAAGGGGGAAAAAAAAAAGTCTACACACAAAACTCCACTGCCCGTTGAGCAGATGGGTTTTAAAACCCGCCGTCAAAAAAGGGAAAAATTTCCCCCCAAAAGTATCCGCCTTCGACACAAAAAAGAAGATATAGCTTGGACTGGGTTTATGTTGAATAACCCTACTGATCGATGGGAAAAACATGTTTTGATGCTTTTGACTTTTGGAGCTGGAGGAGAGAAATGCTGGACCTATCCACCCTGGGAAAACTTTAGGGGTTTTAAAATGTTTATTTGGGAGAACCCGTTGGCTGACCATGTCGTTTCCTGGGGTTGGGGGGGAGTGGGGGGGGGAGAGATTATGGAAGGTTGGAGGTTTTTTCCACCCATTGAACTGTGGGACAAGCGTCTTTGCCCCATTGTGGGACAGTTTTGAAGTTTATCCAGGCCTTAATTATCGGGGCGGGTTTAAGCTCCCCCCGTTTTTTCCCTGGGGGAGCAGCAATACCGTTATTTTTTTATTTACAGTCCGTGGTTCAGAAACCGGGGGGGGTTTTTTGGGGGGTTTGTGTTTTGTGTGGTTGTGTGTGTTGGGGGTGGGGGTGTGTGTTTTTGGGTGGGGTGTGGGGTGTGGGGGGTGTGTGTGTGTTTTTGTGGGTGTGTGTGGGGTGTGTGTGTGTGTTAGGGGGGTGTGTTTTTTGGTGGTGTGTGGTGTGTGAACATAAACCCCTGTTAATATCATTCTGTGATACGGGATAAG
>CM031621.1:37524450-37539450 GCA_018398815.1 Conus ventricosus
TGAGGGGGATTACGCCTTGACCTCCCTTCCCAGATCTCCCCCTTCTTGCCGAGGTCATCTACAGGTTCTTCAGCGAGTCGTTGCCCTGCTTTAAACTTTGTATTTTCTTCTTTCAGCGTGTCTAACTCTTCTTTCAACTCGTCCATCTTTACACTTAACCTCCCAAAGTCGTCACGAACTTGCTTCATGTCATCTCTAATCCAGTCCATTTTAGAGTTTTCATTTCAGACATGGTTTTCATCATTTGAGACAGAGTTGGCTCTTCAACGCCAGTTGGAGTACTCACTTTGGGAGAGGTTGCGGAGGCAAAAAGCGCCTGTTTTAGGATCAGAAAGGGCTCCTCAGTCTTGCCCGGGGCGCAAGAGCTGTCGCTTTCGTAGGTCCAGGGTTTGTTTCCCACACCCCCACACAACTGCAGAACATCCTGTAGAAAAAATTGAGTGAGGAGCAAACCTGCCAAGACCCCGGCATGTTTCGTTCGCAAAAATGGCTTAAACCCCGGGACGAAACATAAAGTTGATAAAAATCCACAGAAAGGAACCACATTTCTGCCTAAAACAAAAAGGTTCGTCTGGCATTGTCCTTCAGCTAAGCACTTGCGACTGTCAGCACTGTGCAGACCATCACACACGGGACTTTTTCACCGATTTACAGGAGGAAAGAGCAGCACAACTCGTTCTCAGCAGACGCTATCACTACCCCCGAGGAGAGAGAGAGAGAGAGAGAGAGAGGAGAGAGAGAGACAGAGACAGGGGACAGAGACAGACAGACAGACAGACAGACAAACAACAAACAGACAGACGCCTCGCCATAATAAGTCTCGCGCCCACCCCCCTCCCACTTCCCTTTTTCCCTACCCGTTTTTCCCTTGGCCCCTTCTCCCCCTCTCCTCTGTGTGTGTGTGTGTGTGTGTGTGTGTGTGTGTGTGTGTGTGTTTTGTGTGTGTGAGAGAGAGAGAGAGAGAGAGAGAGAGAGAGAGAGAGAGTGCGGTGTGCGTGCGCACGTGGGTGAGAGAACAGGAAAACCTTCATTCTGGGCACCTTCCCCCTCCAAACCAGTTTTCGGGCGAAGTGGCCCAGAATAAAGGTTTTCCTGTTTCTGACAATTTTAAGACTTCAATAACTAAAAATAACGATTATCTACAAACAAAGTACTGCGTAGGGTTATCCGTTTTCAATACTAATTTACTAAACTTTTTAGATTTCAGTTTTCCGGTTTTTCTGATCATTTCAATAACATCATTTCGCGCAGACAGTCTTTTTCAATACTATCTTTTTTGCAGAGACAGTCACCAAACTAAAACTTAGCTGGGGACACTGTGCGAACCCCCCTTAATTAGAGGGCTTGGGGTTTTTTGGCAGGCAGTACCCTGGACGGATCCTATGACCTGTAATTATGGCGCCAATAAGGTAGGGTGGCGTACCTGACGTGTGGGGCGAAGGATTCTTTGTGATATTTCATTTAGACACGGGCCCTTTGGCATACGTGTTTTGCGTTTCACAAAATACGTCGCACACCACCCAACACATGCACACACACAAAACCCACACACACACGCACACACACGTGCAAACCAATGAACGCACGCACGCACCACACACACACAACACACACACACACACACACCCCACACTATTTAAAAAAATGTGCCCCTGGTTTACAGTGGCATACCCTCACCTACGGTGGCGTGTCCCTGTTACATTGCAGGTGTCCCTCCGGCCAAAAAAATCAATACTGCTGCACTTACCCCCCACCCCCACTCCTTCCCACCCAGCCCGCCCGGTTACAACATATGACATCAGCCAACACTGCCCCGCGTGGCGGCGCTCTTACAGCCTGGCCAATCATCGAGTTAAGCGTTAGCTTCCGGGCGCTCACATGACTAGGTAACCCACACTTTTCTTTCGTGACAGTCAGACGAGCAGGACGGTTTACTGTGCGGTGGGTGTGTTATTTTAATAACCGGTTTACCGAAGAACAGAATTGGTATCTTAAAGGTTTGTTGGCTTGTTGAAGACAATATTGTTGACAAAGATAAAAAGCTAGTTTTAATACGTGTTTGGCTATCGATGAGATTGTTCGAAAGTTGGCCGAAGCAAAACAAACCATCACGCGTTGATTGTTGGGAGCTGGCTTGAGGACAGCTAAAAGCCATGTTAAAAAACTGGCGTTCATTTCTTAAGGCGGGAGGTAAACACGGCTGATTCGTATGCTAAAAAAACTTATATTTGAAACATTTTGCTGTTCCCCCCAAGTAAAAATGTTCTTAGTTTGTATCAGACTTGATTGATTGTTAACTACAGATTCAGTGTTCATGTGGCAGGCTGATCTGTGTTTAAGATGTGTATACTTTTCTACTTTTCTAATTCTAACTAGTTTATCTCCCTTAAAGTGTGCCCTTATGAACTGAATGGCGATTTTTTAATGTTCTGGCAAACAATAGATAGGGTTAGGCAGACCTTAGTACATTACTAGTATGGAGAGGAGTAGTGTGTGGCCGGCACTATCTTCATATAAATGCCCCAAAATTTATACAATGACGGTTGTACTACTATGGCGATTAGAGCCGCCATAAAAGCTGGCTACAGCAGTAATTGCTGTAACTCTGCCAAAGCAAGTTTCAAGCGTCCTACCATGACGGTAAGATCTATTTTTAGATACCGCTCCTGCAGGAGCGGTGGGTTTGTTTAGAGTTGGCTGCTTTAGCAACAGTTTCGCGCGACTGTAAGACCACTGAAGGCCTACCACTGACGTAAGATCTATTTTTAGATACCCCTCCCGCAGGAGCGGTCGGGTTTGTTTAGAGTTGACTGCCTTGAATTTCCACCAAGCACTTCATGACTTGGGATATATTGCTGTGATTTCTGGGTTCACTGCTTCGCTTCAACGTCCTGCTTCAACTTTTTTGGCTGCCTTTGGGCGGCCACAGAATGTACTTTATTCAACTGTCTTGTTTTTAAATCAAGCTTTTGATAAATGCACTTGGTGGCTGCTTTGAATAATCTTCAGTTGACAGAGAGACCCGGCAGCCGTCTTGAATTTACGGCGCTTAAGCGCCAACCATAAAACCCTTTCCAATTTCCCTATGCAAGCACTTCCTTATTTTTAAATGTTTGTGGTGTGTGCTGTTATTGTTGTTGTTTTGTTGTTTTACTGATAATAAAATATATTATATTCTGAACATTCGTTTCTTTTAAATAATTAAAGGTGCGCGCACACACACGCACGCACGTCCCCCCCCCCCCACCCCAGCACGCACGTCCCCCACCCCACGCACGCACGTCCCCCACCCCCACCCCCACCCACGCACGCACGTCCCCCACCCCCACCCACGCACGCACGTCCTCCCACCCCACCCCCTGTGTACACCACACACACTCCTACCCCAAGTCGCCCCAAGTTCTTAATTAAATTTTTAATTAAGTCACCCCCAAATTCTTAATTAAGTTTTTAATTAAGTTACTTCAAGTTCTTAATAAGTTCTTGGGTTAAGTTTTTAATTAAGTTCTTGATTAAGTCACCTCAAAATCATAACTAAGTCATCCTTTAAGTAAAACTAAGTTTTATTTAAATTTTCAAAAAATTTCAATCTATGTTTTTATCTTAAATGTAAATGTCTAAGATAGTACACACACGCCCCAAAAAACGTGTCATCGTTGGGATGTCTTGCTCAGCGTTCTCTGCATGATCTTAAGGAAGGTCTTTCATCCGAAGCAACCGCATTGATTACAATTCTGGTCTAGGAAATGTCTTTTATAGACTCCATGTCTTTATTTTTGACACCATCTTTTAAATACGCCTGATCTATTTTTTATAAAAAAAATTTAAAATTAAGTTCTTAAAATATTATTCCCTTATAAATGGATCAAAAAAGATGCTTTGTTATTGGCGGTTTGGCGTGCTGGTTTTCTTTTTCTGCATTTAGTGGTTCAGATTTTTTTGGTTGCTTTTGTTTCTGTTGCCTTGTGTTATATTTTATAGCCGTAATAATGCCCCAACAGCAGAAAAGGCGCAAAAAAGGCAACAGTTTTTAAATTCAATATTCCAAAGAAGGACTTTTTGGGGGCCCTTGTATCACATGGAGTTTTTATGCTGGCATTGAATCAACTTGTTCTGGCGTTGGCGGTGTTATGTTTCATGATGGGTCATATTCTGTAACATTAATTTTTTTTTGTCTGTTCCACTTGCTAATTTTTTTCCTGCTTCAACCGCCAGGAATTTTTAATGGTCTCCACCTGATTCAGCGTTTTTGCTGATTTTCTGGCTTGGTTACTTTCTCCCCCTGATTCAGTGTTTTCTGGTTCTGATGATTTTCCAGCTCGTCATTTTGAAGGGAAAAAAAAATCTATATGATAAAAGTTATTAATCCATGATTAATGGCGATAACAATGTTCCAAATCTATAGTATAAATCACACCCTAGAGACTCTAATGACTTTGTTAAACTGGATCTTGCGTTAAATCATACGTAAGATCTTGTTCAGAATCAATGGGAGCAAATCTACTGACTAGTTTAGTGTACAAACTAAGAACCGTTTGCCCCACACTTTTCACCATTCTAGACCAGCTGCGCTTCATACCTGTTATGATACTTTATAATGTCTTGTGGTGGCATCTGTTGAATTTGTTCTATGCTGAATTTAGTTCCGAGGAACTGTTTTGTTTTTCCACACGCTGCCAAGAATACAACCCCTCCTTTTGGGGCATAACAGCTTGTCATCAACTTGGTCATTCATAAGTTCAGGAAGGTTTAGGCCACCTTGTAGCTGTAGTAGATCATCATGTTCATGTTTTTAATAATTTTTAATTATTTTATTTTATAAAAATGAGCACCGAAAAAACTATTGCCAACCTTGTATACCATTCTGCTGTTATTGGAGGCCCAAGTGTAGGATACTCAATGCTCGGTAAAGCTTGTTAAGAATTTAACCAGCAGGGTCTTTGGCAAAAATGACTTTGAGGATTCAGCAAGTAATTGCTATCATTTCAGCTTCGTTTGCCACGAAAGATTTTCTAGTTAAGCAAGGAATAATTCCAGACAATAAATATGTAAGAAAAAAAATACATTTATAAAAATGGGCTTCACTCGCATAATGATAGGCGGCGCTTTTGGTGAATGCGCTTGCTTTTTAGCGGAAGTAATTTCGCATTTAGTAAACTGCGGGATGACGGCGAGAGGGAAAAAGCATAACAAAGCTATGGAGCAACTAGCAGCTGCACAAGAGCCCATGAAAAGCAGAGACTTGAGCGTTAGATTTTATTTTAAAGACACACTGAAAGAACAGGGGCATGCAGCTTTTCACATTTAAAATGTTGATCAAGCAATAAAACAATATTATCTTTGTAACAGGCAAACCGGTCAGACATTGCCCCCACCAAAATTCAGTGACTTTTATCAACCATCAGAAAAAAAAAAGATGCAAGAAAAACGGGTTTATTTTTCGTTGGTATGACCCTCGTGTATTTTGTTGCACATAATATTGGGGTGAATAAAAAATGAACAAAATTATTATTCGCCCAAAGGATATTGGAAGGGCATCACAGCAATTTAAAAAATAAGCCAAGCAGGGGGGAGTCAGTGAACAAACAGCAAAAGGAATTTGGGTTTTCTAAACAAGCGATTTGGCAATTATTTACCTGCCTAGGCGAATACAGAGGCCACACTTTGTGAACACAACTCCAAACGCCACCATCAAATGGATCTTCTTTATTTACCTCTGATAGATTAGACGAAAAAGATTAAAGTACGCACTCACAGGTCATTGAATGGCTTCAAGATACAAAAGATGCGGAGCCATTACACCAAAAGAGTGCCTTCTGCTGTTGCTTGTTGCCATGCAACTGATATACCAACGAGGCCTTAACTTTCCTCGCTGATTCACGTCGATGATGGAAAGAATTTAAATGGCCAAGTGAATCCTTATTGTTAACACACAGAGTTACTATTAGAAGGGCGTTCGGGAGAGTTACAGATCACAGGCTTTAGTTTGAAAACGTTAACAAACAGTTAGCCGAAGACTTTTCTCCTACCCAGTATCCCAGAGGATGATTGACATTCTCGCAAACACCGAATAGGGTTAGAAGATGCCTCAGTTTTTGCGCGCAATGAAATAATGAAGACTTTAAAGGGCTAACACCAGTACAAGCAATCAAAAGAAAAAACAAAACTGTTTTTGAAGGAGAGTCTTCAACCGGCACAACTATTACATTTGGATTTGAAAACCATAATACAAAAGGTAAGGTAACCTTTATTTACCGGGGGGAAGCAGAAGGGTGTGACACTGCATCAGGGGCAACGATCAGTTTAGGAAGTGTTGACCCGTATGGACATACAACCGACTTGGTAAGATGAATCCGCCGTGTATTTTACGAGAAAGTAACTGGCCACAACAAAACAAAACCAGCCCCTCAACGCTCTTTTGTGAAGAAGAACCGCAGATAAATTCGCAGACAAGTTCCGCTTTAATTAATTTACGTAAACATATTTTGGTTAAAATGGCAGGCCAGAAAGGAAGCGCAGAACGAAACGAATGGTAAACGGAGAGACCTTGAAAAATGCTACGGGAAATCCATTTCATGCGTGTAATTGCTATTAAGGAAACATTTTCGCAGGATTAATCAATGCATGCTCAATCATCCCGTCCCTACAACTCAACCCCAATTTGGGAAAAGATATCTTGAAATAATAAAAACAAATTCGCCCGCGTCCAGCAAACATGCGACAAAAGATTTAAAAGAATTGGATGAAGCTATGATTGATCTTATAAGAAAAGTTGATGTAAAAATATTAAAAACCTGTTTATGCGGTTCATCCAGTGCCCTAAATTGCATATGAAAACTCTGGATTAAAATCACCCGTTTTGTGTTTGTTTATCTAATGACTTCTTTGTTACAAACTGTTGTGTTGATCTCATGTAGATTAGATCGCAGTTTTACGTTGGCATGATGAAAAGTCTATTGCCACTCAATGCTTCTTTGTCGTTGTCATGTGACTATGTTTGACTGCACAAACCTGCGAGATATTCCCTTTGCTTTCTTAATATTTTTCTCCTGGCTCGAAAATTATGTACATTTTGACCTTAACCCACATACTCCTTGATTACCTTTCCAGATATTCATCCTTCATCTTTCTAAAACCTTCATGTTAGTAATTGAATTAGGCGAGTCTTTAGGATGATGGACGGTCATACCCTCCTGCCTATGCCCTTTAGCCACTTCGGTTTCCATGTCTTTATAGCTGTCTTCAGTAGGGAATATCTATACAAAAAAACTATCTGTCACTGTGGTAATGTACTCTGGACTCAGGATCGGAGGGCTTAAGTAGTCATAAAGAACTTAACATTCAAAGCTTTGATAATTCTTAAAACAGTAAACCAATAAAAACAGGTTGTTCAATTTGACTTTCTTTTTTTCATCATTTATGCCAAAAAGCGTGATCATGAAATCTTCTGAAGTCCTGATAATTAGTTGTGAAGTCAGCTTAATTGCTTCATCTCTCTGGTGACCAATACTGACATCTTTACGCTTGTGCGGATTCTCCCTTAGTCTTTCCAAAACAGCCTGTTGTTCATCAGCTTGGAAAAGTCTTTTTCTGAAGCATCTGATGGATTTAGTTCTGAGATCAGTGTTCTTCATGATGTATGGTGATCCTGAACTGTTCTTGATCAAAAGCATTATGCGAATGAACAGCTGTCAACTTCAAACATGTCTTAAATAAATTGTAGAAGTCTGTTAATGACAGACATAATTTTTTTTGCCGTCGAAGATTAGGCACAAGTTTAGGTGGTTCTCTTGGCTCTCATTTTAGACTTTCTGCTGCTAATGGTAGTCTTTATGCAGGGTCATGGAGATCATGAGGATATTCTAAGTCAACTTCTAGAATGAAACCCAGCTGGTGATCAGGCGTTAAACTGCCAACCACCTTTAATGCCTTTTGAATATTATTCGGATCGCCGCCTGTGTACATTTTAAAGTTGGCGTACTGGAGCGATTGCCGCCATAGCCCATCATACAGATTGTTAGCATCTAAATACATAAGATAGTTAGGCCTTTACTCGGATATAGTGTCCAAGTATTTGTGTCTTGCTTACAGTAATGATGCGAGCCATACTAATTCCTCCACGCATCGTTTCAAACATCTAACCATTGGTATTAATCTGAAATAAATCCATCTGTACTCTAGTAAACTTTAAGAAACGCGTCCCAGTCATCCCTGGGTGCCCCGCACCTCTCAAGCGCCCGGATCCAAACAGGTAAGTTTCATGCAGTCTTTCTATAATTTTTCAAAGACGTCCGCCAACAAACATACATCTGCCATACAATAGGCCGTCATGATAGTCTCCCATCGTTTTACAATTCTTAACTTTTGCCACGCAGCTTGAGCATGTTGGTAATCGGAGTGCGCTGGATGTCCTTTCTCTAAGACTAGAAAAGAACGCGCCTTTTGGAGGAATTGTATCTTCGTCAACCTTTTCCAACTGTCTCATGTACTCCTCAAAGGGTAAACGCCATTCTAACAAAGAGTTGTGTCAAATGTTCTTCCGATTATTGGGCAGACTTTAAGGGACATAGCAGTGCCTCTAATGAACCCATCATGGGGTGCATTAGAGTCATAAAAGACATGTTATTTAGATTAAAGCACATGTCACTTTTCTGATGACTGTGCAATGCTGAACCCTGAAGGCCATGTCCACTTGCTTTCATATAAGATGAGGAAGTCGATACCTGCAAGTTATGGAAAGAAGATGGGCAGCAGCTTCCATGTCCTTTGTCAAACTTTAGTTGAAGATTTGCATTTTGTTATGCGCGCTCCTCTGAACTTTACACTAATGTGATCATGGTCTTTACTGTGGATTCCGCTGCGTCTGATGAGAGGCCTAAACCGCAAATCAAACAATGTGTGGCTGAGTCTTACTGTGTTGGTCTTCAGGCGTCATCATGATTTTCAGATAAATTCAGATTATTAGAAACAAATCATTACGCACTTGCTGCCATGCGCACCTACTGTGTAAAAATGCTACATCTAGCCGCTTAGAGGGATACCTGCTCGTCTAATTTGGTTCTGATAAACGCATCCGACCTGACAACGATGAAAGCAAATGACAAATCTGATGATTACTCATTAAGACTGTTTTTCGAAGTTTTTTTGTGGTGCTGGCCCTTCATAAGGCTCAATATATAAGCGACTCGAAGTCTGTCGTCAAACTACGTATGCGAGATAAAGAGTTGCAGTTTTTTTCAGTCTTCCTTAGATGAATATAGTATACTACTTTAGAGTCGGGATGGGGGCCCGTCAGAATAGTTCTGTCTAATTACCGTCTACAGAACTTTTCTCCATACTCCGTCTATTTTAGGTTCGCACTCGCACAGCTTGAACAGCTGGCAGAGAACGCATATAGTGTTAAAACATTTTTACAGGAATTTTGTGTGCCTGATCTTTGAAGTATGCTGCATTAGTCTACTCATTGTTTCGTTCAATGTGTAATGGGGAGCCCTGCTGGCGAAAACAACATTTAGGAGTAAGTCCACATGACTTTTGGTGGTTCGCCTATTGTTGCAAGCACTGTTCTTGGACATTTAATTGGCCACAAATTTGTTTCCTCATCCCATGTGTATACATTAACAGTTATTGTTTGTTTTGTTCTTCAACTGATCAATTTGGTCTACGACTACAGGAAAGATATTCCATTGAAGTTAAGCTCTTTGGTGTATTGCCGATAGTTAGTCCACTCTTCTGCGTGTTCGCGGACATGATGGCAGCCTTGCAGAACACACACATGAAACATTTGTTGTCTGAATTTTTTACTGTTTAAAACTGCTCTCTTTAACAAACAACTCTCGGTGGTAGCGGAATGTAAGCTTGCTACATTCGGTGCATTACTTAGGCTGTTTAATCCTAATCTCGAAGACTTCGCCTCTGACCAACCAGAGCTCTCATTTTAGCTTCTTCAGCGGCAGCGTCAAACTGTGTAAGCAGATGTATGCCCAACCGGGTGGTTAAGGTATTAGGGAAGACTGTCTGTTGTGTAGTTGAAACCAGACTTGAGGTTTTCTATTATTGTTACATAGTCGATTAAAAACTGCTAACATTACTTTAACTGGCGGGTCTATTGTTAGTTTGGCTGGAACTTGAGAAATAAGCATGAACAACACTTGCCTGTACGTTTGGTTGGGGTCTCGATGACTTCTAAATCATATCATCAGTGCTCTTGATAAACGCTCTCTCTCGAGCATTCCTTCAAAAAATTCGTTCTTGTCCTTCATATATCTTAGCCATGCTGGTCTTTCTTTTCTAAGAAAACCAAATATTTAGTTAAATTAAAAAAAAAAATAATTAATCAGAAATCAATATCAACGTTATTTTTTGCGCTTGGACTCATAAAACTAAAGTTATAAACACCTTTTGGTGTTGTTTAATGTTGTGCTGTTTAGAACAGAGTTAATGGTTCTCAGTTATTTTTTTAAGCATTCCTTTTTTTATCTGCGCGGGGTCTGGCTGTGAGAAAACTTGCCCTCGCCTTTCTTTGAAGATCAAAACTTTTTGTCTTTTGTAGTCATCAAAATCGGACCTGTAAACGATTAAATTCTTCATCCGTGAATGTTTGAGATCAACAAGCGCTTTATTTATTTTCAGTTTAAACGAACTAAGTTTAGCCGTTATTAGTTGAACCATTGCTGTGTGCTATTGGAGTTTAGTTTTTAGTTTTTTGCCAGCCGCTACTTACAGTAATGCACACAGGCGAGAGCTAAGGACAAAAACCTCCTTAGAGGTAAGCTGCGGTGTGCGGCCATGCCGTTGCTAAGAGACCAAAACAACACTCGATTCCTGTGATTAGCAGCACTAATAGTTGATGCTCAGATTTATTAACATATGTAACAGCATTAAAGGCAGCAGAATACCTTGTTTGGTTTTGCTGTATTTTGAAAGGTCTTGCTCCAGTACTTGCTGCATTTGTTGTAATGTTGGTTAATCTGAAGGGTTTTATGTTAGGGGTTTCTACTATCTCTTCTTTGGCGGCGCTGTAGGCACATTTGGATAATGCTTAACAGACATGCTTTTTATTAAAATAAAAAATAATTTAGTATTGTATATTTTTTAATCTGTATTTTCAATATTAAGTGCGCATCATATATTAAAAACAAATGTACATTAAGCTGTTTATCTGGCTTCTTCTTCTTTATCACTATGAATGTTTTATTACGTCTCTACACAGTTCTCCCGCTTCCATGTAAACTGATTATCCTCGTTGACCTTAGGTCCCCCCACATCCCGTATTTTGTTTGTGAATAATCATCAAGTCTTACACTGTGAAGGTCTAGCTCTTTAGACACAAGTTCACTGTTGGATTTCTTACACCTCCCCACCTCAAACAGTTTTTCTTATTTCGGTCAAGAAATGGATGATAAGGGTTCAAAGCCAGCTCTAGCATAGATTTGGTTAGACTGCCCTCAATCGAGGCATTGTACTTTCGTTATTTTTGGATTAAAAAAACTTTTCACTTCTCTTTGCACTGGTTCTTCATCTTCACACAGCAATAAAATACCTGTTAAGCGATTCTTGCTGCGGCACTAAATCTAAAATTCCCATTATAGTGTTCTGCCCTGCTTTGGGGATAGTGCTTGTACTGATGAATCCTCTGTTCGTATATCTATTGCTAATTTTGACTGATATTGTTGCTTCAATCATGCCTTGCTAATTAGGGTTGCTAACACGTCATAACTCTAAAGCGTATGTCAGAAATGCTGTACTTTGCTTCGGTGTTCTGACTGCTTTGATAACCCGTTTGTATTCATAAAAAAGTTCGTTCAGATGACAATCTGTCTTTTAATGCTCCTTGAGTTTAAGGCGCTGCGCTTTTAACAACTTCAAAATCTAAGGGAATGGAAAAAGCGATCTCTCCAAACGCCAAAATTTACGGCCACATACTTTTTGCCGTCTTTAGTATCTGCGGCACCTATTCTATGTTTTAGTGCTTCTTCGTTTTCTATTCTTGAACGCAAAGTCCTCCCTTCATTCCCGGTTAGATAGATCAGAATGGTTAAAAATAAGTCATGCATTGTGTAATAGAACATATTTCTTGCCCTCAAGTTTTATAGAATTTCTTAACGATTTGCCGTCCCAGATTCTGTACAAACTGACTGTTTGGGTCTGTTGTTGACGCGAGCGATATTTTGAAAGTAGTAAGACGCGCAGAGCCTGGCACAATCACGGTCCTTTGCCTCTAGGTCTGGAAATTTGACAGTTAAGATATTATGATCTGCATCAATAGTGATGGATTATTTGGAAATCGTAATAGGTCGCTTATTCCTTCCACCGCCAAGGGCTTCTTTCAGTCTTCTATGCGGTCAAGAATCGAGCCATGTGCTGGTGACATTTTTTTTTTATAAACAAATCAAAAAAATAATTAATTCTTTAAACCATGCAGGCACATGAAGATGCAGAAGATTATGAGGTTTTGATCGTGGAGAGGACAGAGTGACATGATCCCTTTGACACAGATCGCACAATGCTCTCAATACAGGCATGACTTCACAGAAAGTAAGTTCCACATCATTTTCGCACCAAGTTTAGGCCAAAGAACTCCACGAATTTATGACCCAAATGATTTTGCATTAAAAGACGCCATTTGTCTGTAAAAAACGTCAACGGGCAACTTGTTCGGCTTATAAACTTAAACCCGACCCATCAAAGTTTATAGGCCAAGAGTACAATTATACAAAGACTCAGTGTGAAAAGATCAACATCGCCTTGGTCTTGTTAGACCGAAATTAAGGGCGGATTGCAGTTGCGAAACTACAAAAACACACTGCAGGGTAACTCCCTCAGCTAACCAAAGAAACAAACATGGACACTTGGAAGAATTAAATCAATCGGCAGATGAAAATAATAAATGCAATAGAGCAGAACAGTTTTTCAGAAGAAACAGCATTAAAGACCATTACACGACCTCACCGTACCATGCGAAGAACTATTAGCCCTTTGATCGTACTTTAAGAAACCATCAAAGGCGAATTAACAAACAAATTTAGCAAAAAAACTAGAGTGAACTAGATGGCATATAAAAAGAGAAAACGAAAATCGTTGTGGCTGATGACGCCATTTAAGGGCCTGCTATTAAAGAAAGAATAGACCAAAGACTAAAAGATTTGAACAAGAAAGATCAGCAAGACAGAAGTGACGCTACTAACCGAGACCAATTACGTAACTCAAGTGGGGGAAAAAAAAAAAAAAAATTTAAGGAATAGAAGAAACTATCGAAAAAATTTTAATATGAAGACCGACACTAGCAGAACGAATACGAACACTGTTTCGAGGAGCCAGGAGTACACATTAGCAAGCGTTAAACAGCATTAGGTTTTGCAATAAGTCATGGTGTTGGCTATTACAGGGCGGTGGCCCAAAGTTCAGTACCCTCCGCCGCCATCGCCTCCACCTGATAAATCATGGGTAAAAAAACAACTTGTATTCATCTTGCGAGTTTATTAACAAAATTAGCCGGTAAAGCCTGTAGACGCTTTACCTGGTATATAGGACAGTCATTGTTAGCTGGCTTTTGTCTACTGCAAGCAAAAGTAGTATGCTTTATGGCTCCCGAGCACTTATGGACATTAGTTCTCGTATAGTTGGGTTACTATTTGAGTTAGTTAAAGACCAAGTAATAAGCCAGTTAATCCAAGAAACAACGCTGTCTTTTCATATTCATGGTTCATCGCGAACAGAGTCCCGCGAGCTTTGCACTGGTCTTCAAATGACTTTGGGGGTTGGAATTCGGGACTTAGATGACTTAATCTTGGGTGTTCTATATTGTTTGTAATCTTACTGGCTCAGAATTTATGTCGTTTTTCCCAACCTTCTGTTCTCTTGCTGACTATAAGAATTTCATTATTATAGTTTTATTATTGTACCTATCTGGAGTCTGAGGTCAGAGGCCGCATGTATAACCCCGTGCCAACAGCAAAAGTCTACTTCGATCTGCGTATTGTAACTACATTTGTGGTACCTTTGAATACTTGAAGGTAAATCAACTGTAGAATAATGGCGTGCCTCACATTTGTATGTATTGTTTTTGTGCATCAAAGCAGTTAGAAGGATCAGTTATGCTCGCGATCTTGCTGTGCTTGCGACCCTAGCCAACCACCAAACGTAAGTACGAAAGCGTCGTTTATTAGTTCTATTCCCGCCTAGTTAGGGACTTAGAGTGTCTATCAGTAAGATAATGTTGTCCATGCTGTTTTATGCTCTTGCGGTCGGGACCCGGGCTCAACAGTTGTGCCAAAAAGAAAGTTTTGAAAGGAGGATGCGTCATAGTTTATACTTTTGTGGGATGCCGAAATTAAAGGTCGCCTAGGCCATGATTATGATAACTTTTGTCAAAGCCTGTCTTGATGATAATAATTGAATTCGTAACAGATCCTTTCAAAAGCCTTCATGTCTAATCGGTTGCTGAGTGGATTAAACGGTTGTCATTTGGTAATGAGCTGCAGTTCAGTCAAAAATACGTCTGAAGGTGATAATAAAATGAAAAATCTGTACATGACCTCACCAAAGGATCATGGTGATTTAATCATCAGCTACGAACATCCACACTCCAGTTGATGCGCATAAACACAGCAAAAGTTTAACTGGTTCTGATAAAACTGCATCGGATGACTAAACACGCTTTCTTGATGCGGTCGTTTTCAATCGGGGGTTAGTATCGCTCTTCAATGGGTATCACTTTTTATGAAAAAAGAGGCCGTCTGGGTTCACAATGTCAAGAGTATCAGTTGCTATATTTTTAAGATTGTAGTGCGGTCCCAACAGCATATTTTTGCGCCAGTATATTTGAATGCACTAATTTTAATTTGTTTTATAAAAATGTTAGTAACATTAACAACACAAGACCGTCCTTCGTATTTAGAACATGCTATTGATAACAATTGCGGGGCAAAAACGGTCGGCTCATGAAATATTTTACAAAAAGTCGTATGGTTTAATATAAGTGAATCCAGGAAGATAATA
>CM031621.1:37546950-37559450 GCA_018398815.1 Conus ventricosus
GTACATAGGTATGTATAATGCATTTAGGCCTAGATAAAATAAATAATATTAAAAAACAACAACAAACAAACAAAAAAACCCACAACATTACTGAATCCAAAACTTTGAAAGAAACACTAAATAAGCAACTAACACCAGGATGGGGAAAATAACATAGACGTTAAAGTAAATGTCTAACTGGCTCTTAATCAGTCCAACACACACACACACACACACACACGCACGCACGCACGCACGCACGCACGCACGCACGCGCACACACACACCACACACACACACACACACTAAAGCAGGTGTGTGTGTGTGCGTGCGTGCGTGCGTGTGTGTGTGTGCGTGCGCGCGGCGCGTGCGTCTCATTAGCCAATAGTAGCCTTTTCACGCACTTTTGTGGCACTCTTATTTTCTTTTCAGATTTTTTAGGTGGAATTGGCTGCGCCGTCGAGTGAGGTTTAGGTTTTCCTTTTCTTTAAAAAAAAGAAGTATATATATATATATATATTATATATATAATATATATATATATATATATATATATATATATATATATGTGTGTGTGTGTCTGTGTGTGTGTGTGTGTGTGTGTGTGTGTGTGTGTGTGTGTGTGTGTGTGTGTGTGTTACTAAAGAATGGCAGAAGCTCAGCGTATGCCTCGTCAAGGACGGAGGATTTTCTTCCGAGTCTGTTGCCTGTGTCGTTCGTTTAGTTGTCTCTCTGTGGGTCAGCAAAATCTTCTTTTTTTTTTAGAAAAAAAAAAAACAACAAAAAAAGAAAAAAAAGCCGCTGAACCCATTTTGACCAAACTTGGTCAGGAGTGGAATGGAGCTAAAGAACGAAACCTAGTCAATTCTGCAGTCGATCCGGATCAGACAGGCCAATCATGATCTGTTCAGGCTATTTATTATTATCATTATTATTATTATTGTCATTATTATTACTATTATTATTATCATGATGATGATGATGATGATGATGATGATGATGAATACTTACATAGCGCCTATCCTCGGCTAGAGACGAAGCTCTAAGCGTTTTACAATCGGCATTCTCGTTTACACAACGAGCTGCCTACCTGGGTAGTGCCGACTGAAGAGCTGCCAGCTGGCGCTTCATTCAGTCGTTTCCCGTGTCATCCAGTCAGTATCGTTCAATATTGTTCACTCAATTTCCTTACTTCCTTCATTCTTTCCATTTCTCACGCAGGGTGCATGCCATGTGTAACGTGTCATCCACAAACTGGCCTTTTCTTCCGATAGTTGGTGATGGGATTTTACGTGTGTGCGAGATGTTATGCGTGCGTCCACACACGGAACCTCGGTTTATAGTCTCATTCGAAGGACTGTATGGGAAATGGAGTCAGAACTAATGTTGGTAACTCCGAGGGAAAAATCCCCCTGTACCGAAACGGCCCGGCGGAGATTCGAACCTGCAACCCCAGGATCACCAAGATTACGAGTCCGGCGCTCTATCACTGAGCTATTCCGGCCCTTTTTGTAAGATTATTCCAGATTTTCAACAAAACATATACAATGGAAAGCTACCTCTACGAATTGATAACCGTACACGAAGTTATATGTTTTCAAGGAAATGTCAACATTTGCTAACATATATACACACTAAGCATTTTATATTATGCACGTCCTAGATAACAACAATGAAACAAGAAGTAAGTTCTTAAGACGAGAGTCACAGTTACCTCCCCTAGTAGAAACAGCTCTGTTTTGCTGACGTAATGAAGTGGTGTACACGTTTTCTGCCTTCCCTATTTCTTTTGAGGAACACCGTTATGGTTGGTAACCCTCGAATTACAGTCATGTTGTGGTGTGTGTGTGTGTGTGTGTGTGGTGTGTGTGTGTGTGTGTGTGTGTGTGTGTGTGTGTGTTGTGTGTTGAGTGTGTGTGTGTGTGTGTGTGTGTGTGTGTGTGTGTGTGTGAGTGTTGTGTGTTGTGTGTGTGTGTGTGTGTGTGTGTGGTGTTGTGTGTGTGTGTGTGTGTGTGTGTTGTGTGTGTGTGGTGTGTGTGAAAAATTAATTAATTAATTTATTTGTTGTTTATTTATTCATCTAACTATCTATTTATTGGCTTGTTTGTTGTATATTTTATTTATCCTTATTGATTTATCTGTTCCATTCATTCATTTATTAATCGATCAATCAATTCATTGATTTATTTACATATTCGGTTACTTCTTTATTCATTCATTTATGCACTATTACTATTTTGAATGACGTCAGACTTTTTTTTTTATTCCTTTATGGTGGCAGCCCTGATCATTAGGCATGGCCCTGGTATGTCTGCGCTATCCTGACACTGGCACTGACAGCATGGAAGCGTGACGGGTTCCTGACTGACACTGGCACTGACAGCATGGAAGCGTGACGGGTTCCTGGACTGACAGTGGTGCAGTCAACAAGTTCGCGGTCACACGTTGTCAGTTCTAATCCCGCTGGCGGCCAGCATTGGTATCTGATTCTCTGACCATTGTATGCTGTTTTGGTGGTGGTGTCATTTGCCGCTTGGAAGGACAATTTCACCAAACACACACACAGACATAGACACACGCGAGTGCAAACATGCGTGCGGGCTTGCGCGCACACATACACGCACGTACGCACGCACACACACACACACACACACACACACACACACACACACACACACACACACACACACACACGCACGCACGCACGCACGCACACACGCACGCACGCACCACACACACACACACACACACACAAACGCTCGCGCGCGCGCGCATACACGCACGCACGCACACACACACACACACACACACACACGCGTACGCGCGCACACACACACACACACACACACACACACACACACACACACACACACACAAAGTGATATAAATTCAAGAGTGGGCACTCCCTCTCTGTCACACACGCACACGCACACACACACACGCACACACGCACGCACACACACACACACACACACACACACACACACACACACACATACACACGTGCGCGCGCATTTCCCTACATTTTTCTGTAGTTCACACGCGCGCGCATGTACACACACACACACACACACACACACACACACACACACACACACACACACGCCTTTCTCTATCTCACTCACACACACACACACACACACACACACACACACACACACACACACACACACACACGAACACAGACATAATTATGCACACGTTCTTTCTCTCTCTCTCTCTCTCTCTCTCTCTCTTCTCTCTCACACACACACACACACACACACACACACACACACACACACACACACACACACCACACTCACACACATATATGCATACGTTCTACAAACGTACACACACACACACACACACCACACACACACACACACACACACACACACACACACACACACATACACACACACGCGCGCGCGCGCACAACACACACACACAACACACACACACACCACACACACACACACACACACACACACACACACACACACACACAACACACATCCTCCCTTTCCCTTTTCCATTGCCTCCCTGCCTTTTCACAATCACACCCTCCACCCACCCCCCACCCCCAAACAGAATAAATGGATTCAGACTCAAACCTCAGGGGTCAGAGGGGAGCGGGGGGTCTGATAGAGCCGTAACCAGAGAAGCATCCCCCCCCCCCCACCTCCTCCAAACCTTCCCCTCACTCCAGCCCCCTCCCCCTCCCCCCCCCCCCACCCCCCCAGGGGGTAGGGTGGGTGGGGTGAGGAGGTGGGGTCACACTGTTCATCCTGCCACAACCCTCACCCTCAGCTCCCCCCCCCCCCCCCCCCCCCCCCCCCCCCCCCCCCCGCCCCCCCTCCAAACACCCCAACCTACCACACAATCTACGGGAGAGAAAGATATCTTACGTGCTTGCTTTATTTATTGGGTTGAAACGTGTGGGGTTTTTCTGTTTGTACTTTTGTTTCTTCCCTTTTTTTTCTTCTTTTTTTTCCTTTTTTTTTTTTTTTTTGGCAACAGTAATCAGGGTTACATGCACCAACATCACTTAATGGGCGCTCGCGCGCGAACACTCGCGCGCGCAGCACGTGCTAACACAGTCCACAGACACACAGACGGAGACCCACGACACAAACCAGACACAGACAGACAGACAGACAGGCAGACAGACATACAGACACGCACACACACAGACCAGACACAGACAGACAGATACCACACACACACACACACACACTCGCGCGCACACACACACACACACACACACACACACACACACACACACACACACACAACACACACACATTCACACACACACACACACACACACACACTCAGAGAGAGATAAGAGAGAGAGAGAGAGAGAGAGAGAGAGAGAGGAGAGAGAGAGAGAGACAGAGAGAGAGAGAGAGAATGAGAATGAGAGAGAGAGGGGGGGGAGGAGGGGTGTGTAGAAGAGCCTGGGGTTGGTGATTGTATTCGTTTTTATTTTAAATGACAAAACTTTTGTCTCCATTTTAATCTTATCTTGATTTTGCCCACCTCCCTCCCTCCCTTCCTGCCTGGTTTTGATTTTGATTTGAGATCGTTTGATTTGATTTTGATTTGAGATCGTTTGATTTGATTTTGATTTGAGATCGTTTGATTTGATTTTGATTTGAGATCGTTTGATTTGATTTTCATTTTTCATTCGGTGTCTTCGATCTTTGTCTCTTTTTCTTTTCGTTAATTTTTGTTTGTTTGATTTCCAAGGTAAGGGGTAAATCTCTCTCTCTCTCTCTCTCTCTCTCTCTCTCTCTCTCTCTCTCTCTCTCTCTCTCTCTCTCTCTCTCTCTTCCTCACACGCTTTGCTCTACCAGAGATATGATCATGGGTCCGTTTCACATATAGCGATTTCTCTGCGCCTGTCTCACTCTCCGTGTGTCTCTCTGTCTCTTATCACCATCACATCAGTAGCTGCAAGATGTGAGACATATATCAACAGTAGTAGTAGTAGTAGTAGTAGTAGTAGTAGTAGTAGTAGTGGTGGTGGCGGCAGCAGTAGCAGCAATAGCAATAGCAGTAGTATTAGAAATAGTACCATCCTTACTACCACCATCACCATCATCATGATTGTTATCATACACGTGTTCTACCGTGCATTTCAGTATAGCACTGCATGGTTATGAATACACTGTGTACACATGAAAATGAATGGAAGTATGTATAACCCCTCAAAAAAAGGAAAAGAAAAGGAGGGGGGGGGGGGGGGGGGGGGGGGGGGGGGGTCCGTCTCATAGACGGCAATATGTACCCTACGTTGTAAAGAGAAATTTAAAAAAAAGTTTGGAGAAAAAAAATGAGCAAGACAGCTGGTTTTAGTTAGCTCATTCAGGTTCAACGTCCACTCCCACCCGGAAGTGACGTGGCAGAAAGGGGGGGGGGGGGGGGGGGTCACAACCCCAGTAGAAGGAAGGGGAGAGGGGGGGGGGGATGGATGGAGGAGTATTGCAGGTTGGGGGTAAGGGCGGGTGTGTGTGTGGATCTTAAGTGAACGGCTAAACTGACATTTCTTTCTGCCAGAGGGATTCAGATTATGACGGTCTCCACTGATCGCCAGCTGGACACACTGCTTGTGAGCTGACAATTTCACAAAGCACTCGTCGATTACAATAAAGCCATGACTATGCCACTGCCGTCGTCTTTGTTAGTATCATTACTATATGATCATACTTCCATCATTCTTAATATCAGCAGCGATAGTAGAATAGCAATGTTCTGTTTATCTTGTTCTACCATCATTGAAAATGAAACGAGGCAGGGAACAGTACACAATTAACAATAAACAAGTAGGGTAACTCTCCACCATCATTGTTATCATCTTAACCCTTATTATCTCCCTTACCAACAGCCTCGTTTCCATTCCGCATCCCATTTTGCAGCTCATTTGAGGAGAGAAGTGATTTGTCTGTTCGTCGCTTGTGCTCATTGCGTTGAATGTCGTTTGTCTCGCCTGAAGAAGACCAAAAATGAGTGATTTGTCTGTTCGTCGCTCGTTCTCAGTGCGTTGAATGTCGTTTGTTTTGCCTGAAGAAGACCAAACAGGCGGAAACGCGTGGTGTTTCTGTTAACTTGTTCGACCTTTCCTTTGGCGGCACAGTGATTTCTGAAAGACTCTAAGCCACGTCGGTTCGGAGTGAGGTAACCGCAGGCGGACACGGAAACAGAAGGAACTGAAAGTAACTCCGCCGCTCAACATGGACAAAGAAGTTACAAGACAAAACACGACGCGTTTCGACCTCCTAGGTCTTCGTCAGGCCAGATACACAACATTCAGGACATGGGAGCAGTAGCAATAGTAGTAAAGTTCTGTTCAGCTTATTCTACTATTATTGGTATTGTTTTAACCCGTACGGCCATCTTGCACGGAATTTGAAAAGACAAGTGATTGCTCGTTCTTCGTTTTCATTATCCTAAACGTTGTTTCCAGATGAAGAGGACCTAAGAGGTCGAAACGCGTCGTGTTTTGTTGTTGTTGTCTTGTAATTTGTTTGTCCATGTTAACCGGCGGAGTTACTTTCAGTTCCATTTAAAATTACTAAGTCATGTAGTTTCTAGCCAAGCAGATCACGAGAGACGACCTCTGGCAGAAATCACGATAAAACCGGCAACTGTGCACAAAGTTCAGTACCAGACCACATTTCAAAAGCTAGTCAAGTCACCAGTTAAAAGAGTGATTCGAAAAGGTCATGCCCCTTTGGCGTTCAAGTCAGATCAATTAATGACAAATAGCGATTTCCTTAAAAAAAAAAAAAAAAAATCGCGACAGGTTAGAACGTCTTGGAACAAGGCTTTCATGGAGTCTGCATTAAAGACAATATGTTCGGTCCTTCGCAACCCACACTCAAGAGAGAGAGAGAGAGAGAGAGAGAGAGAGAGAGAGAGAGAGAGAGAGAGAGAGAGAGAGAGAGAGAGAGAGAATGCTGAGATGCTTATTGTGCGACTAGCACCGTATGGTCTGTTCAGTTAGCCAACCATAAGGGACCACATCAGGGTTTTCATTTGGTCAAATTCAATTCCTTTCGCAGCTGCTTAAGAAAAAAAAACAGATTTTTCAGCCATGCAAAAATTGCTTTGAAACATTTCGAAGCAATTTTGCGAGCGTTAGAACTATTTCTTCCGTAAACTCTTAAATCAAATGAAAAACCTAAATCTCTTCCCGGAATTAAAAAATCCCATCCGGTGGAACATCTCGACAAGCGTGTTCATGGAGTCTGCTAAAGTCTGTGTCTGACATCAGGAAGAAGTCCCAAGACTCTTCGAACATGTTTTACAGTGAGGGGTACATCATACGGAATCCACCACGCAGCTCCCTCACCAAAAGATGTTGAGTGGATGTTAAAACAAACAAACAAAAAAGATAATGACCCTGTGCTCTTTAAAAAGGTTTAAAAAATGAAGAGAACAGGTGTGACTAAGTATTATGCACAACATTTAAATTTTTTAAATTTTTTTTACGATTTTTGGATAAAGATGGAAGGACATTTTTGGACGGAATTTGCCACTTCAGTCTTTACCCCCAAGGCTAATCCTTCATTTACACCCCCCCCCCCCCCAACCTCTCGTCTCCCCTTCCTCCAATCTTCACCCCTTCCTACTAACCCCCCCACCCCACCCCCACTTGCATCACCCCACCACACATCTCTTCCTCCCCCGTCATCAAATGTCCATCCACAGTGCAGATTTAAAAAAAAAAAGAAAAAAAAAAAAGATGAGTACGTTTCGGTGTCCGTCAACGCACCTGCCACGATCGCACGGACTGGCATGCAGGTCATGTTGATTTAACAGGTTTCGGAGGCGGACACAGCGAGTGGGCGAAAGTGTCTGTATACACCAAGCAGCAGCGACCTATATTTTCATTTTCCTCTTGAATCAACAGTTGTTTTGTTGGTTTTGTCGGTGGTTCGTTGACTGATGATGGCGTGGATATTGAGGGAGCTGGAGACTGCGGTCAGATGGACGGGGTCCGGATGCTGTGTATAACTACAGCCTTGATTTGGTTTTAATGTTTGATTGTCTTCTCTCTCTCTCTCTCTCTCTCTCTCTCTCTCTCCGTATCCGTATCCGTATCTCTCTCTCTCTCTCTCTCTCTCTCTCTCTCTCTCTCTCTCTCTCTCTCTGTGTGTGTGTGTGTGTGTGTGTGTGTGTGTGTGTGTGTGTGTGTGTGTGTGTGTGTGTGTGTATGTGTTGTGTTCCTCATTGTCTTCGCGCATTTTCCATATTCTGGTCGTGTGTTTTTTTCCCCTTGTATTTAGTTGGTGTGTGCTTTTTTCACCCGTATTTTTGCAGATTATTTCCCTAACTTTGCTCGTGTGTTCTCCTTAGTTAGTTAGGCTGGGTATTTTCCTTTTCGTTTGTGGATATGTTTTCCATGCTTTGTTTCTGTGTTGTTCTTATATTGTTTGTGTGAAGTTCTTGTTTTGTTTGCGCGTTTTCTTTCACTCTCTGCGTTTTCCTAGTTTTGTGGATTTTCGAGATTTTCGTTGTGAGTATTTTCGAATTTGGTAGGGGCATATGATAAAGGTCTTGGTCAAATCCTCGACCAGCATGCCCCACTTGTTTCTAGGGGGGTACGTGACAGGCCCTCGGCCCCTTGGAGGACTGAGGGAGTGAGAGAGGCGAGGAGGAAGCGACGACGAGCTGAGAGAAAATGGCGAAAGACAGGTTTGACTGTTCATAAGGAAATTTATTTACATGCTATGAAGAGTACTCGCTCAGTTGATATTCTTGCGAGAAAAGACTATTATTTCAACAAAATGATGGCTTGTTCGTCTTCTAGACAACTGTTCAATGTTTCGGACTCGCTTTTAGGGCGGAAAAAATGTAACTGTCTCCCCTCAGACACCGCAAAGTCAGACCTGCCTCAGCGCTTTTGCGACTATTTCAGTGACAAAATAAAAACTCTTCGCAGTGACCTTGACCAGCGGTCTTCTGTGGCGCCAACTTTCCAGGAATACGATGGTCCATTATTCGCTGCTTTTGAGCCTGTGTCAGAGAAGGACATTTACGATCTGATTTTGTCAATGCCTACTAAGAGTTGTGTGTTAGACCCTTTACCAACTGAACTTGCTAAGACATGCCTTCATGATCTTTTACCATTGATAACTAACATCATCAATTCCTCTTTGTGTACTGGCATTGTTCCTTCACAATTTAAGCAAGCTGTAGTTACACCTTTGTTGAAGAAAAAAGGACTGGACTGTAATGTGTTAAAAAACTATAGACCTGTGTCAAATTTGCCATTTTTGTCCAAGGTTCTTGAAAAAGTTGTTTTGAAACAACTACAAAAGCACATTCTCGATAATAACCTGTTCGAGATGTTTCAATCTGCATACAGAAGGGATCACAGCACGGAGACCGCCGTGCTGAGCGTCATGAACAGCTTGCTCTTGGAGAGCGATGCCCACAAGGTTTCTGTGATGGCGCTGCTCGACCTCAGTGCGGCGTTCGACACGCTTGATCATTCTGTACTGCTAAAGAGACTAGAGAGAACTTACGGTCTCAGAGGTACGGTGCTTGACTGGTTTTCATCATATGTATGTGATCGAGAACAACGTGTTATCATTGACAGTGTCAGGGTTCGCGCTAGGATTTTTCAAAACCAGTCCCCTGGTCTCCTACCCCGACCGTTTTTCAGCGCCTCTGAGCAAAACCAGTCCCTGTGAAAACATTCCGGTAGCATTGCAAATAACGATGTAAATTTTAAATTCAGAGACTGTCAAACAAAAGACGGTTCACTTACCTACTTTCGACGCACTTTCATTGCGAAGAAACGATCAGTGGCAGAGGCAACATCAAAGTCTCGAACACTCTTAGCGTGGATATTGAGGCGCATCAGCCGTGACACTCTCCCCTCGCCAGCCGGGAACGCGCCTCTGTTTTGATTCCGTTCTGGACACTGAAACCTCTCTCCGCGGCCACGCTGGACACGGGGATAACCAAGGCAATTTTTGCCAACAAAGCGAAGTCTGGGTACTACACAGCCAAGTTTCTGATCACAATGCGACAAGACATGGCAAAAGTATCATCACCCCCGTAGCCACTCAGTGTTCGCTTGAACTGATTGAAGTCAGTCTGTGCACGTGGTCCGTTTATCACTGTCGCATAGTGGGGAGTCAGTGGTCCGGGAATTGGATTGCTTGGTGGGTATCTCTGTCTGTCGAAGATATTTGCCAACGCTGACACTGTACTCATCTGATCATCGGGAAAGCAGTCTCTCAGAGATTGGAGGAGCTGTTCAATAAAGTTCTGACGGGCTGCTTTGAAAGTAGCTTCTCTGTCCACATGTGTCAGTCTGATTGTTTGGAAAACACCACCATCACGTGTCACAGCATGTGAAAACTCCTGTTCCTTCTGGCCTGGTATCATCAGAAGATGCTGCAGTCTTGCTTTTGCACTTTCCACAGCTGGCTGAATGTCTGACAAGTTCACCTCCTCTTGCTGAAAAGTCAGGTTCAGTCTTTCCATGACTGGTATAATGTCTGAAAGCATATACGTCATTGCAACGAATGCAAACATTCCGCATTTTTGACTCAAACCCACAGCTGCAGCATTCTTTCTCTGGGCTTCCTCTTCAAGTTCCAGTGTCAGTGCTGGGTACACACTCCTGACAGCTGTGACAGCTTTCCCCAGACTCAGCCAGCGCACACTGATTGGATGCTTCAAGCATAGATACTCGGCCGAATCTAGGGCATCACACATCTCTTTCAAATGATGGGTTCTGTCGCCCGAAGCCTTGTACAATTTGAAGATCTGCTGCAAACAAAGTCTGTAGTCCGATATGGATTGCACATTTTCTGTAGCATCCTTTGTCGCCAGCGCTATACGGTGAGCGGCACAGTGAATGTGTACCAGAGCAGGTTGACGGGCCTTCAGTCGAACGCCCACACCATTCAGTCGGCCTGTCATAACGGACGCACCATCCGACCCCAATCCGGCCAGCTGCCTATCTGTGATCAACCATTCTTGAAGCACTTCGACCAACATGTCAAAAACACATTCTGATGTTCCCCTGTCGATGGTGTAGTTGCCTAAGAAAAGTGTCTCAGCAACACCGTTGTTCTCTATGCGAGCATACACGATGAGCTTCTTGTCTAGAGTACAGTTCAAAGTTTCATCTATGATGATGCCCACAGAATCACTTTTCGAGTTTTTCTCCGATTTCCTGCTTGGTAATATCATCCAAACACTGTTCCATCTTTGACACTGAAGAATGGTGTGTGTAGATCGGCCCTGACTTCAGTGACTACTCCATTCACCTCCTGAAGTTCAATCAGTGCTCCAAAATTATTGGCAGCGATGTTGCGTTTTGACATGCATAACACAGTTCGTAACTGCGCTTTCACACATTCTTTTTCATCAGCACGGGCTGCTTCAGAGTGTGGGACCATGGAGGCTTGTTATGTGTCTGTTGCTACTGCTGCCTTATGAGATACTCTTTGCATGGTCTGCCAGGGTAGAATACTGGAAATTTCGTGATCCCTAGTTAAACCATTTTTCTGTTTGGTTTTGATGCACACTTTACAGTACATTGTCATTTCATCATTTGCATCAACCTCCAGCCATCTGAAATCTTTCAGCCATGATTCTCCGAATTTATCATGTTTACATTTCATTTTCTTGCTACTGCTGGTGCTAGGCCAATCTGTGCTGGTGGAGCTGATTGGAGTACTGTCACTCGAAGTCTGTGGTCGGTCTGAACTGCCTAAACTTGCGCTTCTTTCCGGCTGCCTGTCTGAATCACTTCTTCGACTTCGTGAAAAAAATGAAAAAATCGACTGCTGGTTCTTTTCTGCCATTGTGATCCCACTGATCATTCAATGAATAGGCGCGTGAATAAGTACTGGCTCTGCTGCATCCGGTTTGAAAATTGTAATGACGCGACTTAGCCTAGCATCGCAAGCGACGACCCAGACAGACGTCTGGGAGAAGTTGCAAGTAACAGGCAGTAATGCGCGTCTGTACAGCGCGTCTGTACAGCTTTTATTATGGGACATTCGCTATTCTGCTCTATAGCCTGCAGCGGTTATTGCCGATGGCTAGGCCTACGTGACAATCTGCATTTGTGCGAAGAGGCCGGAGGGTGGTGGAGAGGGGAGAGGGCTGGTTGAAAGATAAGGCAAGTAAAGTGCTGCTAGGAAAGCCTGGGCCACATAATTTGTATGAACAATCAACTTTTTCTTTTTCAGCCTTTTAATTTATTGATTTTGTTTTTGCCCCATAAATCTCTAACCAGTCCCAGCAAAATAAAACCAGTCCCTGGGACTGACAGCTAAAAATATTTCCAGTATTTCCTCTTTATAACCAGTAATTTACTGGTAATTGCCAGTTAACGCGAACCCTGAGTGTTAAATCATCACCATCTCCTCTTTTGTTTGGCGTGCCACAAGGCTCCGTGTTGGGACCTGTGCTTTTTACCCTTTATTCTCAGCCTTTGTCGGATGTCATGTCTCGGAATGATTGTCAGTATCACAAGTATGCTGATGATACTGAAGTAT
>CM031621.1:37564450-37574450 GCA_018398815.1 Conus ventricosus
ACATCTTCTAGAGAGAGAGAGATTTTTTGCGTACCACAGAGAGAGAGAGAGAGGGAGGGAGGAGAGAGAGAGAGAGAGAGTGTATGTGTGTGTTTAACGTGCCAGAGAGAGGAGAGAGAGAGAGAGAGAGAGACAGACACAGACGAAGAGACAGAGGGAGAGAGAGAGAGAGAGAGATCGCGTGTCAGAGAGACAGAAAGAGAAAGAGAGAGAGGGGCTGGAGGAAAGTAGAGAGTTGGGGACGGGGGAGATGTTAAGCAACTGCGACTTGCGTGGATCGTTTTATTGATCCTTAACGTTTAACACCTATGGCTAGCCGAACGTCATCTTTGTGAACTGAAGGGTTGGAAGACTGTTTAATCGCACGTTTTGAGCAATTTTTTCCTTCTTAAGCGTTTTGATTTCCTGTCATTGAAAGGATATTACACACACACACCCATGCACGCACGCAGGTACACTCTCACACACATAGATCTACATACACACACGCGCGCGCACACACACACATACATACACGCATATATCTATTGAATTATAAACAAAGCTTGCTCTTAAGTCTTAGATTGACGAAATAGGGGGAAATAAGCATTCATATCTGCAGTGGTAGATGATTCTGCCTAACTAACAGTATGTGCTTGAGTGGGTGAATGGAGAAAAAGTAAAACAAATGCTTCTAAAAATGAGCCTTCAGCAAGCTTATAGTTTCCAAGGGGGAGACATCCTCCAATAGGGAGGGAAACTCACTAACATATGACATCACCATATCCCTAGAAGAAGGCCTACTCAAAACCTCCATTTTCTACAAACCCACCGACGCACATGCATACCTAGACTACTCATCCTCCCACAACCCACACACTAAAGACAGCATCCCATACTCACAATTTCTCCGTCTCCGCAGACTCTGCTCCAGCGAGGAAGACTTCACTACACAAGCAGCCAAAATGTCACAATTCTTCACCAACCGCGGATACCCCAGTTCCATCATCAATGCAGCACTCCGCCGCACCATAGCTGTATCCAGAACATCTGCTCTGGACACCCAGCATCCAACCAAGACAGACAGACCCACAGCCTACCTCCTCTACCACCCGCACACCCTCCCCATCTGTAGGATCCTCAAATCCAATTGGCACATTGTACATAACCACAAACCCGCCTTCCATACCAAACCCATGATCACATTCAACGTGACAAAAACCTCAAAGACCTCCTCGTGCGATCCAGTTTGAACAGAACCACAGCTACACCACCAGGTACTCACCCCTGCTCCAAACCCAACTGCAAAATCTGCCCCCTCACCAAACCAGACACCATCTTACAGGGCCCCAAAAACTCCTTCACAGTCAAACGCACATTCTCATATCAGAGCCGCAACATTATATATGCCATCCACTGCCAGCTGTGTGGCAAGATCTACATAGGGGAAACGTCACGCACACTTGAAACACGCATCGCTGAACACCTGGCTGATATCCGCCACCACCGACCCAAACCCGTCGCCCTACACTTCAACCACACCCAACACAACATCGACCATGTCAAAGTTATGGCACTTGGCAGTCACAGAGTGACAGCTTTGAACGCACAACTCAAGAATCCATCTCATTTCCAAACTGGGCACACTACACCCCCAAGGCATCAATATCCAACAATAACCAAAACACATACCCACCTCTTCCACATCAGTTGGCAATATCCCTACCAACACACACACATACTCACACACATACACACACACTTACATACACCACCACCACATCCTCTTCACTCACTTCATACAGTAGTTACAGCAACCCTCCATCTATTAATCTTAATTTTGTTTTGATCCTTCCCTCAAATCCCCCACACACACCTTTCTTCTCTTTTTTTTTTTTTTTTTTCCATTATTATCTATCCACTTACCACAACCATCACAAAGATATCATACCATCCTAATAAACTAGACACACAACCCTATCATATCACACACACACACCTCCCCTGACGCAACCCCCCCCCCCCCCCCCCCCTCCTTGTTTCCTCTCCCATAATCCCCTGGCCTCATGTCATTTCCGCCTTCATGGAGAATAACGGATAAGTCATTTTCATTCTTCTTTTTTTGTTTTTCGTAGTTTGTACTGTCCCACATGTTAAATGTGATTTATTTTTTCGCCTGATGAAGACCCAAGTGGTTGAAATGCATCGTGTCTTGTCTTGTGCTTTGTTTGTCAATGTCATTGGTGGTAAGTTCTAAAACTCTATTCCTGATATAACTCCTGGTCATATACCGATATTTCGAAACCTTGTTGTTTCTCCTCAGTGACCGGGGAAAGTGGTAATTTGACTCCTCTGCCTTTTCAATTTTAAGAAGAATGCAATCCCAGAAAAGGCTGGTGTGCAATACCGTAGTATATTTGTTGAGTTTTCAAAAAACCAACCAAAGGTGCCACCTAAGAAGCAAAGAAAATCATGAAAGAGCAAACAAGCTACATTTTCTTGTGAAAAGTAGAAAATATAAAAAGATATCCTCTTAAGACACAAGTGCTGAGGGTCAGTTCTTGGAATGAATGCGCAAGGGACTAAAATACAACAAACTAATAAATTCCAAAGATAAGTACCGCGCACCGTTCCAGCAACTTACAGAGCAGCTTGGTGTTGCAATGACTGCAAGAAATGCTTATTTCCCCCTATTTCGTCAATCTAAGACACAAGAGCAAGCTTTGTTTATAATTCAACATTTCTTGCAGTCATTGCAACACCAAGCTGCTCTCTAAGTTGCTGGAACGGTGCGCGGTACTTATCCTTGGAATTTATTAGTTTGTTGTATATATATATATATATATATATATATATATATATATATATATATATATATATTATATATATATATATAATACATGCATACATATACATACATACATACATACATACATGCATACATATACATACATACATACACGTGTTACACAAAGGAGGGGGTGGGGGAGTGTCGTCAATGGGCGTGGGAGAGGAGGAGGGGAGGGGAGGGGAGGGAAGAACTCTACCTCCTCCGCTGCCCTTTCTCCTCACAGCATCCTCCACCCCCCCCCTCCTCTTCTCCCCCCCCCCCCCCACCCCCCCACCTCCCTTCTCCTCCCATTCCTCCCAGACCATTTAGTTACATGGCAAAGCACTTTGGGGTCTCGAGTGATCTGGCTAGTGTTGTTTAGGAGACGGAGAGGATGTGTTGTATACCGTTGGACAGCTCCGAGAGCTTTCGCAGGGGGCAAGGCACACGGCAGGTGTGTGCGAGACGGAGGCAGGCGGCTACAGAGAGGAAAAGGGGTGGGTGGTGGTGGTGAGGGGGGTGGGTGTGTGTGTGGGGGGGGGGGGGGGGGGGGGGAGGGAAGGGGGGGGAGAAAACGAAAGACCGGGCGGCGGGATGAATTGATAGCGAGGCTTAATTTCCTTCTTCATCCCTCGCCCCTCCCCTCCCTCCCTCCCCCTCCCCCCCCCCCCCCCCCCCCCTCCCCGTCTGGCTGGGTAAAAGTATGGCGTCAATGATCGGAATGCTTTTGATTGAGATTGAGTCAGTGGACGTCTTGGCAGTGATTTGTTTATTTATTTATGAGTATGTATTCATTTATTTTGGAGAAGAAGAAGAGAAGGAGGGGAGGGGGGGGGGAGGGAGGTTGAGAAGAAGATGATGATGACGTAAAGGAAGGGGGAGAGGAAGAAAGAGAAGAAGAAGAGGAAGAAGAAGAAGAAGAAGAAGAGGAAGAAGAAAAAGAAGAGGAAGAAGAAGAAGAAGAAGAGAGAAAGAGAAGAAGCAGGAGGAGGAGGAGGAAGAAGAGAAGAGGAAGAAGAAGAAGAGGAAGAAGAAGCAGGAGGAGGAGGAGGAGGAAGAGGAGGAGTAGGAGGAGGAGGAGGAGGAGGAGGAGGAGGAGAGAGAAGAAGAAGAAGAAGAAGAAGAAGAAGAAGAAGAAGAAGAAGAAGAAGAAAAGAAGTAGAAGTTTCTTTAATTAGAATTTTGTTAAGAATTATTACAGTGTAGAAGTGATCTGTTTACTGGCTGCAGAAAATGATTTATCTACATAGGGAGATGTCCGAGTGGATGCTATAAAACACAGGTCCCGCCTTGGCTCTAGGCTGTGTCAGGCCACTTGACATAGGCTAGAACACAAAATGTTGTTATGCTCTGCATAGTTATGAGGGGATTGTCTTCAGTCGTGACAAGCTCCTAGCATAACATTATCAGTCTCCAAAGTCCCGAAGTGTGGCTGCCCATGTGGCGGGGTAATAAAAAACGGTCACACACGTAATGTTCTCATCCCCAGCTGACGCATTTGTACCATAGTGCTCAAGTACTTGGGCTGTTTGGACGACAAACAACAACAACAACAACAACAACAACAACAACAACAACAAACACAGGTCTGGGAAATTAAGAGATTTATGATTCAGGGTTCAAGTCACCAACAATCCAAAACTCGAAAAATAAGCTCTCTCTTAAATTTTTATTTAATCGTTAATCAATCAGTTTATTTATCTGATTAGTTTATTTATTTTATGTTAATTGGTGTAAATCACTTTTGACCTTAAATTGGAAACTGTCTCTTTATTCTTTGTAACTTTTGTCAATGGATGTAAAGAGCTTTGCTCTCAACTGGACACACGCTCTTCCCTTTACAAGTCTTTACCATTATCGTTATTGTATTGCTTCAAGTGTTGGTCTGGATGTTTCGCTTTAATTAAGGGGAGATAATTAACCGATACTAGGTGTACAACACATCTTCCAATATATGACAAAAGAAACCACCTCAACATGAGGATTGTTCGTGGCAACAGGAACACACACACACACACACACACACACACACACACACACACACACACACACACACACACACACACATACATTTGCGCGCGCGCGCGCGCGCCAGCAACCAGTGTGTGTACTGTGATTTGCAAATAAATAAACACAAACAAATAAACGAATAGAAAAAAAAACGGAAAAAAAAACAACTACAACAACAAAAAACATAGCGACGCGTTATGCCTATGTGTTCTAGAAAAAAAAAAAAAACCAGCCTAAATGTTGTACAAAACAGTGTTACGACGAAACTACAAAACAACACAAAGCAAAGTGCAGACAATACGCTATAAGCGGTAAAAACAGTCACAGAACCAGGATGCCTGGGGGGTTGGGGGGGGGGGGGGGGGGGGGAGGCACAAGGAACTGGGTGGATGGGTGGAGATGGAGGCTAGGGTGGGGTGTTGGGGGGGGGGAGGGGAGGAGAGGGAGTGGGAGTGGGCTGCTAATCTGTGATAAGGCCAACTCCATCTAATCTTCTCTCACCGCCTAAAGCTAGTAACGAAGGGGGCGCCTCTTGTGCGCGGCACCGTACAATGTTTACTTCAGAAGACAGATGGACGTCGTCTTGGCTATTTACACGACGGCCGTGCCGCTCACACCTGCCGTGTGGATACCTACACGTGCGTGCAGGCATGCTGCGGGTCGGAAACTGAAGAGAAGAAGGAAGAGTAGAAGGAAGGAGAAGAAGGAAGAGTAGAAGGAAGGAGAAGAAGGAAGAGTAGAAGGAAGGAGAAGAGGGGGAAGCAGGGGTGTGGTGTGGAAGCGCGGGTGGGGTGGGATGGGATGGATGATGATGATAAAGAAGAAGAAAAGGACAATATAGAAACTAGAGAAGAAGAAGAAGAAGAAGAGAGAGAGAGAGAGAGAGAGGAGAGAGAGGAGAGAGAGAGAGAGAAGAGAGAGAGAGAAGACGAGACAGACAGACAGACAGACAGACAGACGACGCGAAGACGGAGGACGGACGGAGGACGGACAGACGGAGGACGGACAGATAGACAGACGGACAGACAAAGACGGAGACAGACAGGTATACAGGCAGGCACAGAGAGAGAGAGAGAGAGAGGAGAGAGAGAGAGAGGAGAGAGAGAGGAGAGAGAGAGAGAGAGAGAGAGAGAGAGAGAGATGCTAAAGCAGAAAGTCAGGGGGAGTGGGGATGGGGAGTTCTGTTTATAGCCCAGCATTACTGAAAGTAAACAACGCAACGTTACGGGTTATTTCCCCACCAACAACACGATCGAACCTATGACCATTCTTCGTGGCAACTTGAGGTTGAGAGAGAGAGAGAGAGAGAGAGAGAGGAGAGAGAGAGAGAGAGAGAGAGAGAGAGAGAGAGAGAGAGAGAGAGAGATGCAGCTCTGTTTGTCTGTTTGTCTGTCTGTCTGTCTGTCTGCCTCTCTCTCTCTCTCTCTCTCTCTCTCTCTCTCTCTCTCTCTCTCTCTCTCTCTCTCTCTGTGTGTGTGTGTGTGTGTGTGTGTGTGTGTGTGTGTGTGAGTGTGTGAGTGAGTGAGTGTTTGTATCTTTCTGATTACCATTCTTCTTCTCTCCGTCTTGGCTCTCCCTCTGTCTGTCCATCTGTCTGTCCGTCTGTCTGTCTGTCTGTCTGTCTGTGGCACGATCACATCGAAAACAGTGATAGATTTGTCATACATAGGAATTCTAATCGAAAGAGCTTGGTGGATGAGTGGAGGAAGGAAAACCTGATTCAGTGTTCAATTTGAATCTCAATAGACACAGCACAGTGACAATGTAGAAGCGCCGGTGTCGTATATAATACTGTCGCTCATAAAATCGTGTCGCAGCGACAGTATTTCCCGGGAAATACTGCATTTTATGGACAGCTACAATATTCTATAGGACATTTTTCGTGAAAAGTTGTCGCGCGACAATTTTTTTCCAGCAAATATTGTCGCTGCAACAGTATTTCACGTGAAATGCTGTCGCTTCGATACAATTCCACGGCGACAGTATTATATACGACACCGGCTTGAAAAGTGCATTATATAACAAATACAGAGAATGTGCGCATAGTTCTGCGTGTGCACGGTTTGTCCGCTGTACAAAGCAGACAGTGAAGATGAACTGCATTTTGTTTTTGTGCTCTTCAGTACTAAGAAAACGTAGAGAAAAATTGGTTTCGAATGTCATCGGGGACTATGCCTATTTAAGTGTTCATTGGTAATGTCATGTACAAGACCTAAAATGATGACTGGAAGATGTCATGGTTTTGCACTGGAAGTTCAGAGGAACTGCGACCTCATACTATTGCATGTCTATTCTGTACTTTCTTCTGATTCAGAGCGCTTAGGGTTTCCCCGTTTTGTTAATTCTAGGTGATTTTGTTCACTGGTCCCTTCATGAGGGGCTGTGGCCTATAATGAATGAACTCATTGCTATTTTCGTTGTTGTCTCTGTCTGTCTGTCTGTCTGTCTGTCTGTCTCTGTCTGTCTGTGTATGTCTATCTGTCTGCTGTCTGTCTCTGTCTGTCTGTCTGTCTGTGTGTCTCTGTCTGTCTGTGTCTGTCTGTCTATCTGTCTGCCTGTCTGTCTCTGTCTGTCTGTCGCGCTGTCTGTCTCCGTCTGTCCGTCTCTCTCTCTCTCTGTCTCTCTCAGTTTGTCTGTCTGCTGTCTGTCTCTGTTTGTCTGTGTCTGTCTATCTGTCTCTGTCTCTGTCCGTCCGTCCGTCCGTCGTCCGTCTCTCTCTCTCTCTCTCTCTCTCTCTCTCTCTCTCTCTCTTTTCTCTCTCTCTCTCTCTCTCTCTCTTCTGACTCAATGGTGTTATTTCCACTCAGCTCATTCGGGCCCACTTCATACCGAGCCACACTCAGACTTTCTCATATTTCCATCAGACCTTTTTTTCTTTGGACTTGACAACATCACGAATATCGATCAAATCCTGGAAGAAGCTCCGTGGTTTATTCCATGTCGTGTACTATTCACAGTGAAACATATTCTTCTTTTAGAGCGTCGGGACTTGCAAGATGTGAGACTTACAACATTTTACAGCAGACTCCATGAAAACCTTGTTCAGAGATGTCCCACCTGATGTACTCTGTGAATTTCTGAAAGAGATCAACTTTTTTCATCTCAATCTAAGATCTTACGGAAGACGAGCTTTTTTTAACGAAATTTCCGGTGTGTTTTTAGGTGTGTTTTTAAAATGGTTGTGTGAATGAGTTTGACTTTCAATGACTTGTGTGTTGACTTCAAGCACGGTGACAGCCCTGATGTGGTCCTTTGCGGTCGGCTGGCATAGAAGAAACATTACCTTATCGAATGTGAACTATAAAAAAAAAGGAAGAAACAAAAAGACACAAACAACCAACACCAAAAAAAGACAAAGGAAAAAAAAAAATAGAAGGGGTGACGGAAAAACAGGTGAAGCGGGGGTTGGGATTCAGAGCACGTGTGTGTGTGTGGGGGGGGGGGGGGGGACAGTGAAGGGGTGTGGGTGTGGGAGTGTGGGGTGGGGTGGGGCGGGGTTGAGAAAAACAGTAGAGCGAAGCAAGGGACGAAGAAGTAACCTTTCCTCAGAGCGCGATAGCCGAGGACCCCGGACGATCTAAATGGCTGTTCCCCTCCTCGCCTTACAGCGCTACCTCTGCCAAATCTCGCCCAATCTCGCGCCCACGTGACATTAATGGCTCCCTTCGACGAGATTCCCTGCTTTATGGCCAACCCCGAAGGAGCACGGGGGTATGGCAAGGTAAGGTTTAGTTGGGATGGGGTGGGGTTGGACTGGGCTGGGCTGGGTACGGGTCGGAGAAGCAGACGACTGGCGGTGTGTTTGGTTAAACAGGGGGAGCGATGGGGTGGCGGGGGGGGGGGGGGGGGGGGGGGGGCATTATCAAGGGGGGGAAATTAGAGCTGTGTGGCCTCTCAATTTGTTGGCCCGATACAGGCATTGTAATGGCCCATTCTGGCGGGGCTGTGCTGGCCGGCTGACCGTTTGATTTGTTTGGGTTCCGGTCGGTCAGTCAGTGTCCGGCTGGTGGCCATGTTACATTACGTCTGGAGCTATATAAGTCAGTAGGGGGTGGCTTGTTTTCCGTCATTGGTATTATTCCAGGGCCGTGAAAAGATTCATTGGGCATGGAGTTCATCAAGACTTTGGTGGGGGGTGGGGGGGATGAGGGGGTAGGATGGACGTGGGGTGGGGGGGGAGGTAGGGAGGGGGTGGGGAAGAAGGGGCACTGCATTGCAACGCACTGCAATATTAATGCTGCAACAGTTATTCATAAAAATTCATGGATGCTTGCACACTTATAATGATCGAAAGTGCAGACTTTACTGGTGACGCTTTTCTTTTCTTTTCTTTTCTTTTTTTTTCTTTTTCTAAATTCCTGGTAAAATCCATTCTTAAATATCCATGGTAATTGTTGTGCTCCCCGTTATGTAAGAAAGCATTGAAATCGAAGAAAATGTGCAGAGACGATTCATTAAATAAAATCATAAGTTAGCTGAAATATTTCGAATTATGAGTGACGAAAATGCACGGTAACTCTTGCTTCCACGATGAAATAATGACAGGCCAAAACTCCTAAAGAATGTTGTAAACGACGCCAAATCGCCTTGCAGAAATGCCAACGCACAGCACACAGAACAGACAGAGAAACATACACTTGGTGCTTCTATGGGGTCATCGATCTGCTGCCTCACTCGACTGGGCATCCTACATGGATATCTGCACTTAGACGTCCTCAAAGGACATCCTCACTGGGCCTCAGTGTTGAGATTCCCACTGGACATCTTCCTTAGCCATCTTAATTTGACATTATCTTGGACAGCTGGCTTGGAATGGTTAGTGAACATCCCTGTTGGATATCTTCTTTGGAAGTCTTCATAAAAGATCCTAGCAGATGCATTGGGCATACATGCTGGGCATCCTACTTACGCTCTCATTGGACATCCTATGTGCGTGTCCACATTAGTATCGTCAATTGCCCATCTTCTTTACGCATCTGCAACATCATTTATGTCCACTTTGGACCCCCCTATTGAGCATTCTTTGATGTCTTCGTTGGATCTATGTATGGGATGTCCGTATGAGGCATCTTCGTTGATGTCTTCGTTGGATCTCTTCATTGGGTGTGCGCACAGGGCATGTTCATTGATGTCTTCTTTGGATCTCTTCATTGAATGTCGGTATGAGGTATCTTCATTGAT
>CM031621.1:37579450-37586950 GCA_018398815.1 Conus ventricosus
GAATAAGGAGAGAGAGAGAGAGAGAGAGAGAGAGAGAGAGGAGAGAGAGAGAGAGGAGAGAGAGAGAGAGAGAGAGAGATGAAGAAGAAAGAAAAAGAAAAGAGAGAGAGACAGACAGACAATGAAAAGACTTGCAGACACCGAGACAAAACACACACACACACACACACACACACGCACGCACGCACGCACGCACGCCACGCACGCACGCACGCACGCACGCACGCACGCACACACACACACACCCCACACAACACACACACACACACACACACAGAGAGAGAGAGAGAGAGAGATGACGCAATGATGATAATCCCCCCTACAGGGATAACCTTCCACAAAAACCAGAACCCAGCCAAAAGAAATACTTTAAACCGGGGAAACCACCAGCCCCCCACCCACCCAAAGCCGGCCCACCCCAAAGGGGGGCAACATTGCCCACCCCCAAGACTAAACCCCTCGGCCCAAAAATTTAAACAGCGCGTGAAATCGGGCTTTTAAGGGGTGACAAAGCGCGGTGTAAAAAAGGCCCTGGGGACCGGGGTTTTCATGTTTGTATAAAATCTAGGCCTCTCTCCGACGGAATGGATGACGAAAAGAGGGGAGGGGGGAGGGGGGGGGGGGGAGCGGCGGGGGTGGGGGGGGGGGGGGGGGGGGGTCGGGGAAAAAGAGGTGTGCTGGTGAGGGGTGGGGGTTTTGGGAGAGAGGTGGGGGGAGGAGGGTCGAGCGGGGGGGGGGGGGGGGGGGGGGGGGGGGGGAATTTGGGCGGTGGTGAGGGAGGGTAGGGGGGGGAGAGGGGAAAAAGGGGGGAAAGGTGCGGGGGTTTGAGGGCACGGGGGGGGGGTGGGGGGGTGGAGGGGTTGGGGGGTTTGGGGGAAAGGGGGGGTTTGGGGTTAAACTCTCTGCAGACGGTCTGGAAGCAATTTTCCCCTCAAGTGCCTGAGCAAACGGGACGTTAATGTCATAAATTTGGGGGGATGGGGGAATGAGAGAGAGAGAGGGGAAAAGAGAGGGGAAGAGAGAGAGAGAGAAAAGGTGAGAAAAAAAGAGAGAACTGGGAGCGAAGAGTAAAAAGAGACGTGGTAAAAAGAGAGGAAAAGAGAGAGAGGGGGAGAAAAGGAGAGAGGGGAGAGAGAGGAGAGGAACTGTGTGTAAGAGAGGGAGGGAAGAAGAGAGAGAAGATGATAAATCAATAGATTTTTTATTTCCCACAAATCCCTTTGGGTTGTCTTTGGTTTTTTATTCTCTCTCTCTCTCTCCCCTCTCTCTTTCTCCCTCTTTTCCCCTCTCTCTTCTCCCCTCTCTCTCTGTTTCTCTGCTCCCCCCCCCCCCCCCACACACACACAACGAAACCCCTAAACACACATCATTTTCTCTAATTCTTTAACACACACACACAAACACACACACACACCCCCACCAAAACCCCGGGGCGCGCCGCGCGCGCGGGGCGCGCGCGAGGGTTTACTCTGCCCACCCACTTCCCCCATCCCCCCTTCCTCATCCCCCCCTTTGCCCCCTGGGGGCCCTTTTTTAACCCCGGTTTTCCCAAAACCCCCCCCCACCCCACCCCCCCCCCCCGCCTCCACCCCCTCTCTCTCTCTTCTCCTATTTCCCTCACCTTGCCATTTTTCATCTTCTTTTTTCACCTCCATCCAATAAACCTGAAGCATTCCGCTCGCCTTTCCACGGGAAACAGGGGCAAAGGGAAGTGTGGGGTTTGGCATGGAGGGGGGGGGGGGGCCCCAGGGGGGAAAGGGCGGGGGGCAGGGGAGGGGGCGGCGGGAGGGGTGGGGGGGGGGAGGGGGGGCGGGCACATAGGAAGGAAAGGGGGGGGGGGGGGGGGGGGGGGGGCGAAAAAAGGGGAAAAAGGGGCAAAGGGGGGGACAAATCTAAAAGGTGTATTAAAAATGGAAGGTCCGCAAAAACGTGGGGACCTCGTTGGGGGGGAAACGGAAGCGAGGGCCCAGCGGGTGATTCACATCTAAAGATGGGGTGTTATGGTGATGATGATGATGAGGGATAGGATAGGGATTGTGGAGGGTGTGATACGATGATGGGTTTGGTAGGGTGATTGTGATGATATAAGATAAAGCGTTTGATATTTTGATATAGAGGGTGAGGTTTGGTGGTGGGGGTTTGGGGTGATGGGGAAAGTGAGGGTAGGGTTTGGTGGTTTGATGATGGTGATGGGGGGTGGTGATGATGATGGTGATGGTAGGCCCGTTTGGTGATGATGGGGGTTGAGGGTTGTGGTGAGGGTGGGGGTTGTAATGATGGTGGTGGGGGTGTTTAAGTTTGGTGAGGGGTGTTTAGATGGTGATGCCCGATGAGGGTGAGGGTGATGAGGATGGTGGTGGGGGATATGATGGTGATGATGATAAGATTACGATGGGGGTGGAGGGGTGATGAGATGATTTTGAGATAAGATGATAAAGGTTGACGATGATGATGATGATAAATGATGATTCCGAGGGTGGGGTAGTGGTATGATGATGATAAAGAGGAGGGATAAAGACGATGACGATGATAAATTGTGATATGAGATTGAGCGGGTCTAGTCTGTTGCCGGGGTCATTTTTTGCCCCTAAATCCCCCCCTCCCCCCCTCATCTTGTCGTCTATCTGCCCTGCCTGTATGTGGGGCTTTTCCCTTCCTCTGTCTGCTCCCCCCCCCCCCCCCCCCCCTCGCCCCCCCCCCTCCCCGTCTTTTCTCCTTCCCCCCCCACCACCCCCCACCCCGCCCCCTCGCGGGGCCCTCGCTCTCTCTCGCCCCACCACCTCACCCTCCTTTTTTTTCCCATCACGTTCTTTTTTCTGGTCCTTTATTTTAAATTTAAAAAAAGGGACGGGGAAATTAAAAGGGATCGATTTGGTGCCCTTGACCCCTTTCCCACAGTTCCAAGGGGCCCCACGAGAAAACAGGGTCGCCCGCCCAAAAAAGCGGGTGGGGGTGGTGGTGGGGGGAGGGGTAGGTTGAGGGGGGAAAGAGGGGGGGGGGTGGCTTTGGGGAAGGGGAGGAGGGCAGGCAAAAAAAAGAAAAAAAGGGAAGATGAAGAGAAGAAGAAGGAGGAGGAGGAGGGGGAGGGGGGAGGGGGGGAAAGGGGGTTGAAGAGGAGGAGGAGGGGGAGGAGGAAGAGAAAAAGGGAGGAGAAGGGGGAGGGGGAAGGAGGAGGAGGGAAAAGAAAAGAAGAAGGAGGGGGAAAAGGGGGGGGAGGGGGGGGAGGAGGAAGAAGAAAAGAAGAAGGGGGAGGAGGAGGAAGAACGAAAAAAAGGAGGAGGGGGAAAAGGGGAAGAAAAGGAAAAAAAGAAGAAAAGACGGGGGGAGAAGGAGATGGCGGGGAAGGAGAAGAAGAAGGGGGAGGGGAAGGGGAAAAGGAGGAGGAGGTAGAGGAAAGAAGGAAAAAAAAAAAAAAAAAAAGAAAAAAAACGGGGAAAAAGGGAGGTGGCGAGGGGAGGAGAAGAAAAAAAGGCAGAAAAAAAAGAAGTAGAAGAAAAGAGCCCTTTCGCAGCTTATCTGCTGACGGGTTTCGCCCCAATAAAAAAAAACCCGGGGCAAAAAACCTCCCCTTGAACCAAGTAGGAAGGGAAGAATTTTTACAGTAAAAACGAAAATTTGGGAATTTTTAGCAAGGGGAAAACCCCCCCCCCCTCCCCCCCCCCCCCCCCCCCCCCCCCCCCCCCCCCCCCCCACCCCCCCCCCCCCCCCTTTCTCCATTCTCCCCCCCCACCCCTCATCTACGCAACATCGTAAAAACTCCCCCGTCCCCCCCCCCCCCCCCCCCTCCCCCCCCCCCCCCCTTCCCCCTTCCCTTCCTGTTTCGTCTAATCACTTTCAGAAAAAAGCAGATCGCACGAGGGTTATTAACCCTCTTTTTCCCCCCCCCAAACCCCCCCGTTCCTCTTTTTTTTTTTTTTTTTTCCCCTTTCGGGCCTCTCAATTTCCCCCCCCCCCCCCCCCCCCTCCCGCCCCCCCCCACAATCCGTCTCCAGTCACCCTTCCCACCTCCCTCCCCCCTCCCCCTCCAGTCCCACCCCTCCCCCTCTTCATACCATCTCCTCTCAAAACCAAATTCCTTCTAAAAACCCTTCTCTTACCTTCTCCCCTTCCCTACCTTCTTCCCCCTCCTCCGGCCCCCCCCCCTCCACTCCAGCCCCCCACCGCCTTTTTTCACCTCCCTCAGTTTCCTCTTTTCATTCCTTTTTTTTCTTTTTTTTTTATTTCTTCTTTTTTCCTTGGGTTTGTCTTTCTGCTGCTTCCAAACGGGCCACCCCACAATGTGGCCCAGGGGGATCTTTGGGACTTCTGGCATGGAGGGTGACAGAGCTTTGTTTTCTTCTTTTTTTTTTTTTTTTTTTTTTCTTTTTTTTTTTTTTTTTTTTTCCCTTTTTTTTTTTCTTTTTTTTTAATTTTGGGCGGGGGTTTGATAAGGGGGGAAGGGGAAGAGAAGGGAGTTGAGGGGGAAGTCTCGTTCGTTGCTGTTGAAAAAAAAAAACCCCACAAAAAAAACCAAAAACAACAACAAACAAAAAAACCCAAAAAAAAAAAAAAAAAAACCCCGGGGCCTTTTAAAATAAATTTGGAAACGGGTTTGGGTTTGGGTTTTTGGGTTGGGTTTGGGTTTGGTTTTCGGTCGTTTTTTCTTTGGGTCCGCTGGGGGGGGATGAGTATGCGTTTAAAAGGGGTTTGGAAAATTTGAGAATTGTCCCGTAAAAGATGACGTCTTTTGGGATTCTTTCTCTTTGGAATGGGACTCCCTGTTCCCCAGTGTTCCTCCCTTTCCCGCCTGTTTTTTCCCGGAATTTTTTGGAAAAGGGGAAGGGGGGGTAGGGGTGGGGGGGGGGGTGTTCGGGGGGGTGGGGGTGGGGGTCTTTATCTACACGAAGGAAAACTCGAGATTATTAAAATTTCGTTTTAAACCCCACACACACACCACACTAGCGTACACCACACAAACCACACCACACACACACACACCACACACAACACCACACACACACACCAACAACACCACACAAGAATCCCCCTACACCCCAAGGGAACCAGCGAAGGGGATAAATAAATGAAACCAAAAGAAAGTGTGGGGGGGGGAAAAAAGTTGCTGAAAAATAAAGAATTAAGCAAATATATAAAAAGGGAGAACAATCTTTTAGCCTACGCTTTAAATTTTTACCCCAAGGGTCAAGGGAGGAAACAAAAAACAAACACAAAGCGAAAAAGAAACCCAAAAACAAATAAAATCGATTTAATCGAAAAGAAACTGGAAATTTAAATGAGCAGGGAACGGGAAAAAAATAAACAGAAAAAAAGTGGGGGAACTTTTTCTCCATAAGAAAACCCAAAAACAGAGGTTTTTCTTTTGATCTCCCTTTATCCTTTGGGGGGTCCTCAAGCGTTGGCTCAAAGATTGCCCCTACATTTTTTACTATTTGCATAATGTCTTTAAATTTTTTACCCAATTTTTTTCCCCCACACTTTCGTTTGGTTTCATTTACTAAAAAACCCCTTTGCTGGCTGCGTTTGGGGGGCTATTGGAATTTTTTTTTTTTTTTTTTTCACCCTTGGTTTTGGGGAGAACACCACGGTATTATGGGGGCTGTGGGTGTCTCTTTTGCGCCAGGGGCGCAGGGACAACTACCCGGCCCCGAGTTCCGACCAGCGGGCGAAAGGCCTCGGGCAGGGGTACAAAAAATATCTTCCTTCAAAAGGGAAATTTCGATGGTTTCCCCTTTTCAGCTATGAAGGGTTTTCTTTTTGTAATATATTTTTTTAATTTCATTTCCCAGTTTTTTTTCCCCTCTTCAACCCCCCCCCCCCCCCCCCCCCCCCCCCCCCCCCCCCCCCCCCCCCCCCCCCCCCCCCCCCCCCCCCCCCCCCCCCCTTTCCCCCCCCCAACCCCCCCCCCCCCCCCCCCCCCCCCCCAAACCACCCCCCCCCCGGGGGGGGGCCCCCCCCCCCCCCCCCCCCCCCCCCCGGTTTGGGCAAAAGGGGGGGGAAGGTTTTGGGAAAAAAGTTTCTTTTTTTTTCCTTTCCCCCCTTTTTTTTGGGTTTTCCGGGGGTTTCTTTTTCCCGTTTGGTTTGTTTGTTTTTTGGGGTTTAACCCTTTGGGGGACCCTTTTTTTTTCTGGGGGGGGGGGGGGGCCCAAAAAATCAAAAAAAACCCCACACACACCCACACACCCCACCCCACACCAACCCACGCACCTGTGGAACCGCCCATACGGTGAATGAACTAACGGTTTTTTTTTTGGCTTCCCCAAATTTTTGAGCTAACGCCGCCAAAATTTTCTGGGGGAGCGCCCAAACCCGGGGGTTTCCCGGGGAAAAAATTTTCAGAAAATGGCGGGTAACGTTTTAAAAATCCCAAAAGGGTAAATGTTGTTTTCCCCCCTTTGGTTTTTTGCATTAGGTCACATGGGGCCCCGGGAAGCAGGCCCCCCCCCCCCCCCCCCCCCCCCCCTTTCTTTTCCTCTCTCTCCTCTCTCTCTCTCTCTTTTCCCTTTTCCCTTTCCCCCCCCCCCCCCCCCTTTTTTTTTGGGCCCTTCCCGTTTCTTCTCTAATCTCTAAGGGAGTTTTTTTACAACTGTCAATTTCTAGGGCTGCCTTTTTTTTTTTTCTTTCTCTCTCTCTCCTCTCCTCTCCCTCTTCCTTTCCCGTTTGTTCCCCTGGTATGGATGGGCGGTTTTTTTTTTTGTATTCTCAAATTTTATTTCCCACATTCCCTTTTTTCATTAAACAATTTTTATTTTATTATTTTATTTATTTTGGGTATCATTACATCCCCATTTTTATTTTTACAAAGGGTTTAAGACCCACTCGTTATGTGATGATATATTCCATCATCATTTTCATAAATTTGCGTTGTTTTTGGTTGGATTTGTTTTGGTTTTTTTTCTTCTTTTTTCTTTTCCCCTTTTTTATATGGGGTTTAAATTTCTATCTCACCATTAGTGTTTTACTCAATGAGATTTATATGATGAGAGGGTACGATTTTTAGGGGGCCCCTGTTATTTATTTATTACTGCCTCCCCCTCACATCTTACAAAACACACACACCACACACACACACCACACACCCCCACACACAACAAAACACACACACAGCGCGCGTGGGCACTCATACCTGATCGTTCGAGAAACCCATCCCCAAAAAAACACTCCAAATTTTCCCCCAGCATGTTTCGCCAAAAAAAAAAGTCCCGCCCCTCCACTTTTTCCTTCTAATTCAAAAAATTACAAACGGGGGAAGGGGTGATCAGACTGGCAGAAGACAGACAGGGGCTGGCAGACAGACAGACAGACAGACGACAAAACTTTCACATATGGGGCGGAGGGTGGTTCCCATCCCCTTAAAAAAAACAATTTAAATATGCAAGAAAAAAAATGCACAAATTTGTTCAAAACCTGTCTTGTAAACAAATTCCCACATGACACTGCACACATTAAATTGTGCAGGCAATTATTAAGAGTCCTTAGAAAAGCAATGACTTTACCGGTTTT
>CM031621.1:37591950-37599450 GCA_018398815.1 Conus ventricosus
GTATTGTTATGCCACACTGCATCGTGATGTTTGAGATTTCTGTCTTTTTTTTTTTTTTTTCTTTCTATTTTTTTTCTTTCTATTTTTTTTTCTTTCTATTTTTTTCTTCTTCATCGTTTCGATCGTTTTCTTACGTTTGGTTTTATTTGACTAGCTAGCATTAAGAAAAATATTTTTTCGTAATCTTTTGAATTCTTCTTCACAACAACAAGAACAACTGCAACAAAGATAATCATAATTGTGATAAAGTAATAATAGCAATTATGGTAGTGATTATAAGAAGAAGAAGAAGAACAACAACAACAACAATGACAGTAATAATGATATTGACAGCAACAACAGCAATAATACTAACAACGACAATAACAATGATGGTGATGGTGATGAAACTAGTAATAATAAGAATCATTGTCATTATCATCATCATTATCATCATCACCATCATCATCATCATGACAACAACAACAGCTACAACAACAACTATGATGATGATAAAAACAAAAGTAACGGTGACACCAAGTACAAAATAACGAAAAGAAAAACAACGATAACAATGATAAGAATAACAATATATCAAGAACAATACTAATAATATAATAAGAATAATGATGATAATAATAATAACAACAACAATAACAATAACAACAACATCAACAACAACAATAATAATAATAATAACAACAACAAGAACAACAACAACAATAATAGTAACAACAACAACAACAACAACAACAACAGCACAACAACAACAACAACAACAACAACAACAACGTCTATGCTTAGCAGTAACTTCGAACGATCAGGCAAAAACCACAGCGCGATGATCGTGTGTTGATTTGAATTCCAAATACATAAGGTTGCAGAGTCCGAAAGACAGGATTCACGGGGCCTGATGATGCTATCCCTATAGAAACTGTTGAACAGGATGCCACCACCACCGGTGTGTTGTTCTGAGCAAAACAAGACAGCAAGTTGTTGGGGGGAGGGGAGATATACAAAATTAATTGCCAACGATCTTACAGCACACACGTGCTTAATACACGGACACGGCTGCTTTAAGAGATAAACAACAACAGCACGGCATTTTTAAAAAATCTTTCTTTTATTGATAAACAACAACAACAACAACAACAACAACAACAACAACGACAACAACAACGCCGTTTTTTCTCTCTTTCTTTTCTTTTCTTTTTGTTCTTTTTTTTTCTTCTTCTCCCTGTCCTTTTCTTCTCCTTCTTCTCCTTCTTCTCCTTCTCCTTCTTCTCCTTCTCCTTCTTCTCCTTCTCCTTCTTCTCCTCCTTCTCCTTCTTCTTCTTCTCCTTCTCCTTCTTCTCCTTCTCCTTCTTCTCCTCCTTCTCCTTCTCCTCCTTCTCCTTCTTCTCCTCCTTCTCCTTCTTCTTCTTGTCATGAGATCAGATTTTACCAGCGCCAGGTAGGAAAACATTGCAGATTTAGGAGACCTTTATAAAAAGACAAGTGCCAACTGTCCACGCGCTATTTTTTTTTTTTTTTTTTTTTTTTTTTTAAAGAGACTTCACGTAAGACAAGTTCCAAATGATCAAAAGCACTGTTGTTTCCCGACAGGTCTCAGACCACACAATGTCAGTTAGGAATGCACGGTTGTCGTTGTTGTTGTTGCTGTACAATGTCAGTTAGGAATGCACGGTTGTCGTTGTTGTTGTTGCTGTACAATGTCAGTTAGGAATGCACGGTTGTCGTTGTTGTTGTTGCTGTACAATGTCAGTTAGGAATGCACGGTTGTCGTTGTTGTTGTTGCTGTACAATGTCAGTTAGGAATGCACGGTTGTCGTTGTTGTTGTTGCTGTACAATGTCAGTTAGGAATGCACGGTTGTCGTTGTTGTTGTTGCTGTACAATGTCAGTTAGGAATGCACGGTTGTCGTTGTTGTTGTTGCTGTACAATGTCAGTTAGGAATGCACGGTTGTCGTTGTTGTTGTTGCTGTACAATGTCAGTTAGGAATGCACGGTTGTCGTTGTTGTTGTTGCTGTACAATGTCAGTTAGGAATGCACGGTTGTCGTTGTTGTTGTTGCTGTACAATGTCAGTTAGGAATGCACGGTTGTCGTTGTTGTTGTTGCTGTACAATGTCAGTTAGGAATGCACGGTTGTCGTTGTTGTTGTTGCTGTACAATGTCAGTTAGGAATGCACGGTTGTCGTTGTTGTTGTTGCTGTTGCTCTTTTCTTCGTCTTTTTTTTTTTCTCTTAAATTAAAACAGGGTTTTAAGTGATCATAAAAACAAACATTGGGATGGTACTGTTTTGATGTTAATAGAGATTATAGACATTGTCAAAGAGCGTTTGATTCTAGGCGAGACCATAATTGAAGAGCCGACTGTGAGAACACCGTTCTATTTAGGTATTTATTTGTTCATTTATATCTATGTATATATTTATTCATTTATATCTATTTATTCATGTATTTAGTTACTTTCATTTTTAAAGGCAGTTCGCTTCTAACACAAGCCACATATTTTCTATTGTCGAGTCAAGAGTGCACGTCAGATACTCTCGCTCACCAATAAGCCAACTTTATTACTTTGTTATTTAAAACAGTAAGTTAGTTGATGAATTGTGGGTTGACTGATACTTGTTTTTCGATATATATATATATATATATATATATATATATATATATATATATATATATATATATATATATATATAATAGTGTAATTATCGATTTATCTGCCTGCCCCCACCTCTCCCTCACCCCCACACCCCTCCTAACTCCCCCACCATCATCACTCCATTCCCTTTCCCGAACAGTCTTCACCCCCCTCCTTGACGCCCCCCCCCCCCCTCTCTCTCTCTCTCTCTCTTCTCTCTCTCTCTCTCTCTCTCTCTCTCTCTCTCTTGCTCGGGGTCTTCTCCCTCGTCGTCGTCCCAGGAGATGATTATCGTCGCCGGCTCTGGCATAGCCACCTAGATATCGGAGGATGCGGAGGTTAATGAACCTTTGCCTCCATTACTATACAGTTGGGCACAACAGGTGCATACGTATACCTCGGTGGATAATGATGGTGATGACGATGATGATGATGGTGATGAGGATGATATTCCTGACGGCTTACTGGCTTCCAGAGTCTATGATACCCTTGGGCTCCCGAAAACAGTCAATTCCAGTAAACAAACAGACAGACAGACAGCCAACCTTACGAACAAACCAACAAAACCCCGCTAGTCGTAACGTTTCTGTTTTCATGAACACTACTAATTAGTGATTATAGTCACCTCTGAAATAATCGTTTTCTTAATTCTTGCTTTTTGGCCAGATGTGATGGTCAAACGTGATCATCATGAAAGCTCATGAAAATAGGAAACGACGATTCGAGTTCGTTTTTCCTTTTTTTGTGTGTTTTTGTTCGTTTGCTTTTTTTTTTTTTTTCTTTCAACACTGTCATCACTGGTTTCAATGCATAATGTATTATGCCTTTAATATACTGCTTGGCGAAGGCGCGCAGAACTGAAGCCGGGAGTGGAGGATAACTGCCATAGTGTACAACGTGTTCATCTCTTGACGGATCACTGGGGTACTTAAAGGTTGTTGTCTCTTTTAGCAAGAACCAACTTATCATTACACGAGTCGGGATTACGCGATTCGCGAATAAGGTGTGACGTTTCCCACGAAAGGTTTGAAACACACACACACACACCACACACACACACGCACGCACGCACACACGCACGCACGCACGCACGCACGCACGCACGCACGCACGCACGCACGCACACACACACACACACACACACACACACACACACACACACACACACACACACACGCACACAGCAACCAAGGGCAACCCATAAACACACACAAAAATTCATATAATTATATCTTTTAGGATAGATCAGGACAAAAAAAAATATTGTATTCAGTGTAACATAGCGGGAAAAAAAATCTGGCAGATAAGCAACTCAACGCATGATGTTCACTTGGACTTATTATTATACAATACGATTTTTTTGGGTAGCCAGTAAGCAAACGCAGGGTTAAATCTACGTAAAAACATTGTTGGGGACTGTTCGCCCTGTAAGGAGAACAGAGAACCACCAAATGTAGAGGGTGTAACGAAAGTTTTAACCCCCCGAAGGGTTAACTCCCAGGGAGTTAAACTGTTCATATGTAATTTTTACTCCCTGGGAGTTAAACTAGAATGACTCCCACCCTGTGCCAAATAATCCACTCGGTAAACTTCAAATGTTCTAAATCTTTTTTGTACAAGTCTCAACAAATTCTTGAAAATTGGGGGGGGGGGGGGGGACATTTTGTACTATATCAGGCTTAACTCCCACCCTGTAACAGAATGACCCCTGGGAGTTAGAACAGATTAACTCCGGGAGTTAATCCAGCTTTGTAAAAGTTTAACTCCCTGCCCACTAAGGGGAGTCAGTTTTTCACAGTTTAGAGTAACTCCCAATGTGTACCGTGTTTTCTGACTCCCAGGAGTTACTTTGTAACGAGGGGGATTTAAATTCTGGTCATGACAAGATAAATCCCCACCCACCTATTCCCAGGTGTCTTTCGGTAAGAGAATGGAGAAGGGGATTTAATGTTCATGATCATCATCATCATAGGGAAAGGGAAATGTCGGTGTAAAATTCATGTTTCATCTATGCATGCCCTTTGATATTTTACTATGCCTTTTTGTATATAATCCGTATGTAAAAGTCTGTATATACATGAATTAAGGCTTGATGCCTTTGGTAGAAATACTGTACCTTTAGTCTTTGGCGTTCTCTCTCTCTTCTCTCTCTCTCTCTCTCTCTTCTCATGGAATCTATGCGACTATCAAACAGTCACTCATAAGTGTAGGCCATTACACTCAAATGGTGTAGAAAGGAAAATTTTCAATTTTTCATGTGTCATGCCGCCCAAAATTAGGGAGTGAGGGGGGGGGGGGGGGGGTGAGAGGGTAAGGAAGGTGGGGAGAGAATGACGAGTAGTCGCGAAGTGACGTAAAAAAATTGTTTGTATTGACTCGCTTACCTGGGAGGAAGGAAGGAGAAAAAGGGTCGGCATAGATTAGAAATTTGGTGTGTGAGCACATGGGATAGAGAAAGGGGGGGGGGGGGGGGCTGTTTTTGTACAATTTGTAAAGAGGGTGGCTGCTTGGGACCGATCTGATGAGTTGTCAAGTGACTCGTCACAGGTTGGTGGGTGTGCGTGTGTCAAGCTAAAAATGAAAGTCGGCCAGCCAATCAGAAAAACACACATTTTTCAATAAAATTCAGGACACGTGACTAATTCACAGAACCCAATAATATCGAAGGAAACAATTCTACCTGACAAGTCTTGATGTGGCAAGTTAGTGTAAGAACACACACACACACATTTCGAATATATATATATATATATGCATGGGTGGTAGCGAGGAGTGGGTGGGAGTCATTCTGGTGGTATGTCAGAATAACTCCCCTGGAGTCAAACTGAAACACAGAGGGAGTTAGTTTTTTTATATTCTAGTTTAACTCCCAGGGAGTTAAAATTTAGAAATGAACAGTTTTAACTCCCTGGGAGTTAAACCATTCGGGGGGAGTTAAAACTTTTCGTTACAACGGCTCGACAAGGGCGCTTGTCTTCATTATCATTCCTGCTTCAAAGAACAATGACTATTCTACCGAACCAAAGAGACAAACAAATGACCAGACAAAACACGACGCGTTTCGACCTCCTTGGACGTCTTCAGGCAAGACAAACAACATTGACGACAATGGAAACGGAGAACGAGCCGTCACTGATCTCTTCACATCGGGCGGAAAATGGATGTGCATGTGGAATAGCGTCGTCTTGTGATTTGTCTGACCGTTTTGTTCGGTGAAATAGTCATCATTTTTCACACAAGTTTGGTTCAATTTCCGACCTCACTTTGAAACTAACTTCATCAAAATTCCTGTCTGTTCAATGAAAAAAGAAAATGTCTCTCAGAACAGAGCTTCCCTTTGAAATAAGCTTCGACAGCTGAGTCGCCGTGTCCGACCGTCAATTTAACGTGCAAATGAGGCTTTTTGAGGTCGGTGGGTGGCTATCAATATTAAACTGAATTTGGGCATTCAGGAATGTAACGAATGATGCATTAATTTGGACAAAAAATGTCGTGTGTTGACCCGAAGAACTGCAGGTGGACCTTAACTCGACGATTTCTATTTCTTCTTTTTGTTTCTTTGTTTGTCTTTCTTGTCTTTTTTTTTTTTTTTTTTTTTTTTTTTGAATTGCAGAGGAGGAGACACGGTTTTTATGACGCTTGCGAGTTCCGCCCGCAAACGAGAAGCAAAGCGAATCACCCGTACGGAAGTTACAAATGAAGCACCGTCACTAATGAGTACAGCAAGTGACCCTACATGTTTATTAATTACTGTTTACTGCCTCGTTGAAGGTTTTCCTTCATTCAAATCAGACCGAAGGAAAAAAAAAAAAGGTAAAAAAAGAGACATACTGGTTAGTGTTTTCATTGATTCGTGATTAATTTGACGTCAGAATTGGTTGGATACGTCAACGTCGGGCATCTTTTGATGATAGCGACTCCCGTTTCTGATACCACACACGGTCAAGTTTCCTGTGAAATGTACGGGTCGAGGGAGATCTGCATCGTGGGGAGAACGCAGTCTTCTGCAGTGTCTGATAAAGACACAGAGGGAGGTAAAGATTACATGGTGTTTGGGTGCTGTAGGACCCGTACCGTTGGAAGTTTATAGTTTAAAATTAAAATGCCTGATCATCACATCATCATCATCATCATTATTGTTTTTAATATTATCTTTTTTTTTTCATTCTGAAAACATTTTTGACAAACAGATAATTACTTCAGAAAAGTGAAAATTGTGTAGACAAAGAGATGATTAGGTTGGCTGTTTAAATTTTTTTCATATTATCATTATGTATTTACTCTTTTTAACAGATAGGTGATTCGTCATTGGAATATTTTGAACAGTAGAAGCCCTACAGCTTAATTTCTGTCGCTGGGTCCTGGATTACTCATAATGAAGCATAGCAAAGATTTTATCTAGCCTATTTTTTAAAAATTTTATTATTGTTTTTTTAATTACTGACCGAGCTCAGTGGTCAACGTTGGCCGTTGTAATTGCCAGCCAGTCTCTGGGCAGGGCGGTCAGGGAAATGGTGCAGGGCCGGATCAGGTGTAGCAGGAGAGGGGGGGGGGGGCGTGAGGTCTGAAAGACGCTTGAGAGTCCTGCCCCACTGGGGAGAGAAAATGTGACAAGACTGCGATTTCTAGCGGCCAAGGGTGAGGTGTAGGTGGGTGGGTGGGCGGGTGTGAGGAGATGGAGGCCACAGAAACCCCGCACACCTCCACACCCCTCCCCACCTCGCCCTCGTTCGTTCCCGGGGTCAGTATCATCCACGTTCAGAGAAAAGACCCCTCGCTGGGGAAATAGCGGACCTTAAACGATTGACTATCATCGATTGCCCCACTCATACACACACGTCACACACACACCACACACACACGCACATGCGC
>CM031621.1:37604450-37611950 GCA_018398815.1 Conus ventricosus
AGAGAGAGAGAGAGAGAGTGTGTTCTATTCGTACCATTGTATGCAGGTATACAGCTCTGCCTGCCTGTCTGTCTGTCTGTCTGTCGGTAAGTCTCTCTCTCTCTCTCTCTCTCTCTCTCTCTCTCTCTCTCTCTCTCTCTCTCTCCTCCGAGTCCTGCTGAGTGTGAGCAATGACTGTCTTTGACAGGACGGGAGAGAAGGGAAGGGAGAGGGGGAGCTTCATTTTTCGTGTGTATTTAAGTCTGTTAGTTCTGTAGTCTCCTTTGCTGGCTCGGCTGCTGCTAATTTTTGCGTCCCTTGCCATTCTCATGGATGTAAAACGCTATGAGTTCACATGCTGATATAAAAGTGCTCCACAGACCATCATCATCACCATCCTCCTCCTCCTTCTCCTCCTGGTTTGAACGTGCCATAAAGACAAACATGCAAACTTCCCCTTCCCCTCCCCCCCCCCCTACCCAGCGATCCCCCACCCCACCCCCGCCAGCTCACTCCTTCACTTCTCTCGCTCACCTTCCATGCCTTTCATGGCCGCGGCGGGACCGTAGTGCGACGACGTAGCGGCGGCGACAGCGGCGGCGGCAGCGTTGGCGTGATGGTGTGGTGGTGGGTCCAGTCGCCGGTGGGGGCGAAGAAACAGTCCGGGGCGGACCTCTGGGGTGGGGGGAGGGAGGACGGGTAGGCGGCACCGGCCAGAAACATGGCGTCCAGAGGCCCTGACATGATGGAGGCGATACTGAAAGCGTTGGCGCGTGGCGACAAGGGTTGGGCAGTTCCATAAAGGCGCCCACCCCGCGTCAAAGAAGGGGAGGTAGGTAGAGAGAGGGGGGGGGGCGTTTAAATCCTGCACCCCCTCCTCTGCTGCTGATCGCTGAGTTTGATGAAGGCCGACTGTTCACTGCTCAGTTTTCTCCCCTCGAGTTAAATTTCCCGGCAGAGTTTTTTCCTTGTCTTTTTGCCCCACTCCTTTTCTGAAATTGGCTGGTTGTTTCGACTGAAGTTTAGACAGAAACCTCGGGTCCGTTTGCAGTTTTATCGACTAATTCATTTTGATGATGCTGGGATGAACAATATCACACGCAGAGATTGGGCACAAATTACTTTTCTTGTATAATGTCCATTTTTTACCTCTCTCTCTCTCTCTCTCTCTCTCTCTCTCTCTCTCTCTTCAGTTTAAAAAAAAAAATTTACACCTTAAAAAATGGACGGGAGGGATTTCCACGGAAAAGTGTCTTTCCTAGAAATCCAAGGGATGCACGGTGTGGTAAAAAAAAAAAAAACAAAGAAAAAAAAAACAAAACCGTTCTGGAAGTTCGACAGTTCAGGTTTTATTTCGCCGGGATCTTTCTTGTCAGAGTTCAATTAATCGGACTGATAAGCAGTCATGGAACACCCAGACCGCTAAAACAAGAAGAAAAAAAATTGTCAGTTCACAATGTTCTATTAATTACAATTGTTGTGATGACTGAAAACAGACTCCCCGCCGTGCGATCTAAGCCAATTCTGTGGACGTTTCCACACAATAGTACAGATTTTTTGACGAAGGCTAAGACTGCATCTGACACCAACGGTCTACAACAATTCCCATCTTAAAACCGAGCTTGCACGAAAAATAGCAAGCGGTCAGATATTATCCAAGAATCACAGGTGAATTCGACAAGTTCTAAAAACCGGTGTCGTGACACTCCGTCTGTTTTATCTTTTTGTGGTTCATCTTCTTCTTTTCAATGCCATCAATATTTTTTTTTTCTTTCTGAATGCATAAATAGGCCTAAGGAGGGAAAGGGGGGGGGGGGGGGGGGGGGGGTGAGCGGTTGGGATGAGGGCTCCGGTAAGACAGACCACAAAAAAGTCCAGTTCACGTACAAGCCTTGATCCACAAAAGTCACGAAACGAATGCTCGTACTTTTTTTTTTTCTTTCTTTCTTCTTCTTCTTTTCCCGTTTTGCTCTTTCAACACTTTTTCACATCTCCAGTCAACAGAGGAGGATGATTCCAAGTCCAAAGCGGTTAAGCCTTTGCTGGTGACGCAAGTCCTTACGCTTTCGCAAACAGCGGTAAGCTGTAGTGATGGCGATGGAGGCGGTGGTGGCGGTGGCGGGCGGCGGCGGTGGTGATGGTGGTGGTGACGTGGGTGACGTTGTTCACACGTCAACGCGGACGCTGAGGTCGGTGTAGCGTCAAAGTGTGAAACCCTGCCGGAATCCAACACCTCTGCCTTCTCTGGCACCGGTACCCCGCGATATCATCTAAAGGATCGTGTTCACACTCGCAGGACTCAGCGAGTGCCGTTCAACCGATAAGAAGACAATAAACTCTCCCCGGGCCGACACCCGGCCTCCCCACTTTTGAAGCTTTGATGATGCCAGAACTGGCTTTTTTCCATCCCTAGTCGCGCTGTTTCCCCCCCACTCGCTTCTTTACACTCCCCCTCTCGTCCGTGTAGCCACTCCCCCCTCCCATCTCTCTCTTGAGTTCTCCACCCCATCCACTGTAGCACAAGGGCTGCCAGAGTAATGTTTTCGCTTTCTTTTTGGTTGGCGCGTGACACGTGTGATGAAAGGTGGGCGGTGATTGGTTCCCTTCAACGGACGGGGGGAGAGAGAGAGAGAGAGCGAGAAAGAGAGACGAGTGGAGGACGGTTGTCAGTTTCTCCCTGTCGACGTTTCACACAAGTGGATTTTTGTATCAGACTTTACTGGGGAAAAGTCTGTCAAGTTGAAGCTCGTAAAATAAGACTAAATATCTGTGAAGTTCGGCGTAATCACTAAGCACACACGTGTCAAAAACAGAAAATAATCCTTGGAATTTCTTAGTTTAAAAAAAAGTACAAACAAACAGGTAACCAACATTTCCTTTCTGGTTGCCGGTTGCCATAAAAAGACAAAAAAAACCCACACCACTAGCGTTTCACGCCCTTTCATGCCGTCGCTCTTCAAGCCCAAGAGTGGAGAAGGTCTCAAGAGCGCGTGACGAGTGGTGTTCATCTGCACGTGCAAAGCGCCGGGCTCCCTCCCCTTCAGCACGCTCGTTCTCGGGGGGGAGGAGGAAACATCAGCAATAAAATTATCGGATCAGCAGCTCTCCGGGTGAGCGGCCGTCATCAGTTTGGCCTGGCTTGCCCGCTCGGCCTGTCAGTCACTCCAGCTTGCCCTCGTCTGATTGGCTGACATGAACAGGGCTACGGTGACCACGCCTCTTCGCTTTTCGAAGCGCTGGCGTGTGCGCGTGCTCCGCCTGCGTCGGGGCCAATGAGGTTTCGGGATACATGCGAGAGCCGGGTCCTCCTCTGCTCTGCAACTTTCGGTGTGTGGTTTCTGCGGCCTTTCTCGCTAAAAGTACTTTTGCCCGATTCTGTTCATGCGGGTTTTGTGTTAGTGCTGTGTATATGTGTATGAGGAGAAGTAAAGGGGAGAGATGGTGTGTGTGCGTGTGTGTGTGTAATATGTGTGTGTGTGGTAAGAGAGGGGAATATGAATGGTGGGGGTAACCTTGTTCTTCACATGATGATGAGATCGATGGTGTGATGACAATGACAATGTTATGATAATGATGGTGGTGATTGTAATGACTTGACATCAGTGCGATTTTTTCTTTTTTCAGATTTCTCTATTTCTTTCTCTCTTGTTCGCTTTATTCTTTCATAAGTTTGTTTCTTTTCTTTTTTCGTCTTCGTTTATATTTCTTTTCTTATTTTCTGTTTTCCATGCTTTCTTCTTAATTTCTTTCTTTGATTTTTTGCTTGTTTCCTTCATTTTATCTTTCTTTCTTCTTTTTTTCTTTGTTTCCTTTCTTCTTGCTTTCTTCTCTGTTTTCTTTGTTTCTTCCTCTCTACTCTTTTTCTTCTTTCTTTGTTTAATGTCTTTCTTTCTTGATGTCTTCCTTTTTTTTTCCTTTTTTCCATTTTTTTCTTCTCTTTTCTTTCTTTCTTACCTGCTCATCCTTTTGGGGAGAGGTAGCCCCCCCCCCCCTCTCTCTCTCTCTCTCTGTTTTCGAGCTGGGGTGAAAATCCTGGGTTTTTTTTTTTAATTGTTGTTGTTTTGTTTGGGAAAGTGGTGGTGGTTTTTTTTTTTTTAACTTTTTTTTCGCCAGTCTCTGTGTTTCTCGTTGGTATTTTTCCCCCTCTCCTTATCAAATCAATCTTTCTTTCCTTCTCGTTAACTCGTGTACATTCGTTTACTTCTTTCTTTCTCTCTCTCTTTTTTCTTCTTGAGCCTACTCATCTTATTTTCTAACCCCCTCTCCTCCTCCTCACCCTCTTCCCGTCTCCGTTCCTCTTGTCTGTATGTTTCTTTTGTTTTTTGTTTTATTTTTGTACTTAAATCACCTCTTTAAAGAGCGTTATGTTTTTTTACCACATCTGTTGTTTCGGCAAGTCTTGTCAGCAAGCTAACAACAACAACAACAACAACAAAACCCACCCACCCCCCTCCACACACACACACTTCAAGAAAAAAGGAAACAAACCACCACCACCAACCACCACCACCACACCACCACTACCACCACCACCACCTACGGTACCAATTTCAATGGAACCTGGCCTAAGCACGAAGCCATCAAATCATGGAGGGGATCTGTGCCACGGATCCGGATCGAAGGGTGGTGGATGACAGGATCTGTTCGACGTCGACAGGGTCTTCGCTGTCCCACAGTATTACGGTTTCTTCTTCGTTGTCTCTCCACCGCCCCCCCCCCCCCCCCCCCCCCCCCCCCCCCGCCTCCCCTTCTCACACACACACCACACACAACACACACACACACGTACACACACACACACACACACACACACACACACACACACACACACACGCACACACGCACGCACGCACGCACGCACACACACACACACACACACACACACACACACACACACACACACACACACATACGCACACACACACACACACACGCCTTCTCCTATATTTCAATCAGTTTAAATTAGCGATGCTCATGGCATGTAAACATGAAAAGAACAAAACATAGTGAGAAATTGTCAATCTATATTTACAAGGCTTTTGAACACTGCGTTCTGTTCTTATTTCTTAAAATGATTGCAAAGTGCATTATGAAGGATGTCAACATTATTGCAAAGTGCATTATGAAGGATGTCAAAATGATTGCAAAGTGCATTATGAACGATGTCAAAATTATTGCAAAGTGCGTTATGATGGATGTCAAAATTATTGCAAAGTGCGTTATGAAGGCTATCACTGACTCTAAATGCCAGGCTGGACAAATGTTTGTATATATGCACCCTTTATGAGAGGCAACGGCCTTAACATGATTAAGCCATCCGTATCCGTTTCCTCCTCCTATCTGTCTGGCACTGAGAATCAACCTGATGACAGTTCAGTTATGAGACATTGCAGAAGCCGCACGATCGAGTAATCATCCAAACAAGCAAACAAACAGACAAACAAGCAAACAAACAAATAAACAAGCGAACAAACAAAGAAAATGAATAATAACAAACAAACAAACAAAGCAAAAACAAAATAAAAACAGCAGCAGCAACAACAATCGCGATTTAAAAAAAAAAAAGCCTTTTTTTGTACCCCCCTCCCCCCTTTTTCCCCCCTCTCACAAAGTGTGTACATATAGTAAGGAAGGAGGAGTGGGTAAGAAAGGGGGGGGGGGGGGGGGGGGGGGGTGGAGGTGGGGGGGGGGTGCTTAAACGGTTGGTTTTCGTATTGGTTTTTTTTGGGTTATATTTTCGTCGATGTCACATATATTGTCTTTCTTTCAATTGTTTTGAAATACTAACCTATTATGTTACTTCTAACTACTCGAACGAATTTAAAGTGTTGAATGCAATCATTAACATAAGTGAACAAACTATGTGAAGGAATCAACCCAAAACAAAAACAAAAAAACAAAAAAAAAACAAAAAAAAGAACCCAGCAGGAACAATAAAGAACAAAATAACAAACAAGTGAGTTGCAAAGTGAGAATTTTTGTTTAAAGACCAACCAGACCAGCAAACCCAAACAAACAAGTGAGTTGCAAAGTGAGAATTTTTGTTTAAAGACCAACCAGACCAGCAAACCCAAACAAACAAGTGAGTTGCAAAGTGAGAATTTTTGTTTAAAGACCGACCAGACCAGCAAACCCAAACAAACAAGTGAGTTGCAAAGTGAGAATTTTTGTTTAAAGACCGACCAGACCAGCAAACCCAAACAAACAAGTGAGTTGCAAAGTGAGAATTTTTGTTTAAAGACCGACCAGACCAGCAAACCCAAACAAACAAGTGAGTTGCAAAGTGAGAATTTTTGTTTAAAGACCAACCAGACCAGCAAACCCAAACAAACAAGTGAGTTGCAAAGTGAGAATTTTTGTTTAAAGACCAACCAGACCAGCAAACCCAAACAAACAAGTGAGTTGCAAAGTGAGAATTTTTGTTTAAAGACCAACCAGACCAGCAAACCCAAACAAACAAGTGAGTTGCAAAGTGAGAATTTTTGTTTAAAGACCAACCAGACCAGCAAACCCAAACAAACAAGTGAGTTGCAAAGTGAGAATTTTGTTTAAAGACCAACCAGACCAGCAAACCCAAACAAACAAGTGAGTTGCAAAGTGAGAATTTTTGTTTAAAGACCAACCAGACCAGCAAACCCAAACAAACAAGTGAGTTGCAAAGTGAGAATTTTTGTTAAAGACCAACCAGACCAGCAAACCCAAACAAACAAGTGAGTTGCAAAGTGAGAATTTTTGTTTAAAGACCAACCAGACCAGCAAACCCAAACAAACAAGTGAGTTGCAAAGTGAGAATTTTTGTTTAAAGACCAACCAGACCAGCAAACCCAAACAAACAAGTGAGTTGCAAAGTGAGAATTTTTGTTTAAAGACCAACCAGACCAGCAAACCCAAACAAACAAGTGAGTTGCAAAGTGAGAATTTTTGTTTAAAGACCAACCAGACCAGCAAACCCAAACAAACAAGTGAGTTGCAAAGTGAGAATTTTTGTTTAAAGACCAACCAGACCAGCAAACCCAAACAAACAAGTGAGTTGCAAAGTGAGAATTTTGTTTAAAGACCAACCAGACCAGCAAACCCAAACAAACAAGTGAGTTGCAAAGTGAGAATTTTTGTTTAAAGACCAACCAGACCAGCAAACCCAAACAAACAAGTGAGTTGCAAAGTGAGAATTTTTGTTTAAAGACCAACCAGACCAGCAAACCCAAACAAACAAGTGAGTTGCAAAGTGAGAATTTTTTGTTTAAAGACCAACCAGACCAGCAAACCCAAACAAACAAGTGAGTTGCAAAGTGAGAATTTTTGTTTAAAGACCAACCAGACCAGCAAACCCAAACAAACAAGTGAGTTGCAAAGTGAGAATTTTTGTTTAAAGACCAACCAGACCAGCAAACCCAAACAAACAAGTGAGTTGCAAAGTGAGAATTTTTGTTTAAAGACCAACCAGACCAGCAAACCCAAACAAACAAGTGAGTTGCAAAGTGAGAATTTTTGTTTAAAGACCAACCAGACCAGCAAACCCAA
>CM031621.1:37614450-37616950 GCA_018398815.1 Conus ventricosus
TGTGTATGCGTGCTCCAGCGCGCACCAGTGTGTCTGTGTCTGTGTGTGTGTGTGTGTGTGTGTGTGTGTGTGTGTGTGTGTGTGTGTGTGTGCGCGCGCGCGCGCGCGCGCGTGCCATGATTGTTGAAAACATTCTCTACGAATCGAAACTGGTGCCGAATCCGTCACAGACAAAATATGAAAAGTCACACTAGCAGCGGATCACTTCTAATTCTTTTCTTTCTTTTTTTCTCTCATTATTTTCAATGAATCACGCGATCCATGTACAATGCCCTGTCAATAACAGTATTAGATGTAGGGTTACTTTGTACACATGTAGGCCTACACCCCTTCCTATACTGACTTCCAAAAAAAAACGCGAAAACAAAACAAGCTGAAGGTTGGGGGTGAATTTTATTGGTCACAATTGTACAGAGTGGAAGCGAGAATTCAACGTGATTTGATTCATTACACCGGTAATGTGTGAAAATGTCATCAGCAAGATGTCTTTTGTGTGGAAAATCCAAGGTCACGTAACAAACCAGCTTGAAGTCCTAATACCGTGTGTGGCCACCATTTGCATGGACAACTGCTTGACACCTGCGGCTCATTGAGTGGACCAGGTGGTTGATGCGTCCCCTTGGCACACCAGCCCACACATGGACGATGGCCTGGTGAAGTTGAGCCGCTGTTGCTGGTCGTGGACGCAGGAGGTCCAACCGTCTGCCAAGTTCATCCCAAAAATGTTCTATTGGGTTTAAATCGGGACTGAGGGCTGGCCAGGGCAGGACATTGACGTTGTTATGCTGAAGAAATTGCTGGGTGGCCCGGGCGGTGTGTGGTCTTGCATTGTCCTGTTGGAATGTCCAGTTTGGGTGTTGCGCAAAAAAAGGATCGACATGGGGTCTGAGCACCTGGTTGATGTAGCGCTGTGCATTGACACCCTGTCCGTGACCAGGACCAATGTTCTGAAAGATGACTGGTCCTATGGCGTGGTTAATGCCAATTGCACCCCATATCATAACGTTCGGGCCTCGCCAGGGGTTCCGCTCTACCACACAGGAGTCAGCATAGCGTTCACCAGGTCGACGCCATATTCTGACACGACCGTCAGCCATGTCAATACAAAAACGGCTCTCATCTGAGAACAGTATGCGTCCCCACTGCTGCCTGCGCCAGTTGATTCGGGCTTGTGCCCACTGCAGCCTGTCCTGCGGGTGTCTTGGTGTCAGTACCGGACCTTTGTGAGGACGCCTACATGCCAGCCCGTTCTCCTGAAGATGCCGCCGCATAGTGTTGAGGCTGATTCGTTGCTGGAGATTCCCAGGCACCTGTCGAGCAGTGTTAGCGGCTGTTTGCCGCCTGTCCGCAGATAGGTTCGAACAAGATGGCGATCCTCTCTTTGTGTGGTGACCCAAGGACGGCCTGGCCGGGGACGATCATCAGTGGTACCAGTGACTCGCATGCGGTGCTGCAGACGATAGATGGTTGAGATGTGGACGTTGAAGATGTTGGCGACCTGCCTGGCATCCACACCAGCCTCCAGATGGCCTAGGGCACGATTGCGTTCCTCTGCTCGTAGTCTTCGCATCTCTGTAGCGCTCAGACGGCAAGTCGTTACCTGAACCTTGTAGCGCGGCTTTATAAAGGCTGCATGCCTGCGTACTTGTCGCTGGTTAACTTTGCTCTACATGGTGTGCACGTGCCTCACATGCAGCAACCAGTTTGCCATTTTTGTTGACCCTCCAATGCCGGGAATGATGTGTTGCTCACACAATTGTTTCACTGCACGTGAGTCTTGGACCCAAACAACTTGCCACAATGGTTCAATATTGTATATTCACCCCTTTTCACCCGAAAAATAGCCTTTCAATTTTTCGCGTTTTTTATGGAAGTCAGTATATTTTCTGGCCCAGTACCATTGAAAACGGTGACATCCCATTTGGTCTACTCCCATTTCGTTCTACTCCCATTTCGTCTACTACTCCCATTTCGTCTATTTCCATACTGACCATACTGCAAGGCTCCCCCCTGGCGTAACCAGTGTCCCAGTCAACTCCAAAGCAGAATCGATGGTCTTTAGATTAGAGTAGGGCGAAGCCCGAGAGAGGACGAAGGACGAATGAACGAGGGTCATAGTGTTCAAGTACTTCGGCTGTTTGGATGATCCCTGGAGTCTTTTAGCCAGGGTACGACAACAACAACAACAACAACAACGAAGGCCGTTAGGCCAAGTCGTGCTCACACATTTCTGAGTAGGCGAAATGGGAGTAGACCAAATGGGAAGTAACCTTGAAAACATCTGCATGCTGTTTGTATCGAAATGAAACTCAAGCGCACGATCGCTTTGTAGGGGTAGTGCGTCATCATAGATCTAGTGGGGGTGTTGCTATTGGCCACATGAAGCCTACATATTGTCTGCTGTATCATCATGCTCATGATGTGTGTGTGTGTGTGTGTGTGTGTGTGTGTGTGTGTGTGTGTGTGTGTATCGCAATTTATTTTTTCGTTTGTGTGTGTG
>CM031621.1:37623051-37638051 GCA_018398815.1 Conus ventricosus
TTTGCAAACTCCGCAACAAACCGACCGCCCTCCACTACCACCTTCCTTGCCAAATGTAATAATGTTTTGTTCTTGAAACGCACTTGCTAATCTGTTTAGTAGGTGCCTCTTGTGTGTGTGTGTGTGTGTGTGTGTGTGTGTGTGTGTGTGTGCGTGCGTGTGTGCGTGTAGGCGTGCGTGCGTGTGTGTGTGTGTGTGTGTGTGTGTGTGTGTGGGTGGGTGGGTGGGTGCATGCGTGCGCGCGTGTGTGTGTGTGTGTGTGTGTGTGTTCTTGTTGACCGGGTTACACCAACCGATTTTTTTGTGACGTCAACCAGTCCCTGTGTGCACCGGGACCGGGGCACATAGTTTTGCCGGATGGGTTGGTGCTGACAGGCGAGGGGGGGGGGGGGGGGGGGGGGGGGGGGCAAAGAGTCATTGGCGTGACCCGTATTCTATGCATGTGGGAGGACAGAAATATGTGATGGTTACAGGCTGTCGCTAGAGAAATACTGTCAATGATCCTCATGAAATGATAATCATGGTATATCTTTTTGTTGACGAGGTGTACTGTTTCACGTTAACATTGTGTCAGCTCTAGCGCTTTGCTGTGTAGTGCATACTTTTGATTGTCGCATCTTTCTTTCTTTTTTTTTCTGTGTTATTTCTGTGCCGTTCAGTACTTTAAACCCGACATTGTCATTCCCAGGTCGTTCTGATGGTTGTGGTGAGAAAGGGGGGGAAAAACCGAAAAAAAGAAATTAAGTAGCAGCGTCAGAGATTTAAACCCATCCTTGAGGATTTTTTTTGTTTTTGTTGTTGTTGTGGTTGTTGTTGTTGTGTTTCCGTTCGGGACGTCCCGTTAGTCTTTAAACCCCTTGTCAGGACAAAAATAAAAAAACGAATTTGGTCAGTCGCCCCCAGTTCATCGGAATAAGCCCAAACCCAAAATTCTGGTCTCAAGGCGACGACTTGGGTTTTTTCGCGTCACCCAATTGGGGACAGTGAATAGGCTATTTTAGTTTTACGGGAAAGTGTCAGCAGACAGACTAAGGGCTAGAAGACGTTAATAGGTTGGCAGACGGATGTAGCGTCTGGGTCAGATGATCAGCAAATTTACAAGCCCAGTGCCGAATTTAAGTCGACGTGGGGTTTTAAAGTGGGAAGGGGGAAGGAAAATTGTGTGGGGGGGGTTAAAATCAAGCAAATTAAATTTAAAATGACCATTGCCCACCACAGAGAGAAAGGGCCCGTAGATGTGCTGTGCGATTTGAAAAGTCAAAAGGAATTGAGGGAGGTAACTTTTTCAAGGGGGAAAAAATTTGACCCAATGGTATCACCCTTTTACACATAGGATAAGAATAAGAAAATTAAGAGGGAGGGAAGAAAAAAAAGGGCCCGGAGGGGGGAAAGAACAGAAGAGAGAGAGGGAGAGGTTTGGGAGTAGGGTTGACGAGGGAAAAACAGAGGTAGAGGAGTGAACAGAAAAGAGCTGAAACATTACACCAGAAAGAGTTTCAGAGGAAGGATAAAGGGAGTGTTGAGAGAGGAGTTGTAAAAATGATGAAAAGAAAAAAAACGAAAAAAAAAGAAAAAAAAAGCAACCGTCCCTTTTGAGCGCTAGGAAGAGAGAGAGAGAGAGAGAGAGAGGGGAGAGAGAGAGAGAGAGAGGAGAGGAGAGAGAGAGGGGGGAAGGGGGAGTGCAATGCGTTAAGGCAGGAAGAAAAAAGGAGAAAAGATCGATGTCTGGTAGTACTGTTTAATCTGAACGGGGTTCGACCCATACGGAGCGCATTTATCAGCAGTCCCAAACTGACAACGCCCCCGGTCTAACCCGCAGTGCCCGCAGTCCAATGACATGCCCCCGGTCAATGACAGTCCGGTTGTGTGTGACTGGGTTTGGAAATTTACAGTGGAAAGAAAAAAAAAGAAGGGGAAAAACCCCGTGATTCGTAATAGTTAAGATCACCTGGCCAGGTAAAAGTAGAAATCTATTTATACGGGGGTTAGTTAATGATGATTTAGATAAATGGTTTTGTGGTGTTCAAGGAAAGAGAGAATGTTTTATTTTGTTTGGACTCCATGCGCTTTGATGTTTTTCTTCCTTGATTATGTGAAGTAAGTTATAGACTTACTAGTGGTGGATTGTGACGAACTGCATGATATGTATGAGATTGTTAAGGAAGCTGTGAGTGTTGTTTGGCTATGCGCTATAGTCTTCCTCCACTGCATACCCCGAGGTTGAAAATTTTTTTGGCGAGCCTTGCCAGGATTTTATGGCCCTTTATTATAATAGTTCAACTTCTCAGAGAGGAAGCTGGTTGGGATTCAAAGTATTGTAATCCTAAGGCAGAGTTAGTGTTTAATGTATGTTCCCAGATAGTTAAAATTACTAGGCTTGGCATTTGCTTCCAGATAGTTAACACTAGGCTTGGCATTCAGCCCCAGAGTACTTTTTTCGGAAGGATTGCTATAATCGTCCTCATCTGTTGGGTCCGGCGCTAGGGTATTATAAAAATAATTCGTTGTCCCTAGCTTAATATTATCATTCATAGATTGTGCTATTACGTCACTCGTGTCGGATGACCACAGTTTGGTGTGTAGTAATAAAATCTTGTAAAAAAAAAAAAAAAAAGAGATATAATGGCGGACGAAAGGAACACTCCTATTGAACAAATTGTGAGGTCGCTCGTGACTTAGGCTATCGGGAGAAGAAGTGCGAGCATTCGTTGAAAAACCACAAAAAGATGGAAAAGAGTGAGCGCGCGGAAAGACGCGTTGTGCAAGTAGAAAATTCAGTCAGGAAAAAGGCTAAAGAAACGCAGGCAACAGAAGATTAAGGATTCAGGCTAATCAGGCTAGCGAGAGCAGGGAAACAGAGAAAGATTAAGCAGGAAACAGAAGATTAGGATTACAGGCTAATCAGGTAGGGAACGCAGAAACAGAAGATAAGGCTTCATTAGAGTTAGAGAGAGTGAGAATACTGAGGGCGGACACGATGATGGTAGTCCAGTTTTCCAGTGACCCGGTGCGCAAGTTATGCCCCGACAAAAGTTGCCAAAATTTTGAAGGATCAGATTCGATCGATGCGTACATCAGTCGTTTTGAAAACGTTTGCTACTTGTCAGGGTTGGACTTCAGTGAGTGGGCAGGTCATTTGTCAGCGCTATTGACGGGTTAAGGCATTAACGATTTTCACTGCGTTACCAGCAGGACACCCAATTGATTTTGGTGCTGTGAAAGACTCTTTGATGAAGGGATTTGACTCACAGAGATGGGGTTCAGAAAGAAATTTCGATCAGCTAGATTACAGCAGGTGAAAGTATACACCAAGTTTGGTGCACGTTTAGATCACTATTTGAGAGTGGTTAGAGTTGGGATCGGTACGAGAAAGGAGTTCGCTGAATTGAAGAGTGGTTATGAAAGAATAGATTTGTCGGTTGCCAGTCCAGAGTTAAACATACATTTGAAAGAGAGCGCCAGAGACAGCAGGCGAGTTGCTGAGTTAGAAGAGGGTGTGCAGGGAGGCACGTTTGGGCACTAAGGTGCAAGGGAAACAGGTGCAGGGCCCAGGTGAGAGAGTGCAGGAGATAGGGGAGTTTCCTGCAAAGTTCTGCAAACCAGTGGTGGGGCAGAAGAAGGAGGACAACGGGACAAGAGGAGTTCTTTGTCACAAGAAGGCGACGTGTGGCGAGGGATGTCGCATGAGGTTAGAAGGCAGACAGCTTGCTAGAGGTTGATAAGGGTCGCCGGGGAACGACCGCAGTGGAACCAAAAAGGATTCAATCTGAAGAGGGTGGAGTGCGGCCTAGGCTAGCTGGACAGCCAGTCAGTGTAGGGTGGAGGGACTAGGCTGAGTGGTTCGTTACAGTGGAAGAAGGGTGGATGCAGCAGAGGTTGTGAATGTGTTACGGGACACTGGTTGGCTCTCATGTGGATGAGTAAGAAAACAACGTGGTCGAGAAAGGGGATTTGACAGGGCAAATCAGACTGTATCTAATCGATGGCCACTGTGAGGGGAAGTTCCCAGTTGCTAGATAGTAGTACGTACCCTTACTTTCAGGCGAGTTGTCTGGTGGTGATGGATAAACACTTTATGATTTGATCATTGGAAATATTCCAGCGTGCATGAGGATCCAGGGGATCTTGTGTTGTTGACTGTTACAGGGCGCAGCAGTTCAAACCACGGAGCAGAAGGAGGAAAAGGTTGAAAAACCGTTAGTCGTTCCAGCAGGAACGTCAGGCATAGATGTGTCGCCTGTGTGTTAGGCAGCGCGGAAGGACAAGACCCTTCGCTCGTGGAAGTCTATGGGAGTTGGCAAGAGGAGGAAGAGAACGATGGTTAGAGGAAGGTGAGACAGAATTTTTGTGAAAGGAGGTTGTTGTACCGAAGTGGTCACGAGGGGGAAGACAGGTAAGGTGGACACTCAGTTAGAGGTACCAGCTGATTGTAATCGTGGACACTGTCTTGTCAGTGGGCACGAGTCGCTCATGGCAGGTATCTCGGCACCAGCAAAACCGCTGACCGGAAACTTTGATGATTTCAATTGGCCAGGGGCAATGGCAGACAAAAAGCGTTTTCTGCATGTCTGTGAGTTGTGTCAATCAAGGTCAGCCACAAGAGGGTTGAAAGAGGAAGGCGCCTCTTTAAACAGCCCCTTTATTGGACCACCAATCGTGAGAGTGGCTGTGATCTGATTGGCCCAATCTCTCCCTGTTCAAAGGTGGGCACAGGTATGAGAAATGTAAGTTTGAAGGGATAGTTTGTCAGGAGGCTAGGGTCATGCTAGAGAAAGCATATGACAGGAGTTGAGGAAGCATCTCTGGTGGGAGATCAAGTCCTGTTATGCTTCCACGGATCAACAAGCTGCTGATGCATTGGAAGGACCATTCACCATCATTGAAAGGTAGATCAGGATTACCGAATTGATGGTGAATGGGAAACAAAACTTTTCCATGCGAATTGGCTCGCAAATATATTCAGCGATTGAGACTCAGCACATAGGCGAGGTGAATTACAGCAGGGTGCTGCGCTGGGCAAATGGCACTGCAGCCCTCAGGTATCGAGTTCAGTACATTCCAGGTCGTCAGCATGTAGGAGCGGACTATTTAAGCCGCGTTAGTTAGTCAAGTGCAACTCAGAGGAAGTCGGTCATATCTCGGGGGCATAGCTACGTTCTGTAATGAAATGTGCTGATATATTACAGTGAGATTGAGTGGATTATGGGTTCATTCCCATTGGCTATGGTTATATTTTCTGGTTGTGAGATTTGTTCATGTAAATGAAGTTATCTAGGAGGCTTACAGTCGCTTGTTGTAGTAATGCATGTTTGCGAAACGTGAGGATGGAGATTCATCAGTGAGGTGGTCATGATGTGTGGCATATTATTAGATTGTGCTTTTCATAGTAGTTGTGAAGAGATGTGGCAATCCGCAGGCAGTGGAAATTGCATAAGTGTGCGCACTGAGGTTATCAGAGAATGAATTCGAAAGAAGCAAAGCGACGTCAATGATACCCCAATTGGGGGGAATATTTACGAGTGTGATTCCACTCCTGATATTGTAAAACCGCTTTGTGTAATAATTTTAAAAAATTGCACGAGTAGCTGTGGTGTCCGCAATCGGTTTTGTTGTATTTGTGCTGTTGTTTTGAGAAATGGGAGCATAGTTTTGCAAGGGAGCAATTGTTCACGGACAAAATAGAAAAACGAATTCGAGGTCAGTCGCCAGCCAGTTCAATCGGACATAGTCCAAACCAAACATTTTGGTTCAGGCAGACGATTCGGGTTTCGCGTCGCATTAGGACAGCGAATAGGGCTATTTTTTAGTCCTCCGGAGACAGCACTGTCCAGCGACAGACTAGTGGCTAGATAGGGAGTCTCAAATAGGTCTGGCCAGAGGGATCGTAGCGTCTGGGTCAGACTGATCAGCTAATTTACAAGACCAGCGCCGCAGTTAAGTCAGACGTCCCCGGGTTGAAGTAGGAAGGGGGGAAAAGGGTATTGTGTGGTGGGAGTAAAATCAAGCTAATTAATTAAATTGACCCATTGACCACCACAGAGAGCAAGGCCAGTAGATGTGACTGTGATGATTTGAACGTCCCAATGGAATTAGCAGGGAGGTAACCTTTTACAAGGGGGGGAAAAATTCTGACCAATGGTACTCACCCTTTGACACATAGGATAAGAATAAGAAAGTGAGGAGAGGGAAAAAAAAAGCAGAACCAGGAGGGAACGAACAGACAAGAGAGAGGGAGGGGTTCTGGGAGTAGGCTCTGACGAGGAAGAGCAGAGAGATAAGGAGTGAACAAAACCCGACTGAAGCATTAGCCCCGGATAGAGTCTGCAGAGGAAGGACTAAGGAGAGATGTTGAGAGAGAGAGTTGCTAACTGATGAAGAAAAAAAAAAGAAAAAGAAAAAGAAAAGAAAAGCAACCATGTCCATTTGATAAGCAAAACTAGAAGAGAGAGAGAGAGAGAGAGAGAGAGAGAGGGGAGAGAGAGAGAGAGGGGAGAGAGAGGGAAGAGAGAGAGAGAGAGTGCAATGCGTTAAGGCAGGAAGAAAGAAAGGAGAACAGATCGATGTCTGGTATCACTGTTCAATCTGAACCGGGGTTCGACCTCATACCTGGCAGCGCCACTTTCATCAGCAGTCCAAGCTGACCAACGCCAGCGTTCTAACCTGACCATGCCATGCAGTCCCCAAACCCGACCATGCCAGCGGTCCAACCGACCAGTGCCGCAGTTGTGTCGTGACTGGTGTTTGGTGAAAGTGACAGTGAAAAGAAAAGAAAAGAAAAAGAAGAAAGGGAAAGACAGTGATTCGTAAATAGTCTAAAAATACCTGGCCAGGTAAAGTAGAAATCTATTTATACCCGGGTTAGTTAATGATGATTTAGATAAATGGTTTTGTGGAGTTCAAGGAAAGAGAGAATGTTTTATTTTGTTTGACTCCATGCGCATTGATGTTTTCTTCCATGATTATGTGTAGTAAAGTTATAGACTTTACTAGTGGTTTGATGTGACGAATGCATGATATATGAATGAGATTGTAAGCAAGCTGTGAGTGTGTTTGGGCTGTGCGCTAGTCCTTCCTCACTGACATACCCGAGGTTGACAACCATCATGCCACTATTGCTCTGACATGTCAGTGATGATGGTGATAAAAAAGCACCTGGTGGTGGTGGTGGTGGTGGTGGTGGTGATGATGATGATGTGTGAGTGGATGCTCGCGAGTGGTGTGAAAGTGTCGGGCTATGCTGTTGTGTGTGCTAGCGCGAGCCTGTATGTGTGCTTATGCACAAGTATGTGTGTGTGGTGTGTGTGTGTGTGTTTTGTGTGTGTGTGTGTGTGTGTGAGAGAGAGAGAGAGAGAGAGAGAGAGAGAGAGAGAGAGAGAGAGAGAGAGAGAGAGAGAGAGAGAGAGAGAGAGAGAGAGAGAGAGAAACCCGAACGATATTAGCAACACGTTGTCGAAAGAAAAGAGTTTGATCAAGTATCATAGTTAGGATACGAGCACAAAAAGAAAGAGTAAGCGAAGAGTCGGTGAAGTCAGTGGATGATGGAACAGATGGATGATTCACATACTTTGGGTGAAAGATCAATATAATTTCAGTTTCGTCCGTGTTGAATTTCAGTTTGCCATCTGTCATCCAGTTTTTGAGGTCGCATACACAGGAATGAGTCTTTCAATCAGTGTCGGGAGATCTGGCAGAATTCCCCAAATATAAGGCTGACTATGATCAGAGAAACTGTAATAGAAAAGGGAAAATCGGGTTACAATGGTGGAGACTGGATAAGTGTGCAAAATTTAACAGGACAGGTTTCAGGACTTGGCCCTGGGACACACAGTACAGTACTGGATTTGGGCTGGAAGTAGAAGAATGGTCAGAAACAGCTTGATGACGGTCAGAGACGTGGGAATGAAACCAGCGAAAGGCTGGATTAGAGAGACGAGAAGAGTTCCGCAAACGAGAGAGAGGAATGAAATGGTCGATGGTATCAAAAGCTGCTAGGAGGTCTAGCACAGACAGAAGTGCTATGCTGTTGTAAAAAGGCAGTCAGTTAGTCGTTGCAGATTTTAATAAGAGCTGTTTTAGTGCCATGGACAGAGCGGTGGGAGACTGAATGTGGTAAACATAATAATTGTGAAATAACAAACAAGTAAGGTGACTCTTGCTCCACGATGAAATAACTACACGTCCATAACTCCCAAGGAATGCTGCTTACGACACTGAATCGCCTGGCAGAACTGACTGCACACAACACACAGAATAAACAAGATAACCCCCCCCCCAAGGATGCTCTAAGCTTGCCTATATACCTGCACCGGACACATCGACACAGCAACAACCAAATGGAGAAATTAGCAAATACAAATTAACATTTATTCAGTATGTTTGACTGAAGATGATCCGTGAGGTGAGCAAGAACAACTTTTCGGTGATTTTTGCTGAAAATGAAAGATTCAAAAGAGGTCAATAATCTTTAAACTTCTCAAGATCGAGAGTACACTTTTTCAACAGGGGATGGACAACTGCATTTCTTGAAGAGGACAGAAAAAAAACAGCGGACAGAGAGTAAGATTGTTGGTGATGTGAGGCAGAAGTGTATGAAGACTGGCTGCCAAAACAAGGCGAAGTTCACAGGTTTAATGCCAGGTTTCATAATGATCTTTATAATAAAGTTTTCAGAAACAGGATCAAAAAACTAAGAAGGGTTCTAGAGAAATGGGTATACAAAAAAAGACGTATGACTATTGGTATATTGTCATAAGAAACTTAGTGTTCGTCTTAATCCCTTTGCAGAAAAAAAAATTAAGTTAACATCATGTTCAGTGCAAGATGTGGGAAGGATTGGTGAATGAATCGTTATTTTCAACGTAAAATGCTAATTCTTGTTATCTGTACACTACCAGCCTGTCTTTACTTTCATCTATTAACAATTCTTCACCTTGAACGGGTTTTGTTTGTCAGTACATAACCCAAACCGAACTGTTCTCATTTACAACGGACATTTGAAACGCACTTGCTTTTGTCTCTGGCAGCTAGGACGAGCAACATGATTTAGGCGCCCTGCAGTGACAGACGATGCTGGGAAATACTGGTGACAGAGGAACACATAAAACTGCTTTCAAGCACTGCGAAGTGTACGAACCATCGAAGTGCACACCACTCGTGTTTTATCAGTTCGCTGGTCACGATCTTACGGGGATCGCCAGACCTTAACGTGTGAGTGAAAGTCACAGGCCGGCCTGAGCGCCATCAAGCACAAACTAACTGCGCTATTTTTGGTTCAATGACGTCATCTCACTTTCTCCGATTTACTAATAAAACGAGATTCTCTCTATTAAGGCACAGGGTCTGATAAGGCCGTGACCAGCCGGTCATCCACACAGCAGGGGGAAAAAAGCACATTACACGTGCTTGAGCAACGTTTCTCGCAATAAGATCAGAAACAGCACTTTACCCCCCCCCCCCCCCCACACACACACACACACACACTTCCTCTTCCTCCTCTCCTCCCAACGAGAGCGGCTCTGTTTATAATTCCTTGTTCTTTTCCTTTTTGTTTTTTGTGTTTTTTTACCTTGTGTCGAACACAGACGAGAGGGTGGAGAACGGGGCCAGTGAAGTGGGAGATGTTCCACCCTAGCCGGGGGGGGGGGGGGGGGGGGGGGGGGGGGGGGGGGGGGGGGGGGGGAGCGCTGCAGGGGCATGCAGAGCGTGTGTCTGAGACTGAGCTACTCCAAGACATCAGTCACTGACGTGTCACAGAGAGAGAGAGAGAGAGAGAGAGAGAGAGAGAGAGAGAGAGAGAGAGAGAGAGAGACAGAGACAGAGAGACAGAGGCAGAGAGAGGGTGGTCGAGAGAGAGAGAGAGAGAGAGAGAGAGAGAGAGAGAGAGAGGGTGGTCGAGAAAGAGAGACAGAGAGAGAGACAGAGAGAGAGAGACAGAGACAGAGACAGAGGAGGATGGTCGAGACACACACACACACACACACACACACACACACACACACACACACACACACACACAGAGAGAGAGAGAGAGAGAGAGAGAGAGAGAGAGAGAGAGAGAGAGAGAGAGAGAGAGAGAGAGAGGCACAACTAAGGAAAAAACTTTATTCAATCAAGTGAGAGAGACAGACAGACAGACAGACAGAGACAGAGACAGAGACAGAGACAGAGACAGAGACAGACAAACAGACACACACACACACGCACGAACAGGAAGAGAGAGACAGAGAGAGGAACAAACCTGCGGAAAACCCGTTATTCAATCAAGAATTGAGAGAGAGAGAGAGAGAGGAGGAGAGAGAGAGGAAGAGAGAGAGAGAGAGAGAGAGAGAGAGAGAGGAACAACTGAGGAAAAACCGTTTATTCAATCAAGAACTGAGAGTGAGAGGAGAGAGAGGAGAGAGAGAGAGAGAGAGGAGAGAGAGAGAGGAGAGAGAGAGACAGACAGACAGACAGACAGACGGACAGAGAGATGCACTGTTCAATCGTGTAAACTCCTCGTTCCATCCTTTCCCCTCTTACCTCCCCCCTCCACTCCCCCATTCCCCACATCTTGCCCCTCCTCCCTTATCCCCCCTTCTTCCCCCCCCCCCCCCCCCCCCCCCCCCCCCCCCCCCCCCCCCCCCCCCCCCCCCCCCCCCCCCCGCCGTACTTTCCTGCCGACTTTGTTAATCGCTGCACTGGTAGTAGCAGCCAACTAAAACTGGCATAAATGTCGTGGTCAGTTGACCTGCTGACCTCCTCCATCTCAGTTCTCTCCCTTTGCCGGCTTTCCTCCTCGACCCCTTCCCCTCCCTCCCCCCCCCCCTCCCCATACTCCACTTTTTCCCGGGGGACGGGGGGGGGGGGGGGAGGGCATCTCTTGTCTCTCCCGTGGCCCGGTCATCATTGTCGGCATGTTGTCCAAGCAAACCGTTGTAACGAGTTGCGGGCCCTTTTGCACTTTAATTACACCTGTCGCCGCCAGGGGAGCCTCGCCCCCTGCTTACTACCACCCCCTCCAGTCCCTGGCCTGTCGTCTCTCCTCGGCTTCCGGAAACTCCCGAGGGACCGTTGGGCAGCGATGTATTCGCCCGCTAATGAACGCGTGACGTGCCGTGTTGCGTCATAGCACGCGCTCCTGTCGGTCGTGGCGTTGGACACGTTGATTTATTGCGCTGATGACACATGTGCGCTGTTACACCACCGAACGGGACGAAATGGCGGGGCGCGCGCTTCACCAAGAGTTTGCTGTGTGTAATTATTTCTCCTACACAGTTTACCGACACAGCTGTACGTGTGTCTCTCCGCGTTAAGGTGACATACACACAGTCTTTAATGATTGGAGATTAAAAACAAAATCGACAAGTTTGAATGCCTAACCAGATACGATCTTTGTTGTACAGTGAAGAAAATCAGGAAAACCAATGATACGCCACTAACTCATCAACTATCATCAACTCCATCGCGGAATATTGTGTTCCCGACTCAAGTTAAGGACTGGAACAGAACCCCCCCCCCCCCCCCCCCCCAGTTAAACTGAACTTTAATATGGGGAAAACGCCGTGAAGAAGAACCCAAAGAGGTGGTTTGGTGTGAGGTTCTCCGTGAGACAGGCTCAGATGTGAAGCCGGAATTTCTTTGATTTACCTTGGAACAAGTTTTGAGTGCTTCTTCTTGCGTATTTTGGGGGTTCGGAATAGTTCAGTTGGTAGAGCACCGGATTCGTGATCCTAGTGATCGCGTGGTTTCGGGTTCAAATCTCCGCCGGGCCGTTTCGGTACAGGGGATTTTTTTTCCATCGGAGTTAACATTGGATCTGACTCCATTTCCCATAAGGTCATTCGAATGAGACTATAAACGCACGCATAACATCTTGAAAAACGCACACACAGCAAAATCCCATCACCATCTTTCAGAAGAGAGGGCCAGTTTGGTCGTTGGTATGGGTGATTCGTATACATAGAGCACGCCTCCTCTGTTAAAAATGGGAAAGAAAAAAAAGAAAACTGAGCAATTGTGAATGTAGCGCCAGTCGGCTTCAGCTTTGTTGTCAACTCTACCCCGGTAGGCAGATCGATACGTTAATGAAAGCGTGAATCGTAAAGCGCCTAGAGCTTGGTCACTGCCAGAGGATGAGCGCTGCTTAGTCCTCTCAATGATGAATAGTGATGATAACGGCGAGTTTCTCTCTGCTTAGTCCTCTCAATGACGAATAGTGATGATAACGGCGAGTTTCTCTCTGCGGCTGGCGAGCAGTCAGCAAAGCTAAAGAAGCCTCCTGGGACAACGTGGCCATGGCTTGCTGTGGTGGAATCACCATCAACTGTGGTCTTCTTGCAGAGGACCTAAGATGAATCAGATCACCTTCACAGCTGTTGGAATCTGTTTTGCATTGTTTCCCCGTTTAAAAGTCCGTTTTGTTTTGTTTGTTGCAAAGCGAGGCGACTGCAGGCGGAAATCTAAACACATTTCAAAAAACGTATTTATAATAACTCCGCCGAACAACGTGGACAGACGAATCACAAGACAGAAACGACGCGTTTCGATCTCTTAGGTCTTCTTCAGGCAAGCTAAACAGCACTCGGGACAACCGAAATGAAGGACGAGCAATAACGTGTGAATCTGACCAAGATACGCGATTTCTCGTTCTTCATTTTCGTTGTCCTGAGTGTTGTTTGTCTTGCCTGAAGAAGACCTAAGAGGCTGAAACGCGTCGTGTTTTGTCTTATGATTTGTTCGTCCACGTTGTTCGGCTGAGTTGTCATGACTACTTCCAAAGGTTTTGTTTGTTTGTTTGTTTGTTTGTTTGTTTTTTCAAGTCCCGCTTTCATTTGAGTTATTTCCACCATATACAAGACAAATGAACATTGTACAACAGACGCCATGAAAGCATTGCTGGGAGATCTTCCACGAAATGTGATGTTTGAGATAAATCAACATTTTTTCATTAGAAGCGAGAAAGACTTTGAGGAAAACGGACCTAGCTAGGACGCATTTTCAGTGTGTTTGCAACAGACTTGAGAAACGAAACCCTCCCCCCCCCCCCCCCATCCCCAAATTTGTGTGGAATTGATGTTGACAGCCCTGATATGGATCCTTAATTTGCGGTCGGCTGGGCGGTGAACGGCGTGTAATGAAATGAAAGAAGGTGGCTGCGAAAACTGTGAAGAGGAGTAACGGCTGGTGAGAATTATGTCCGAGTACTAGGCTCTGCAGAAGAGCATCTTCCTGGTCGCTGGTTAGAGACAAAGGTTTTTCCAGACTTGCCCCCCCCCTCCCTTACAACGTCCCCCCCCCCCCCACACACACACACACATTAGCACGACAAACAGACATAGGCACACACAGACACACACACACACACACACACACACACACACACACACACACACACACACACACTGACTGACTGAAACCAATTTATTGTCAGATTAACTCAAGGTTGTACTGACACACACACACACACACACACACACACACACACACACACACACACACACACATAGACATAGACGGACACAGACAGAGACAGACAGACACAAAGCGACACAGACAGACACAGAGACAGACAGACAGACAGACAGACACACAAGTAGAGAGAGAGAGAGAGAGAGAGAGAGAGAGAGAGAGAGAGAGAGAGGAGAGAGAGAGAGTCCACCGGCAGGCATGTATTGTTCAACCAACAATGGCCGTCGAACTCGTGAGCTAACCGGTTATAACCCAGTGACCGACATTTTCGTCACGAAAAAAAAAAAAAAAGAAAAAAGAAAAAAAAAAAAAGAGAGACTAAACGATCTAAGCAATTAACCTCCGTCCTTTCCCTTACCGAAGAGTCAACCCGCAACCATCATGAATTATCTCCCAGTGTTTCCCTGAGAGTCGTCCCCCCTTCCTCACCCAGGGACCCCCCGTGAGGTGGCGTGTCACGTCCCTCGGAGACCAGGCTTCCCATCTCTCAATGCCCCCGTCTCTCCCCACCCGTCCCCCAACCTATCCATATCCTCCCACCCCCTGTCCTCCGCCCCCTTCCCCTTCCCCTTCCCCTTCCCTCCCACGGTTCCCACCAAGAATTCCCCTTCACCTTCCCTGCTACCCCTGCACGCACGTCTGGTGTCCGTTCTCTATCCTCTCCCCCGTTGGGAACCAAGCAATGATTTCAAGCTTAGTCGCTCTAATCGGGGCGGTGTCATCACTTGATAGTAGGAGCAGAGGGGCTCAGCTACGTTTCAAGGCGAATTAGAGCGCCAAGAAGCCCGTGTGTGGTTGGGCATGGGAACAGCGCGATAAATAATCGTCTGCCCTCGTTTGTTGTTAACGGAGATGGAGGGGGGCGGAGGGACATACTTTAGACCACAAAAAAAAAAAGAAGAAAGAAGTGCTGCAACAATTAGAAGGGCCCATACATAGTCAAGTGGTGAGAGCTTCGTCTGTGCAGCTGACGGGTTGTGAGTTCGCATCTTTCGTGAGGTCAGGTTTCTGTGACATTTTTCAGGCTTGAACACTTTCTCTGTAAAAATAAAGAAATGGGTGTCTGATCAGGGACCGTACAGCAAAGGGATGCGCAGCTGGCCGGCTTCCCTTCTCGAGTCACTAACGAAGTACTGAAGGGGCGGGCCCCACCACCTAGTGCGTACAGAACTTCGGTGTCGGTGGTAACATGGAGTTTGGCAGCCAAAACATCGTTGAGGTAAGCATTCTTTTTCCATAATTCAGCGGTTGTTATGCGTTTACTATAAGACATGTGTTTTTGACTTTGTGTTGTGGAGGAATGTAGAGTGCGAAAACCTATCGACATGTGCAAGTAATTACCCTATAACTGATAACACAGGCCACAGTTTACTCGGCGTACAAGCGTGTAAACAAACCATGCTGTGCTCGAGAGATGCGCTAGTCAGTGTGTAGTTGTGCTCGCTCAGCTTTAGTCTTTCATGTCTCCCTTCTTGTATGCATTGATGTACAGCTGGTTGCTATATTTTTCAGTACTTTCGTAGATTCAGTCTTCGTTTTGGTTATTATAGTGGG
>CM031621.1:37648051-37665551 GCA_018398815.1 Conus ventricosus
TCGTCGTCGTCGTCGTCGTTGTCTTATTATTATTATTATTTTATCTATTATTATTATTGTTACTGTTTTATTATTATTATTTATTATTATTATATTATTATTTTTATTATTTTAATTAGTGTAGCAGTAATAGTAGTAGTAGTAGAGTAGTTTAGTAGTAGTAGTAGTAGTAGTAGTAGTAGTAATTTTCGTTGCTTTGTTGCGATTAGAGGGCATTAAGGGAAAAAGCGGAAAAAATTAAAAAATCCAAACCTTAACCCCCTCTTTTTCCCCTTTCCCCCCCCCCCGTTTGTTGTATGTACATTTGTCGCCCATGAATGTATTTCTGTTGTTGTTTGTACATATTCAATCCATGAATTTATTTCTGTTGTTGTTATGTTAACATAAATGTCACCCATTAGATTATATCTGTTGTGTTATGTACATAGTCCACCCATGATTATTATTTCTGTGTTTGTTATGTACATATGTCCCCATGAGTTTATTACTGTTTGTTATGTCAATGGTCACCCATTAATTTATTTCTGTTGTTGTTTATGTAAATATGTCACCCCAAGAGTTAATACTGTTGTTGTTATGGTACATATGTCACCCAAGAATTTAATTTCTAGTTGTTGTTGTGTACATGAATGTCACCCATGAGTTTATTACTGTTGGTTGGTATTACATATATTCCCACCCGGATGAATTTATTTCTGTTGTTGTTTATGTACATATTATGTCAACCCATGAGTTTTTACTGTTGTTGGTATTTACATATGTCACCCATGAATTTATTTCTGTTTTGTTAATGTACATTATGTCACCCTTTGAGTTTATTACTGTTGTTGTTATGTACATATGGTCCACCCATGAATTTATGTTCTGTTGTTGTATATGTACATAAGTCCACCCAGATTTATTACTGTTGTTTGTTATGTACAATATGTCACTCCAAGATTTATTACTGTTGTTGTTATGTACATATGTCACCCATGAAATTTATGTCTGTTGTTGTTGTGGTACATATGTCACCCATGAATTTATTTCTGTTGTTTGTTGTGTACATTGTCACCCATGAGTTTATAACTGTTTGTTGATATGTTCATATGTCACCCCATGATTTATTAACTGTTTTTGTTTATGTACATATGTCAGCCATGAATTTATTTTCTGTTGCCGTTGCGTGTACATATGTCAGCCATGAATTTATTTCTGTTGTTGTTGTTTAAGCATAGATCAGCCACGATTTATTTCTTTGTATGTATGTTGTGTACATATGTCAGCCATGAATTTATTTCTGTTTGTTGTTGTTGTGTACATATGTCAGCCATGAATTTATTTCTGTTGTTTGTTGCTGTGTACATAGTGTCACTCCATGAATTTATTTCTGTGTTGTTGCTGTTTACAATGTCACTCAATGAGTTTATTCTGTTGTTTTTGCTGTTACATATGTCACGTCATGAATATATTTCTGTGTTGCCTGTTGCACATATTTCAGCCATGGAATATAATTCTGTTTGTTGTTTGCTGTGTACATATGTCACTCATGATTTTATTTCTGTTGTTGTTGCTGAGTACATATGTCCACCAAGAAGTTATTTCTGTTGTTGTTGCTGTGTACATATGTCACATCAAGAATAATTAAATTCTGTTGTTGTTGCGGTGTACATAGTCACTCATGAATTTATTCTGTTTGTTGATGCTGTGTACATATGTCACTCATGAATTTTATTGCGGGTGGTCGGCACATTAGTCAGCCATGAATTTATTCTGTTGTTGTTGCTAGTTGGTACAGTGTGTACATATGTCACTCATGAATTTTATTTCTGTTGTTGTTGCTGTGTACATATGTCACTCGATGAATTATTTCTGTTGTTGTTGCAGAGTACTATGTCACCATGAATTTAAGTTTCTGTTGTTGTTTGCCGTGTACATATGTCACTCTGAATTTATCTTCTTTGTTGTGACGATGCACATATGTCACCCATGAATTATTTTTGCTGATGTTTCTGTGTGGCATTTGCCCTCCCTCCCTCCGCCCCCCCCCCCCCCCCCCCCCCCGAAATTTATTTCCTGTCTGTTGTTGTAGTTTTTTTTTGTGCAAGTGTCATCGTGCTTCTGTTTATTGCGATGTGCATTGACACCCATGAATTTATTTCTGTTTGTTGGTGCGTGTATCACCCGTGAATTAGTTCTGTTGTTTTCTGTGTGCATAGTGTCACCGCTTGAAATTACTTCCATTTTTTGTTGTTGTTGTTGCGTGTGTGAGCTCTGACTTTAATGACACTGTTGTTGATGGTTGCTCCGTGTTTATTTCTTTTGTCGCCGCTTCAGCATTTATTTCTGTTAGTCGCCTCTTCAGCATTTATTTCTGTTGTTTTGCTCAGTATTATTTCTGTTGTTGTGCTCATGTTCATTTCTGTTGTTGTTGCTCATTATTTATTGCACTGTTGGTGTGTTGATCATTGTTTATTTCGTTGTCGCCGCACAGTATTTATTTCTTGTGTTGTTGCTCCCAGTATTATATCTGTTTTGTTGCTCCAGTGTTTATTTCTGTTGTTGTTTGCTTCAGTGTTTATTTCTGTTGTTGTTGCTCCAGTGTTTAATTTCTGTTGTTGTTGCCAGTGGATTATTTTCTGTTGTTGTTGCTCAGCGCGCCTTTCACTGAGGGTGTTAAAATGCTGTTGCGCCAAGTGCACGAGTCAGCATGGTTATTTCTCTTGAGTGTGGGTGAAGTTGCCAGTTGAGGATTTTAGTCTCTGGTCTACTCTTGTGGTTTGCGTCACTTACGGTTAATTTTCTGTTGTTCTTCCAATGCACGTGCCGTCTGCAGTACGAGCTCATTCAGTCGCACCTTTTTCCTTTCCCCTTTCTGTACTCACCTTCTCCATTTCGTTCTAAACTTGTGAAATAATTCTTTTTTTTTGTCATTCAGGTATGATGTGATGATGATGTTATGCTGCATGCTGCTGCTGCCGCTGCTGATGTAGCTGCTGCTACTGCTGCTGACTGATTTTCGTTGGTTGTTATTATCATTGTTGTCACTATGATAATAATCATTCTCATCATTGTTATCGATTATAACTCATGATGATGAGAGGATGCGGATGTGATGATGAACGTCATTGTTTTATATTGATAGTATTGTTATTATTGTAGTTGTTTGTTTTGTTATTGTATTATTATTCATGTATCATTATCATCATCATCATCATCATCATCATCATCATCATCATCATCAGCATCATCATTAGCATCCATTATAAAAAAACACGTTGCAGGGGTTAACATCGAGCTGTCTCGCCATCCTCAACCTCTCAGTGCCTAACGACCAGACAGAGAGAAAGAGAACAGACAAGAGACAACAGAGAGACAGACAAGACAGACAGACAACCGCAGACATAACAGACAGACCAGACAGAGACAGAGACAGACACAGCGACATGACAAGACAGAGAGCACCAACACTAACCACAGCCAGCCACCACACACCACCACACCCATCACACCACCGCCACCACCATCACCACCACGAAATCATCACTACCACACTCATCAGGGCACCGCTAATCTAGCATCTCCAGCCTGATTGCAATTCTACTGACAGCTATCCCGCCCGCCTTTAATCCAACTACCTGCCACTGCCCTTGCCACCACCCCAACCTCCCTCCACTGCTCACATTTCCCTCCCCCCCCAGCCTCCCCTCCCTCCCCCCACCCACCCCCACTTACCTGACTTCTCCACACCAGTGAACTGACGAGGGTCCAGCGGTTAAAATCCACTGACCCTGTTTCCCCCTTGGGTAGGAGCCGCTCACTCTGGTGGGTCTAGATGAGCGGGGTTGGGTAGGGGGTGAGGTTGGGTGTGGGGTGGTGATGGGTAGGAGAAAGAGATAGGGTGTGGGAAGGGGGAAATTTCGGGTTGGTAGGTATGAGGTTGCTGAGGAGTTGGGGGGGGGAGGAGGGAGGGAGGAAGAAGAGATAGAGAGAGAGAAGGCGGGGGTAGAACGCGAGGAGGTAGAAGGGTCTGCGTGTGTTTGTGTTTTTGTGTGTGTGTGTGTGTGTGCGTGTGTGAGTGTGTGTGTGTGTGTGTGTTAGGAATGGGGGGTGGGGGTGGGGTGGAAGAAATCCCTTCGAGACTCTTTAGCTCTTAGCTCTTACACTAGTTCCCTGCCTGCGTCTGGAATCGCAGCAAGACGTAAAACTTTCCGAAAAACATCCTGTTTGGATGGCGTAGTGGTTTGGTAGATCAGATACCACTGAAATCGATCAGGGATTGTTATGTCCATTCCCGTTAAACCCCCCCCCCCCCCAAACAAACAACAACAACAACAAACAACAACAACAACAACAAACACCAAAACAAACAAACAAACAACAACAACAACACAACAACAGCAACCACAACAACAACAAACCAAACAAACAAACAAACAAACAACAACAACCACAAAACAAAACAAAAAAACGGAAAAAAAACCCAAACTGTTTAAGAAAAATAAATAAACAAATAAATGAATGGATAAATCATCAATAAATAAATATATAAAATAAATGAATGGATGGTACCCGGCAAATACTTGACCAAAAACACAGAACTAATCATTCATTTTCCATGTTTAAAGCCTTGTCGCTCTAGTGACAATACAGTTAGACTGTTTAATGTGAGACAGTTTCCCTCCCCCCCCACTCCCTCCATCCCTCCTCCCACCCTCCTGCCCCCCCCCACCCCACCCCCCCCTCCCGCCACCCGAGCCAAGGCACCTCTTCATCCCTCCCTCATAGCCTACTCTCCAAGGAATGGTAATCAGCGTGTTGGCCACTTGCAGTCTTTTGTGCAGTTTTTATACAATCCTTCATAGTGGTGGCGTTTAAAACTTTTTTTGTTTGTTAAACGTGTCAAGTTCCAGCCATTCATACGGTCTTTTATTCAATGCTGTCATCTTCGTCATTTATTCTTTATCTATCCATTAGCTTTAAATCGTGTACTTGTTGTCTCGAAACTTGGCAGATATGGTGGTAAGCGTATATGATGACTAGGCCCGGCACGCAGAGACACCTCCTCGATGAACTTAAAGTTGCAACTGTTGTTTGTCAGGATTGGGCCTCTGTTAGGATGTGGCTATTTTTCAGGATGTGCCTATTTCAGGATGGATCTATTCAGGATGTGGGCGTTTTTCAGGATGCGACCTTTTCAGGATTGGCTTTTTCAGTGATGTGATCTTTTTCAGGATTGGCCTCGGTCAGGATGAGGCCTCTGTCAGGATGTGCCTGTCAGGATGTGACCTTTTTCAGATGTGGCATTTTCAGATGTGGCGTTTTTCAGGATGTGACCCTCTGTCATGATGTGACCTCTGTCCAGGAATTTGACCTCTGTCATATGTGGCCCTTTTCAGGATGTGGCCTTTTTCAGGATGTGTCCTTATTCAGGATGTGGCCTCTGTCATGATGTGCGTTTTTCAGGATGTACCTTTATTTTTTTCTATTGACCTATTCAGGATGTGGCGTTTTCAGGATGTGGCCTCTGTCAGGATTGGTGCGTTTTTCCAGGATGTGACCTTTTTTCAGGATGTGACTATTTCAGGATTTGGCCTGTCTGTCAGGATGTGGCTATTTAAGGATGTGGCCTTTTCAGGATGTGACCTCCCCCCCATACTGTGACCGTTTAAGACAGTGACCTTTTTTCAGGCGTGACCTTTTCAGGATGGTGACCTTTTTCAGACTGTGACCTTTTCATGATATCACCTCATTGAATGATGTGACATTTATCAGGACTGTGACATTTTTCAGGAAGAGACCTTTTTCAGACTGTGACCTTTTCCAGGATATCACCTCTTTCAGGATGTGACATTTTTCAGACTGTGGCCTTTTTCAGATGTACCTTTTTCAGACCGTGACCTTTTCAACTGTGACTTTTTCAGGATATCACCTCTTTTCAAGTGGCCTCTTTCAGATGTGACATTTTTCAGGATGCGATTTTTGAGATGTGACCTTTTAAGGATTGACCATTAATAGTGCTGGTTTTCGGATGAGGCCCATTTACAGATGTGATGATTTTCGGGATGTGACGGGGCCTTCTCAGGAACATGTTCTTAATAAAGTGTTGGGACTTTCCTGTTGTTCAACATAACCACTTTACAGAGATTCCGGTAAAACCTTGTTTCAAGATAGATATCCAAATCTATTATTTGAATTTGCGCAAGAGATCAACATTTTTTTCATCCATTTCTAAGACTGATTGACACAGAAGAAAGTTTTTGAACGAAATTTTCAGTGTGTTTTAAAAACATGTGATTCATGATTGTAGACTTAATTGACTTATTCCCGTTGGCTCCTAGTGAGCATAGGTCATAACCACGAGCCTTTCCCATCTCTGCTGTCCCGTGCGCGACTTCAGCTGGCCCCAGAAAAGCCCAGTCGAGTTGTTCTCCACCTCCGTTGATCCTTCTCCAGTGGAGCTGGTCGGCCCTTCTCTTGCGTCTTCCCTGGGTTCCCATCGCAAGGCATGGCGGACACGCTGTGTTCGCTGGTTATTCTGAGGGTATGGCCAAGCCACCCCACTTCCTGCGCTAATTTGATCTTCAATGGTCTCTTGTCCGCTCTTCTCCACAAGTATTCCCTTTGTGTAACGCATGTCCTGCCACCTGATGCGATAGAATTACCTCAAGCATCATGTTCACAAAGGTCATCAGGCGTGTGTCGAATGGCTTTGGAGGTGCCGGGGGGCCCCCACGTTTTTTCACAGGCATATATGAAGCCATACATCACCATTTGTGTTGAAGATGCGGATTCTTGGCTTTTTCAGAGAAGGATGTGAGTCCAGACAGGTCGGAGCATCTTGAAAGCTGCGGATGCCTTTTCCTATTCGTTGATTGGAAGTCTTTGTCTGTGCCCCCCTTCCTTGCAGACAATGCTAGCCGAGTATGTGACGCTGTCTACGTTCTCTAGGTCTTCTCTTGAGTAACAATATTGTTGTCGTTGCCTCATAGATCCTCTCACCCTGGTTTTTTTTTGCCTTACTGAACATCAGTCCAGTTCGTGCGGCAGTACGATCCAGCAGCGGTTATCTCCTGCATGTGGCTGTTGACTGTGGGACAGGAGGGCAACAACATCGCCAACAGCCATGTCTTCCAGCTGGATGTCAGGGTCCACTGGCTGCCTCGTTGATGGTCCTTGTATCGTTCTTTCACATGATCCAGTCAATGCAATCAGAACAGGATCGTGAGAGCAGGAGCCCTGCGAACGCCGCTCAAGAAAGTCAAATGGTTCCGTCAGGGATCCACCGTGTACCACTTTGGCATGATGATGGTTCATATGCTGCTCGATGAGTGATGAACTTCCTGGTACGCCATGGTTAAAGAAGCTTCCAGAGGTTGGTCTGTCGATGCTTTCAAGGCACTCCGAATTCGACGAAGTGGACATACAGGGCGAGATTCCATTCCAGTGACTGACTCGATGATGATACGGAGAGCCAGCTATCTGGTCTGGAGCATGATCTTTCACTGCGGAATCCAGCCGTGTTCATTTCTCAGCCTCTTGTCGATTTTGTCCTTTCAGCCGCTCGAGGATATTCGTGTTGGACAGACCCTTCCGGGATCGACATTGTAAGCTCTCCAGTTCTGCAACAACCTTTAGGTTTCCTTTCTTATGGACTTAATAAGGTGTCCGTGCTTCCAGTCTTGGGTAGTTCTCGTCTCCCAAACTTTTTGTTTCATTGAAATGGGGTGGGGGTGGGGGGGTGGTGTGGTGGAGAGTTTCTTAAGCATATTGATGGTTCTTCGCTTCCAGTTTGATTGCTTCTTGGTGGGATATTGTCAGTGCCTGGTGCTTTGTTGTTCTTGAGTTGTCTGATGGCCTCCGGATCTCTTCCTTGGGTAGGGGGTTGGTGTGATGTCTAGTGGTGTTCTCGAGAGGTTATGTCTGGTTGATCTGGTGGTGGTGGCCCGGGTTGAGGAGCTCCTGAAGTGTCTTTCCATCGTGCAACTGGGCATCTGGTAGGTGAGTGTTTTCCCGTCTTGCCTTCACTAGGTGCCTCTGTCACTCGTCGACTCCCAGCTAACTTCCGTGTTTATGTCATACAGCCCTTTCATGTTCTTCTGTCTCCTGCTGCATTTCTGCATCTTCAGCCAGGTTCTCTGCATAGCTTCTCATTTCCTGACATCTGCGTCTCTTCAACTTCTGTGTGCTTCTGTGTGCAGTTTCTGTGCCTCTGCCTTACTTGCTCCTGGTCTTGCTTATGTTGACCTGTTGCTTTCCTATCTTTTCGCTCTTTCACTTTCTCATTGTCTCAGCTGACATCCAGGCTTGTGGACTCTTGTCTTCTTTCCCAGAATCTTCTCACATGTTTCGCCAAGCACTTGTCTTTGATGTTTCCCAGAGCTGTTCTACTGATGACTCTTCATCGACAAGGGATGCTAATGTGTCAAATCTGTTGGAAAGTTTCCACATTGAAGCGTGTCCCTTTGTCTGCAGGTCTTTTAGCATGTCCACGATGAAATCTGTTCCCTGTCTTGTGTTTACCTGCATGTCTCTTCAGCTTGAACATGACTCCCCACAACAAGGGTGATGTCGATCCAACATCTGCCCCTCCATGCTCTGACAACCAGAATTGACCTCCTAAATCTGTTATGCTGATACAAAATGTGGTCAATCTGGTTTTCTGGTGGCTGAGTCCGGTTAAAACCCCAGTAGCTTGTGTGATGGTGTCCTTGTGAGGAACAAACTACCGCCAACAGTCAATCCATTGAAGACAAAGAAATCAACAGAACAGCTCTCCGATTCATTCATGTCTCCAAGGCCTCTCCTTTCCGCAAGCTTTGTTTACCTATCACTATTTTCAATTTCCGATCTTGCATTGATGTCCCCATCGAAGATCAGTAGATCTCCATTCTCTACTGTTATGGTGGATTTAGTATCTCGTAGAAGTCTTCTTTCAACTGCTTGTCTGCATCATTGGTGGTGCGTACGATTGCACAATGATGTATTCCCCGCACTTTGGTGTAGAATCTTGCGTGATGATACGTGTGCACATCGGTCCACTCCATCAGTGTCTGCCGCAGCCTGCTGGAAGCCTAATCCCGACCCCTGGTGTGTGGACTCTCTCTTCTTCATGCCCTGAGTAGAACAAGTCTCCCCAGTGCCTAAGCGTATCAATCCTGAATGTATTCATCTGTCTCACACAAGCCTAACACAGCAAGTTGACTGCCGCATCTCTGCTGCAAACCTGTCATTTTCCCAGCCTCGTACATGGTCCGATAACTATCCATGTGCGATCCGGGTAGTTGTCTTGGTGACAGAAGAGTCCCGCGAAGCAGCTCCTTCGCTTTCACTGCGACGCTTCATACGCATCTGTCTAGATGTCTTCCTCTCCAGGAACTTCAAAGTAGACAAAGTATAGTCGTGGCGTTTCAGTATCTAGCTTTTTAACAGGTCCGGGGCATTTACCCTGCGCAAACCTATTATCCTCTCTGAGAGTGGTCAAATTTCGTCTGGCTTCTCCACCTTGACCTGTCCAGTATGGTTGCACCTATCTGGCATAGCTCTCGGGTTCGTAAAAGTCAACACAAGCCCCACCAATACGACAAAGTAAGGTACCATGGTGAGAAATAGAGTTTGTGTACATGGCATTTTTTTTTCCTCCCCCCCTCCCCCCCCCCTCCCTGAAATCTGATTTTAGAGTAGACTACAACCGCGAAAGTCGTGATATGAACCGTTGTTGCGGTTGGCTGGTCCTATATCTACATTCTTACTCTGTCTTTTTCTGTCCCTCTGACTGTCTGTCTGTCCTGTCTGTCCTTTTGTCCCCAGAGCTGGGTGGAAAAGGTTAATTTAATTTGCACAACTCCAAAAACCTGGTTAAATAAAATCTCCCTTTCTGCCTCACTCTCTCTCTCTCTCACTCTCCTCTCTCTCTCAGATCCTTTTCAAAGAATGTAACGTTATTCTTGGATGAGACCTCCCAACCCCCTCCTCTCGCCCCACCCCACCCTGGGATGTTTAGTACAGATCATGGAAATGGTCCTTATTGGTCTGTTTTCCGACAGAAAACAATTCATTAAAAAAAAGTAAATATATATTTATATATGAATAAAAAAAATATAAAAATATATAAAAAATTATAAAAATATATAATATATATATATGCATGTATGTATTAATGCACTTTGCCGAACCACGGTATCACCAATTAATGTACATTGTCTGAACTCTGTCCACAGTAAGACTACGTGCAAGTGGGAACCCGGATACGGGCCGTGCAATCACGGTTCTACACACACGGTTGGGGCCGGTGCACAATGGCACGACTTGGGAGGGGCCGGGTCGCCAGTAATCGCCAGTACTATTAAAGTGCAAAACACGGCCTGTCCGGTCCTACTATGCACACAGCCAATGGCCACCTGATGCCGCTGAAATTCTTCCTTCCTTTTTTTTTTTTTTTTTTTTTTTTTTTTAAACGTTGCATCTAGAGGCGTTCTTCATATAATATATTCATGAATCAGTTTGACCATTCAACATCTTGTATTTCACACACACACACACACACACACACACACACATCACACCGCGTGCGCGCGCGCGAAGCGCATACACGCACACACGCATTTATGAAGCACGCACACACGCACGCACGTAAAGAGAGAGAGAGAGAGAAGAAGAGAGAGAGAGAGAGAGAGAGAGAGAGACTCGCTCGCACGCGCGCGCCACCCGTGGGGGGGGGGGGGGGGGGGGGTGTGTATAGAGTGTGTGGTATATTTGCGACGCAGCGCAAGTACGTGTGTAAACCAGAATTAGTGCGGCCAAACATCTTCCTACGACATTACAAAAACTGTTCCTGGCAAAGATTTAAAAAAACAAACAAACAAAAAACAGTGGGTGGGGGGGGGTGGGGGGGGGGGGGGGGGGGGGAGGGGGGGGGGGGGGGGGGGGGGGGGGGGGGGGGGGTGGGGGGGTGGGGGGGGGGGGGGGGGGTGGGGGTGGGGGGGTGGGTGGGGGGGGGTGGGGGGGGGGGGAGGGTGGATGAAGGGATACCAGAGGATAGGGGTGAGAGAACGAACAAAGATATAAGAAAAAGAAAAGAGGCGTTAATATTAAAAAAAAAAATCTCCGCTAGCAGCCACTGGGAAGACCGTCCTAGCTCATCCTGAAGACCAGAACAGTTCATGTTTGCCCTGCCCATGAGACGTTCATGTTGCCTGCCCATATACGTTCATGTTTGCCTCCCCTAGGACGTTCATGTTTGCCTGCCCATAGGACGTTCATGTTTGCCTGCCCATAGGACGTTCATGTTTGCCTGCCCATTGGACGTTCACGTTTGCCTGCCCATAGGACGTTCACGTTTGCCTGCCCATAGGACGTTCATGTTTGCCTGCCCATAGGACATTCATGTTTGCCTGCCCATAGGACGTTCATGTTTGCCTGCCCATAGGACGTTCATGTTTGCCTGCCCATAGGACGTTCGGATTCGGTGGAAATGGAAGTGATGATTAAACCTCGGCTCAGATGGCTTTCGTTTTCAGACAGGGATAGAAATTGACCAGGGCTCACGTTATCTGTTCTATTACAAAGAAAACAAGAAAAAACAAAACAAAACAAAACAAACAAAAAATAAACAATAGAAAAACAAAAACACAAAACAGCAACAACAACAACAACAACAACAACAACAACGTCTTTAACCACTTTTGACGTACCTCACGAATTTTGTCGTACCTCACGAGTTTTGTTTCCCAATTTGGTAACCATTTTTGTCGCCCTTAACTGCTTTTGTCGTCCGGTGACAACAGTGGTTGATGTAGACGACAAAACTCGTGAGGTTGCCCCGGAAAAAGGACGACATAAGTGGTTGTGGCGACATAAATGGTTGTTAAGTGACGACAAACATCGTAAGGTGCGACATAAATGGTTGAAATGGACGATGAAACTCGTGAGGTGATACAAGTGGTTCAGGACGACAAAAAACGGCGCAACAAACGTTCTTCAGAGCTGTCTCACTTGATGTGATCTTTGAATTTCTGAAAGAGATTAACACTCCCCCCCCCCCCCCCCCCCCACCATGTAATCTAGAGAGATTAACATGTTTTTTTTTCTTCCCCCATCTAATCTAAGATTTTACGGAAGAAAGATTTTTAACAAAAATTTCCGGTGTGTTTTTTGAAGGTGTTGAAGGGTTGTGTGAAAGAGTTTTTTTTATCATTATTATTTTTTTTTTTTAATAGTGATTTGTGAGTTGTCTTCAACGCGGTGTCAGTCCTGATATGGCCTTCTTTGGTCAGCTGGGCTAGAAACAACATTCTCTCTCTATATATTTGTTCTATAGAAACAACATTCTCTCTCCATATATCTGTTCTATAGAAACAACATTCTCTATATATATTCTGTTCTATAAAAAACAACATTGTCTCTCTCTATATCTGTTCTATAGAAACAACATTGTCTCTCTCTCTATCTGTGCCATAGAAACAACATTGTCTCTTTCTATATCTGTTCTATTTTTTCACGTCCGACATAAACTGTAAACCCTTTGTTGAGAGTTTATCTCAACAGTTTTCGAGTTTTGCTCATTTTCTGAGCAGTAACTGTACAACATCATCAAAATTTGTCAAAGTTTTGTTTTTTGGTAAATGCATATCAGTACAATATCAGGGCTGTCACCGCGTTGAAGTCAACTTACAAGTCATTTAAAAAAATAATTCACACAACCCTTTAATCAAAAAACACCTTCTAAAACACACTGGAAATTTCGTGAATTTTTTGTTTTCCTTCGTAAAAGTTTTAGATCAGATGAAAAATGTTGATCTCTTTCGGAAATTCGAATATCATATCAGGTGGGACATCTCTGAACAAGGTTTTATGGAGTCTGACATCATGCAAGTCCTAAACGAATAATTATGTTCAACTGTGAGTGGTACACGATTTGGAATGTACCACGGAGCTTTTTTACCTTGAAAATGTGGTATTTCAGAACCCTTATCAAGATCAGGACAACTGTATAACACACACAATTGTAGGCACTAGCACAATCGCAGATGCCTCCGCAGTCCATAAAGAAGAAAAAAAAAGATAAATATTTGAAGTAGAAAACATTGAAAAAAAAAAAAGCGTGCGCGAGCGCGCGACGCGCGCGCACACACACACACACACACACACACACAACACACACACACACACACACACACACACACACACACACACACACGCGCACGCACGCACGCACGCCCACGCGCGCGCGAGCACGCGCACAGACAGACAGACAGACAGACAGACAGACACACACACACACACACACACACACACACACACACACACACAACACACACACACACACCATCACCACCACCACCACCACCACCACCACCACCACCAACAAAGAAAAATGTATAAAGGTTGAATGTATAAGCAAGTACATAATTAAATGAATGATAGATAAATAAATACAGATAAAACGAATGATAACATGAAAACAAACAAATGAAAATGAATAAACGGTGATTTGCGAAGTACAGCATTTCTACTGTTCTTGTTCAAAATAGACAAAGTAAGAAAGAAACAAATGACACATTACTTGATAATGACTCGGTGAAGAAACGAACAGATGAAAGAGTAGGTAAATAAAGAAATGAAAATGAATAAGTAAACAAGCACACAAATGTATGAATGAATGAATACACGCACGAACAAACAAACACATAAATAAATATAGAAACAAACAAATAAAGAAACACAGATATAAACACATAAATCAATAGATAAGTAAAAAGAATTGTTTATGTCATACCAGATTTGTTCACCTGCGCCTGTTTTCCTCAGCCATGGATATATTCCATGTCAACGAATAAACAAAACAAAACAAAACAAAACAAAACAACAAACAAAGAAGCAAGCGAACAGCAAAGAGATACAATAGTGCAACATCTATCTTTCCTGAGTCTGTTTCATAATGACAGAAAATAGGGGTTCACCTGAAGTCGCTATCCCCACTAGGTATTCGTTCCAGTTGAGAAAAAGAACAAAGGAATACATGACTTAAGGTTACTGATGCTCTTCGACAGTGACTGAAGAAATGTTCACTTGTGTTTGGTTACCGGCACCGTTTCTCTTCCCTCTTCTTCTTTTTTAATACGATGAATAAAAAAACAACTAAATAAGTCAGTAAGCACAAAATAGATAGATAAATAAATAAATAAATAAATAAATAAATAAATGAATGAATAGATAGATGAACAAACAATTCACCATTGATAACGATATTAACAATGTCAACAGTGGTTGAACACAATCAACCCTACATCCTGTTCAGAAATGTGTTAACTGCATTCTCTCTCTCTCTCTCTCCTCTCTCTCTCTCTCTCTCTCTCTCTCTCTCTCTCTCTCTCTCTCTCTCCCAGCGAATGATCTTCGCAAAATAAATACATGGGTTAAAAAAAAAAGTAGAAAAAAATGAACCTTTGCTATGCCGCTTTTCGTCACAACGGAAGAATTGCTCATCTGCACTTTGAAAAAAGAAAAAAAAAGTCTCTTCGTTCCTTACGAAAGACAAACAAATACACAATCAAATACGCACACTAGTAATCTTTGTTCAATTTTCTTTCTGTAATGATGACATGAGAATGAGTTACATGCGCTTGTTTCCTTCCAACATGTATTCGTTCTGTATAATAAATTAAACAAATTCAGCAATGAAATAAACACAATGAATGATGTGGAAACTTGAATGAAAAACAACAACAACAACAAAACAACAAAAACAACAACAACAACAAAAACATGTATTCTGATCATGAACGAACGTTCGGTAACTCCACCGAACAGTATTGATTGCTTCCCCTCCTGTTTCATACGGCGACAGTCAAGAAACAAGTTTCGTTTTCCTGCCGTTCAGAAATGAATAGATCATCGAATAAAAGCGAAGGGATATGAGCAAGATAAACACTTGTTATGCAGCGCGAGCTGGAAAACAACAGCAACAACAAGAACAACAACAACAAAAAAGAAGAAAAAACCAGTAAATATACACACCGCATGCACACGTCATCATTCCACGATAGGCCTAACTGTCACTATCTTTCAGTCGTGAGACGAAATGAGCGGCACGGGGGTAATGCTATTGGAGTGGAACAGAAAATGAGACAGAAATTTAATAAAAATAAAAAAATAAAAAGAAAAAAAAGAAAAGAAAAGAAAAGAAAAAAAAACAAACAAAAGAAAAGAAAAGAACATTTTTTTTTTTTAGTCACCTCCAGATTTGAGTGGCAATACCACGCATTGCAAAACTAGACTTAGAACACCGAGAATCAACAATATAGTAGAAAACAAGAAGACATTCATTGTTGATAGGTACGACTGACAATAATTCATTTCATTTAAGCAAGAGAAATATAGCGAACGTATGAATGAATAAATAAACGTTGAAAAAGATTTCAAATTAACTGATAAAGACATGTTAGCAGCGGTGGACGGAATGTGGATTCGCCGAGCAAAATAAACATACATGCAGAAAAAGAGAGTAGACTTTAAAATAATTTTTTAAAAAGAAGTCGATTTCCAAAGAACAAATCGTTGATTCAGGACACACACACACACACACACGCACGCACGCACGCACCACACACACACACACACACACACACACACAACACACACACACACACACGCGCGCGCGCGCGCGCTCCCAGCCTCCCACCTCCCCCTCTCCATCCAGACGCATATTCCTCTTACTCCAAACTTATCCCCCTACCGCCCCCCGCCCCCACCCCTCCCCCACCCTCACACGCAGAGGGAAGGGAGGGGCAGAAATCATCATGTTCAAACCAGCAAGTTAACATCGAAATGCACTGAACATGATATATCAATTTCAGAGTCAGAGTGAACACCCTGGTTTCTCAGTGTGAATGCTTATTCCCGGCCACATCATGAGGACTGAGCGAGAAATCGACTTGAAGACTATTTATTGTTGGGAACAACATCAGCACGACGGGAGCATCTCATTACTCCCCCGGCTCGTTACTCCCCCCGGCTCACACGAATCAATAAAAAAAAAAAAAAAAAAAAAAAAAAAAAATTCCACAGGGGAGAAAAGCAGCCCTAACCGACCCCCCCTCCCTTCCCCCATCCCTCCATTACAGAAAAAAAAGGATCACCTCACGCACAAAAACGCACAACAACACACATTTTCCCCTGAAATGCGAAATGCACGTGAAACTCGATACAGCTAGCAAAACGTGCAAAACAACTGACTGAGCAGGTTAATAACAGCTCCTCCCCCCCCCCCCCCCCCCCCTTTACATCTTCCTTTCCCCTTTCCACCCACCAACCAGTCCCCCCAACACCTCCCTCCATCCCACCTCACCCCCCCCCCCCCCATCTCTCCCTCATCTCCTCTTCCTCCGTACCCCTCCCCTCTCCCAGAAGAAGAAAAAAAAAAAAAAAATCCGGACGACGCTTCCAGAGCAGCCTTTCGGATAGATGCCCAGCTTTCCAAACGACCCTCTTCGTCTGTCAGCGCAGAGCTCGCATTTCACAAGACGGCCTCTCATAATGAGTTTGCTCTGCTTGTACCGGCTCGGAGAAGATGGAATCCACACGTGCCATAGAATCTGACAACCCGTACGGGCTGGTTGGTTATGGATGCCGGCACATAGAGAGAGAGGAGAGACTGGTAGTGATGCTGGGAGGTATTATACTCTGCGGTGCTGTATCAGTAGTCCAGACGGATGGCGCTATGGTGTTCTGAAAGCTTCTAGTGGTCGTAAAACAATTATTGGTTGGCTGCGTTTGCAATACTGTAACCCCCGCCCAACCCGCTCCCCTCCCGACCCCCCCCCCCCCCCCCTCCCCCTTCTCAACCCACCATCTCCCTCTACTCCATCTTCCCCATTCCCTCCCTCCATTCGCTATATTATTCATTCCCCAAGCCGCCAGTATGGCCATCATGCTAGCCCCCCCCCCCCCCCCCCCTCCCCTCCCGCACCCTCCTCCCCAATCCCCTGTCTCACTTTTCATCCTCATCCATTTTCCACCCTTGTTCACGTTTCCAGGTATATGCATACCGACGTTTCTGTTTTGTGAGCTTGCTAAGTCCGAGTATATATCATAGCAAGTGATATTTGTTTACCAAGTTCTGTTGGTCTGTCTGTCTGTCTGTCTGTCTGTCAGTCTCTCTCTCTCACTCCCTCCCCCCCCCCCCCCCCCCTCCTTCTCCAAAAGGGAAATGCAGATGACTTGCATTTCGTTCTGTGTTGCCCTGTATCAAGTGATTTAAGAACGCGATATGATTGTACCACAAAAATATTACAATCATCCTAACCAGTTCTGGTTAAGTGTGCTTCTAGCACCTAGGAAAAAAAAACACAACGTAAAATGGTGATAAATTTTTCGATTTACTTTTGCAGAGCATTTTAGTTGCGTTTTGCAATGATGTCATGACGGACGGAGTCAAATGATCTCTAATGTTGCAAATAATGCTGTTGTACATTTTGAACTTTGCACCTCTTTCATGAGTTGCATTGGGCTTAATTAACGA